>JABBWJ010000033.1:0-520664 GCA_016647685.1 Suillus tomentosus | reverse complement strand
TCCATCCATCAGTGATTCTTATCTTCACATCTTGACCATCTTTCACTTGTATTGCCAGCGCCATAGTCCTGTATTAGCCATGTCTGCAACTCCTGCATCCACTTCTGGCACTCTGAATGCTGGAAGCCATTACCGGCCCCTGAAGCTGAGCCTTGCAACTATTTCCTGCACATTGGCAATGGCTGGATCGCGCGTCCGTGCATGCATCTCTCAATATTGGACGGAAGCTGCCAACAATGGTCTATCTGCTGACCGGATCAAGTATTTTAAAGCCGGGCTGCAATGGGAGATGAATGTATGTTACCACTGCCCTGATGACTTTGTTGGTCAATGCTAAGAATTTGAGCAGACATTTGTCACACCACTCCTGCAGTACTCCGCTTCACAGAATATCGTGTCGGTTCTTCCAGTCCCTGTCGCTTATATCCTTAAGTTGTATCCCATGCTCACCTGGAACACGGTTCCGGACGACGTCTTTTCATTCCACCTCCTTTCATTTCATGATGAGCCAATTGCAGGACATCCGTCCTGGATTATGTTCGCATATACATGTCCATGGTGGATGGGAAACACCACAATCCCTGATCAACCATGGCAGTGGGATGAAATAATGGCTTCCTGCATCTCTCACTACCAGTATTGGGCGGTAAGATGTTAGCTGAATTACCTTGATTGATGACTTATCTGTTTCAGCTTAATGTTGAGGATGATGCTTTGGTACTTCCAGAGAAGTTGAAAAACACTTCGACTACACCACTCATGGGACTGAGATTCATCAAAGAACGCATGGAAGCATTGCTGGAGGAGCAAGATCAGGGCATCGAAGCTAAGATGGGAGAGGTGAAGATGTACACTGACATGTTAGAGAAATTGAGGAAAGGCATAGGAGTGTAGTCCCATTCAGTCTTCATTGTATACAAGATGTAACATATTCTATGCATTCAAAAATCTCACATCCGAGTCCCGGACGCCCAGGTCCCGAGTCCCGAATTTCGGAGGTCGGGGTTCGGAGACCCAGAGCTCAGCAACTGTGTTGGGTGTCAGGGTATTTGGAGCATTTGAGATAGCATTTGTCAGTATTTTCCGTTTCATGGTTCATGTTTCGTGATTATGGAATCGGGCATCAGGGACTCAGTATTCAGAACAGTGTTGAGTCCCAGGTCATGAGCTCCGAGTCCCGAGTGCCGAACCCCGGGTGCCGAGTCCTGAATTTTGGAGGTTGGGGTTCGGCGACCCGGAGCTCGGCAACTGTTGGGTGTGGGTTTCGGGACTCGGAGCTCGTGACCTGGGACTCAACACTGTTCTGAATACCGAGTCCCTGATGCCCGATTCCATAATCACGAAACATGAACCATGAAACAGAAAATACTGACAAATGCTATCTCAAATGCTCCAAATACCCTGACACCCAACACAGTTGCCGAGCTCCGGGTCGCCGAACCCTGACCTCCAAAATTCGGGACTCAGCACCCATGGTTCGGCACTCGGGACTCGGAGCTCGTGAGCTGGAACTTGACACTGTTCTGAATACCAAGTCCCTGATGCCCGATTCCATAATCACCCAACATGAACCATGAAACACAAAATACTGACACATGCTATCTCCAATGCTCCGGATACCCTGACACCCAACACAGTTGCCGAGCTCTGGGTCACCGAACCCCGACCTCCAAAATTCGGGACTCAGGACCTGGGCTTCTGGGACTCGATATTCAGAACAGTGTCGAGTCCCGAGTCCACAAAGTCGGGGTTCAGGGTTTTGTCAAATGTGTATGGCAATAACAAATGTGAATTCAAGCATATTTATACATCTTCCCCCAGTCTCAAGTATCATGTGCTGAGGTCCGGGTGTTGGGACTCAGTACCCCAGCACTCGGGACTCCCATATGTCAAGTCCCGAGTTCCATTTATCGAATACCGAGGCTTGCATCCAAATTATTCAGTCCAAAATATCACTTTGCAAATGCTCAAAATTGAGTATTGAGGTCCGGACAACTAGTGGTACATGGTATTCATTTGTTGGAATGTATATAGGTCACAATGCTTGCTCTTTGTTTGATCTTTCACACGCTGTATGGACCATCCACACTAGCCCATCCACATGATGGAACACCAGCGTAAATGTGAACAGCATCCCTCATATACCATGCCCAAGCAATCCGATCCCCTTCCACATCATACACTCCATGTCTCACAATCTTTCCGGAAAACGCAATCATACAGCCGGAATTGTACTTGAACTCCAGCTGAAGGTTTGGCATTGTCATCCAAGCATTAGAATAGTCCCCCACAGTGGTGAGAATGTCGAAGCATTCAGCAATGGACATGTGGTCTCGATGATGGGGGGTTTCCCGATTGGAAATGATGGAGAGGGTGTTAAACATGAATGCCCAGTACTGCAGGGCCTCCGGCATCTGTGGCAGATCCTTGCTTACTGCTATATTTCCAAGGTTTGACAAGGTTCTCAACCCTGCCCAGTACTGCTCAGGATGCATGACTCTAAGTGCCGCGGACGCGATGGCTGCTGGCCTTGCAATGGCTTTGAGGATATTCTCGCAGGAAGGTCCCTTCAATGATGCAGATACCTCCGGATCAGACACATTCTTTGGGATTGGTAAGTATGACTGCCGGAATCACCATCTCATCAGATCCTACCTCGTGTCCCTGTTGAAACCATGCCGGAGATAGATTGATGCATCCGGGAGTTGCTCCAACATCTTCCAAGCCCCGGTTGAACAACCTTTGATTAGTTCACCAATTGCCATCAGCCCTTACACTTTTTTCGAGGCTTGGAGAGAGCAAATCGGTGGCCTCCCTGATTTCCTTCTGTAGGTTCCATTAATATTCGATATCCATTGAGTAACAATGTATATTACACACCTGGGTGGTGTCTGTCAGGGCGTCTGGGAGATACCATGCAATGATGGCACTGGATGCATCAAGAATTATTGCAGGTTCATCGACCAACCTTTTGCCTTCATGGCCAGGAGGACACCTCTCAAGCAACCTCGCCTCTCTATGTTCATTATGCCCGGTGTCCTTCGGGGAGATCAATTTGCTATATCTTGCAATATCCATCTGCATCTGAACTGTCATGCAGGAATTTGAATGATAAATAGAATTTTCCGAATCTGCAGGAAGACCCACTGGGATTTTTAGATGCCTTTATGAGTACATCAGCCAAGCGATCGCACGCCATCACCAGATCAGTGTCTAGGTTGGGGGAAGGTATGACTGGGCCTCCTCCAGTCTTCTCTGCCTTGAATTTCTGTTCGGTATATTCCCCTGCTTCATAAGTCACAGTCAGGGCCCAAGTGCGCCAGATGTTTATGCTATCAGGAGGGGAAGGGGAAGAACCGTTCATGCTGGATGTTAATCTTGGGAAATCGGACACTGAATGATGGATGTCCAGACTTTGGTGTTATAGGGGGTGGAGATAGAGAGGATCAGATCAGGGAGCCATGGATAATTTTGGCTGTCAAAGATGTATTATTATCCATTGCTCAATGAAATACTACCTGATTGGAAGTGTGCTGGTCATCAGATATTCATTTGTCGACTCCCGGGTCCTGGAACTCGGAACTCGGTACAGTTGACCCATATTTGGGTGGTCGGAATTTGGCATCTCATAGGGCAACACAAGCTTCGTACTGCCATATCAGGAGATCACCTGCTGCTCCGAGAACTCGGTAACTGTGATTTATTACCTCCTCTGAGTAAGGTTGACTCGCTGGTCATCAGATATTCATTTGTCGACTCCCGGGTCCCGGAACTCGGAGGTCAGTACGGTTGACCCATATTTGGGTGGTCGGAATTTGGAGTCTTGTAGGGCAACACAAGCTTCGCACAGCCATGTCAGGAGATCACCTGCTGCTCCGGGAACTCGGTAACTTTGATTTATTACCTCCTCTGAGTACAGTTGACTCACATTTTGGTGGTTGGAACTTGGCTTCTCATAGGGCAACACAAGCTTCGCACCCCGGATTCCACATTCTGCAAGACAACCTAAGCACCATCAGAGGCCATGTCAAGAGAGCACCTGCTGCTCTCTTCAGAAACATCTCAACTTTGGTTGGCCATTTAACACGGAAAGTATTAACTAAATTATGTGTTGAGTTCCGTGTCCCGGAACTCGGTACAGTTGACTCCAATTCTGGTGGTCGAAACTTGGCTTCTCGTAGGGCAACACAAGCTTCGCACCCCGGATTCCACATTCTGCAAGACAACCTGTGCACCATCAAAAAGTATTAACCAACTTATGTGGTGAGTTCTGGGTCCTGGAACTCGGAACTCGGTACAGTTGACTCAAATTCTGGTGGCCGGAACTTGGCGTCTCGTAGGCAACACAAGCTTCGCACTGCCATGTCAGGAGATCACCTGATGCTCCGGGAACTTGGTAACTTTGATTTATTACCTCCTCTGATTTGGTTGATGTACAACTACCTCAGCTCCATCATGTCTACAATTATGATACACATGGGCCCACCCATCTATATTTTATACCACCCTCGGCCCACCGGTCTAATATAACATCCCATACAACACCCTCGGCCCACCCGTATAATACAATATTTTATAATACCCTCGGCCCATCTGTCTAATACAATATTTTATAATACCCTCGGCCCACCCGTCTAATTTAATATGTGTCTGGGCCCACCCGTGAATGTGATAAAAAGTACCTACCCATCTATCTCATACACATCTACCTTAATACACCCATCTGCATAATATCCAACTACCTCGGCCCACCCATCTACCTAATATTCATGTACATCGGCCCACTCATCTACTCTATATATTCCCTGCATGGGCCCACCCACCTCCATCGGGAATAATATGCCTCCCGGCCCATCCGTCACAGTCGAGGATATTTTTATCATGGGCCCATTATACGGAGATAGGTCACTGTAATATGTGGCCTTTGCGCCACGGGTAACAGATACGTTGAGGCATCTATATTTAGTCGCACTGCAGGGATATGTGAAGGGGAATATGTAGCAGAGTGCGCAACCAGCAGTTGTGGGTACATGGGTGAGTGAGCTCCTCCTCGGCTCCCTTCGTTCATCACCAAGGTGCTAGGTGCTTATCTGATGACTTCAGTGAATATCGAAAAGCTTTTTGGAAGAGCCTGCATACCTGCAGTGTATTATCCTCGGAGAGGTAATTGTCCAAACTTGCGCACAAATCCATATGCCTATAACTCTTAGAGATCACCAAATGCCCCACACGCTACCGTCTGATGCTGAGAAACCCGTATGGCTGCATAGGATGTGCCGTAGTGTTGGGCCAGACATGGTAACAAGATAGGGGCTGTTAGACCGACTGTGGTATCTATACCAGACATCAGTATGTTATATCAACTAGAGGTAGAAAATTGGTACAATTTGCATTATCGTTCAATGATGGCCTGAACGATATACGGTCAAAATAGGATCAATTGTTGACCAATCTGAAAATCACATTAAGGATGTGAGTCACAATAACTTGGGTGTGATCTCACCGTCAATCTGGAGCGACTCCCAGAGCGTTGCACAATTTGCATTCATTCCGTATGTTTCCTGATGTCATTTAAACCTTCGCCTATTCGAAGTTACATTAACTTTACAATTATTTCATAAGCAAAATCAAAACAACCTTAAGTGTCTATCCTTTGGTGCAAGTCCAGCGCACCGCTGAAGTTTACTTCATTGTGAGGTACACTTAGGATTATCATGTTATTGTACTATAGTATTGTAATCGTAATAGACAGATACAAATTCCTACTACATGGTTGTAAGCGCACGACTACTGAGACAGACACGAAAGAATGGAAAGGAAAACAGATTCAAGCGCTGGAGGTTTATATAGTGACTGACTTGAGAAAATCAAACTCCGCCGGTAGTACCCGAAATAGAGTTAAGTCATGCATTATGTCATCACAATGCCCATAGTGGCCGAACCTTATGCCGACGCATCCCGCTCGTCGTTCAACACGATGAGCTCAATATATAATTTGATTTACTTTATTTTTTGGGCGCGCTTTATGTATATATTTATTTATTACCTCGCAGTACACTTAGTGAGTTTACTGACACTTTTGCTACATTCTTATTATGTAACCCTTACACCGATGCTTCCCCTCGTCGTTCAACACGATGAGCTCGATATATCATTCGATTTACTTTATTTTTGGGCGCGCTTTATGTATATATTTATTTATTACCTGCAGTACACTTTGAGAGTTTACTGACGCTTTGGCTACATTCTTATTATGTAACCCTTACGCCGACGCTTCCCGCTTGTCGTTCCACACGACGAACTCGATATATCCCTTGATTTGCTTCATTTTCGGGCATGCTTCGTGCACAGATTTACTTATTGCCTTAAAGAACTTTAAAATACACTTTTTGTAATTGAAACATCCATTATCAAGAGCAAGAATGCGAAGAGACACGCTGTGTCTATTTGCTGAGGTGGATCTCAACCTCACCGGGTAACCGTTTACCATCAAGGGCAGGGTGGACGAACACTTCAGGAAGCTTGTGCGTACGTCTACCTTTGATTTTAAGCAGGACATCTTGCTCGATAACATCAGCCATTTCCTTCTTCTGCTGCTCGCGCTTGTTGACCTCTTTCTTTAGGTCTGTGATTTGTTTGGAAATAGTATCGAAACAATGGCCATCACTTGACCGATATGACCGAACGAATGAAAGTAGAGTCAGGGTCTTCAAAAGGCTATTTGACAATACCTTCAAAAACTCAAGAACACTCGTAACTCTGAAGCCATACTTACCATGTCATCTTTCTTCCCGGCAAGCTGACCAGGAGTCTGGAAGTTGATGCGGAGGTACGTGTAATCCCCTTCATCATTTTTGCTCACATTCTTGATAGTGTTGATGTGGAAAGGTACAGCGAATCCTTGCACGGGCAGCACAATCGTTTGAGCTTTGCGGTCTATGCAGATCTGAGTGGTGTTGTTTTAGTATAAGAAGTTCCATACAGAAGTTGATGCACTTACTCGAAGGCTTTCAACTTCTTGTGGCAGTGCACTTTCACCCTTATAACTTTGGAAACACTTCCAGGTTTTACCCTCCTTTTCACCGCCACCGCTAGCACCTTCAGAGTACTTCGCCAATCCAGCAGACTGGAGACCTTCATGCAGCTGTTGCTGATGTTCCTTGATCTTGGCCGCTGCAGTCATTAAAACTTCCTCCTGGGCAGTGCTACGTGTCTTGTTTCACAACACCTTCCCACCAACTGTCTTGTTCTTGATGGGGGAACCGTTTACCAGAGGCTTCACAGGAGCCTTCTTACTGGGTTTGGACGGCTTATCTTCTTCCACCTCAATTTCATTTTCGGGATTTAGGAAGAAGAGCATGTCTTTGGTGGATTTGGTGCCTTCAGTCAAAAGAGTTGATCTGTCAGCGCCAACGCGAATAGTGTCAACTATATGGAGGGTGTATCTGAAACAAAAGTATGAACGAGGCTGCCGTGGACCAAAGGAATGACACATACTTCTTGCCGTTGTCATCAAGCAAGTCGGAGAAGCCAAGAGACAGGTTTAAAACCATATCCATCTTCGGGCGCTTGGAGTTTTTAGAAGAAAGCAAATACGCAGAATCACGGAACTCAACGCCGGTCTGAACGAGTTTGAGACTTATGGGCACTTTTTTGATAGAGGATTATGCACTCCAAACCCAGCATTCTTGACAAAGTTCTTCTCAAGCTCTGGCTTTTCCTTTTTCACAATGTCCAATGCCCGTTGATACACTTCACGTGCGCTGACACCATCCTTGATTTCCTTCAGCATCTCACTCTGCATCGACAACAGTAAGTTGTAAATGGCTTCTTGTTCCTGCAAGGCCGAATGAGACCAGTGAGAACCAGTGAGAAAAGGACGTCGCTAACACTGACCTTCGAGGGGTGAACAATAATACTGCGCCCAAGATTGGCACAGTAACCCTTGTATCGCATACCAACGGCAATTAGGAAGATGCCTTTGTGTGCGATAGTGTCCGAAGATGATTCCGCAGTCAATCGCAAATCATAACCAGTGGTTGTTGACCGCGACTGAATGATGGGAGAGTAGCAGAACTCCGTTGATGCCCAGTCAACCTGGAATGACCCATGAGATGTACGAGCGAGTCTGGAAGAGCAGTTGATGCACATCATTGAGGCCCAGCCCTTTACTCCACACCTTCATATCAGGTCCTTTGGCAACTTCACCTTCACCCAACCCAAGTCGCGCCTCTATCTGAGTAGCAAATTGTTCATGAGTTATCTTAGCTTCCTTGTCCAACATCATCTCCAGTTTTAACACGATGTGGTGAACGAGCAAGGTAGAAGTGAGATTAGCTGCCGTACGGATGCATTTCTGCACTGTGCATTAGAAGACCGTTGGCCCCAAGATATAATGCATGAACACACCATTTCTTCTTCGTCCTTAACGGCCATGAATGCAGACAATGCAGGGGCCATATCGACCAATTTGGGTTTGTTGTCAGCTTTTGAGACGCCCTGCTCCCACTCCGTCATCAACTTCCCTGTGCACACTACAATTTCTGCACAATCGACTTACCCGATTGTCGTGAATGGGTGAGCAGTTCTTTCCAGGCGTACTCGAAGCCGAGTTGGCCAGTATGCTCTTCAGGCATAACAATTTTACGTTTGCATATGGAATTGTAAACACTTTGCTGCCGGGAGTGAACACCATAGATCTTCAACAGCAGAAAGCCACCCACCAAGAACTCGGGCAAAAAGTTAGTACCATTATTAACACCTCTCAGGTTGTGCTGGTAATCCTATATCGACATGCGTTTCTGTTGCTTTGTAAGATAAAGAAAGCGCATAAGAAGTGCAAAGGCCTGACTCGTATTTGCGGGTTGTGCTGATCAGTGTTGAGCATGATCACAGAGTACGCCAATACATAGACCGCATCTTCCGTCTTGATTTCCGCTGTGATTTAATGAACAAACAGTCGCATACTTTCGAGTTCAGGGCTCTACCTGGACCAGATGCAAAGTAGATTGAGGCAAAAGTTTAAAGTGCTAAGCAGATACAATATTCATCATGATAAGTCCACATCAAGGATCACCGCTTCTTGCTTTTGCCGTTCATCTTGGGTTTAGCAGCGACCTTCTTCTTTTTAGGTCGGTCATCATCCGATTTGGAGTCTCCACGAGTTCCCTTTGCCTCGGCGGCTCACTTTGAATCGGCTGGTTTGCAAATAAGTATTTAAAAAGAAGAGCGATGGTCAATATACGTACATTTAGCAGCTTTCCTTTCTAGCTCTTCCCAGTCATTACTGTCATCGCTATCATCGTCATAACCCGAACCACTTCCTGAGTTGTCGCTCGCATCTGAGCCATCATACTCGCTAGCATCAGCGCTGCTCTCCTCAGACTGCAGTTCCTCAGGATCTGCCTCAAGCTCAGATTCGCTGTCTGAACCAATGTCTGCATCGCTCTGCCAACAATGCTTCAGCCCCCATGATGGATGATCACATCTAAGCACTTACATCGGCATCACCCCCACCGAGGAAACTTCACCAACCGCCTTGCTGGAAGAAATAATACGGGCTCTCATTGATAGTCTTCATGATAGGACCCCAGTTCAAGTTGACCGGGCCTTCACCGAGAGGAATGTCGACCGAGCTGCAAACATTTTCCATCAGTATCGATGTTCTACCGATCACAATGGACATGCATACTCTAGCCAATTCTTCACATCATCAAGTTGACCACTCGGTATTGAATTGATGTGTAACGGCGCTTTGGTGAAATCTTTGAAGATGAGTACGAGATCAAATTGTTTAAGTGAGAATTGAACACGTTCCAGCGAAGCAATCTCGATCTCATTGAGGGTGACAACAAGGAATGGAGGGTCGATGAGATGCATGAGACATTCTGTTGTGGGCTGCAATCGGACGTTGGTGTGGAACGGCACTCCCTTGAACGACAATTCATGGAAGGGGATGTCAACTTTGAGTGTTTCACCCATAGACGTCGATGCTGCCTCGGCTACTCGCTCGGCAAAGAGTTTGAACTCTTTGTTGAGCATTTGTCTTCGCTTTCATTCTTGTTGTTCCATCTCGATTTCATCCTCATCGCTGTATCTGTGTTTTCTCTTCCAGTTGCCAGTCTCATCGAACTGAACATCAGAAGCCTCACGGAAAAACTGGATATCCTGTAGAAAAAATATGTTAGAGAATGTAATTGTTCTACAAACGGAACAACGTACATGTGCTTTCTTTTTCCCAATCATGATAGGTGCTCTCAGATGAATGTGAACAATAACCATAAGTTCCTTGTCACAAGGCTGGAAGAAGAGGTGCTTGATGTTAGTGAACAAAACATCTAAGGAGCACACGAGTTAACAATAACCAACAACAAGAAACAGGACATCATACCAATTTTCTGAGAGCCCATCGGAGACTGGTAGTGCAGACTGTTCTGACAAACGAAAGACAACATTGTGCTAATATTGCATTAATAGATAATTGCTACTGTAAATATGATATGCCGTCGAAGAGCCAGCCAAACGGGTGCCCGCTAATCCCTGATATACACTCACAGGACACACGATACAAAAGGCAAGGATTCAGAGGTCACAAATTCAGACCTGTGATTTAATGTGAAAAGGAAGAAACAGGGGTCAGCGCAAAACTCATGTGCAGGTGAAAATGAGTGAAACATTCAATCGGGCCATTCACGGAAGTCTTGTTCAAAGTCTGAACCCGGTGGTGTTTGCTGTATTTGGGGCGTTTGGTGCTATCTGAGGCAGCTGTTGTTGCATTTGATACTGTTGACAGGTCATGGTCGGTACATTGTTAAGAACATTGCAACCACACATACCTGGGTATAGACAATAGCATCATCTGTTCCTGTTTCACGAACATCTAGAGTGCTGCATGTTGAATTAGTCGAGTGTTTGGCCAAGAAGTTGATGATTATTGCAATAGTGGCAAATATAGATGTTGAACCTGTGAACAGCAAACGAGTCAGGTTGGGGTAAGGGAGCAAGATAAACATCCTGTCCCCTTCTCATAGATCAGACGACAAGGGAGAGGGTTTGCATGCATTTACGTACCGTTCATGAATGGATTCATCATCTGAGTTCCTGCATTTGATGCTAATCACAGTCTGCACAATGCTAAGAACGTTGCGGCCCCACATACCTGCGCCTTGTGAGAAGAAGGCTATCATCGTCTAATGTGAGCCGGGCTCTCCCAATCGGAAGCCAGCATTACCGACCCCCTTTTAAAACTAGCAAAACACGCAACACCGAGGAAATATGATATAGCCAATCGTTTGGCTCTCGATCTGCATTCCAGCGTAGGCGGGCCTATCACGACCATAATATGTAGTATGATCCGGGCCCCACGCGCTTCTCATCATACGTAGCGGCCAGAGAACGACACATCTGGATACCATCAGCCTTTGAAATTACTTCCAGTGCCGAACTGAGTGGTCGTTATGAGTAATTTGACTCAATATAAAGAAACAACACCGGCATGTCAATATACCCCACAAAATGACAATATTCAAAAAAACCAAGAATGTATTCAGGTCATACTAGCTTACATCACTACTAAACATCCTGGAGTATGCAAGTTACTCATCTGAGTTGTGTTTAAGGAGGAACACGTACATTTCATAAATGCCTACTGCTCTGAGCATGTCATGATCATTGGTAATTTCAGAGTCTACTTTTGAGCTTCATCTTCTGCTGAGCCGCAGCTTGCCCGCATTGTAGCATGGGTCGAATGTAAGGCTACGTTGACTGAGTAAATGATACAAAATAAGGAACAAAGACTTACAGCATAAGTGGGAGTAACTTCATACTTGTTCATCGGCTCCATCTGCACTCGTTTCCAGAGTGCCTCATAAACGTGGTTATCGGAGACTCCCAGTGCGCTATCGAACGTAGTCAGTACATCAACTGTACGAATATAGTTTGCAAGTACCTGTCTAAGGACCAGTCCGAGAAGCTGAAAGCATCTGTTAGACCAATGGCATTGGGCAGGATTTCAAGACAAAGGGCTTTGGTGGCTAAATGGAGATCTTGCGTAGGGTCGCCAGCACCCATATGACGAATCAACCCAACCGAAAGAAGATCCACAAGTGCACCTTTAGCACTCATTAGTAAGTACTGAAAAAGCGATGCAATCAGAATATTTTTGGTGGCAAAGATAGCAATGAACCAGCCTATAAAGGCAGCCAATGACCCTCGCGTCCTCCGAAGGTAAATTGGTGAGATTGTTGATCATCTCACCGACCTGTGCTGCGACAAAAGCCTCTGTTATAGCTCTGGCCAGGTGCTAATTGATGTTCGCATTGACATCTCCGCTCGCTTGCATTTGTGTGAAATTCTTGACCATAAGAGCAGCACACCACTCTAGAAGGACAACACTGCGGACATTATGCCAAGTTGATGCGGTGGAGGGGCCTCGCTGGTTGTGGACAAGAGACGCAGATAAGCCGATGGAAGAGGAAGATTGGCAACAGCTGAGGTTAATGAAAGCACAGCTTTGCATAGCTTTGTGGCGGCACGCACTACTTGTCCGTCCAGGACAAAGTTGTCCCCTTCGAACCTGGATACCTCTGCAATGTCAATTAACGCTCAGAAGGTAAAACACACGTTGCAGAGGGGAGATATTCAATGTATAATCGCCCTAGCCCAGCAAATGCACTGTACCCATGTCCACCCATAGAACGCCGAGCGGTTTCAATATCAATAATTCCTTGTGTAGTAACAAAGACTTTTAAGCCACACAAGAGAGCATGCATCTCTGGAAGAAGGGAAGTGTCCCGACTTGCAAGCCACTCTTGCATCTGAGTCAACACTTTAATCTGATCATCGCGGAGGTGAGTACTTGGACCAATGGATAAATAAGTAAAACAAACCGTATACCTCCCGAGCTCAATGAATACAAATGCCCTAGAGAGGATGGGCAACAAGCGGTAGTATGTTGAAGGGTATGTCAAGACTTGGCATTCCTAGTTTGCCTTGTCTCCGGACAGTCGTGTAACGAATAGCAACTGTTGCAGCTGCAAGAGCATTACATTTGGGATTACACTGGATGCTTAGAGCCCTACCTTTGGCTATGGTCCATCCGGCCGTTGGTATCATGCTGGAATGCTATATTGTTAGTGCTGTTGAGTAGAAGCGCAGAGAATTGACAGATGTTGCCCTGATATACATCATCTGGTAATCGTGTCAGTAATATCAATATCAGGGCGAGTTGAAGAGAATTACTCCTCTGTAGCTGAGTTTTGCATGAGGTTGGATATAACTACCCTCTATCGTGACCTCAGCAAACTTCAAGAACATGTTTGTCCTGGGTATCTGTACGTGATCAAATCTCGCGAAGCCTTGGTCTTGTGCAGCCATGCCTGTAGAGAATATGTCAAACAGGGCATTAAAATGGCTTCAGATTTCACTTACCTCCCGAGGCCTTTGGACCAATGTCACCAACAGTAATCCCTCAGAGGGGTTTGTGGTCCTCTGCAAAAGCATTTAGTGCCGCTATAAAATAGGCAACACCCAGGCGAACCTAGTGAGCGCAGCTGCATGAAGAAAAGATGAGGTCCCATATCCCTCCCATCCGGCAAGATCAACTTTGCTTGGACAGCGCCATGAGTCGCGGACTTTCCCAGAGCACCGATCCACCATTTAGTGCTCGTAAGACTGGGAGAGTTTAATTTGAACTCTTGGGTTTCTGGGATATACGTCGAAGTAGTTTCTAGACGAGCTACATTTGTGCCGTGACCGAGTTCTGTTTGCAAATAACACCTGAAGCTTCCTAGTGAGTATAGTTCAGGAGAAAATGACTTGAAGTCGACATACCCTTGAATACCCTTTTCATGCACCAAGTCCCAGTAGTTTTCCATCAATGCAGGAGATCCTTGACCGAGGAAGACGGGCTGAAATGCTACATGAATTTATGAGTGTGTGGTCTGCGTGAAGGATGTAATTCCGCATACCAACATCATGTAGTTGGATTGATACTACTTCCGAAAGAAGTGACGAGGCTGTATTATATTCTTCTTGAGACCAGCCATGGATTCTTTGTAACTCAGTCAGCCTATTTATGATTGAGGCAGCTCTGATATGTTGATCTGTCCAGCCTAGAAAGTCCCTGAGAGAATAAGAAGTACGAAAGACAAGATGACCGGCACCTACCTGTGCTGTTTGTCAAATAATGGTTCTTGCACAAGAATCTTTTCCAGGCATTGACACAGATCCCACACTTTCTGCCCGCCTGAGAGAAGTTAGGGTGTCACAAGAATTAGGATGTCTTAGAGTGTTCACCATATAGATAGTTTCTGACAGTCTGGACGCTGATTGAGGTTTGTGAACGTGCTGCATTCATATCAGCAGCTGTCTGTTGGTCGACATCAACTCTTGGTCTAGGCACCATCATCTTTGTGCTGGCAAGGTTAGAGGATATGAGTGACCAAGACATTATACGACAAATGAAGGCGAGGATTTTGGAGTAAAGTATCTATCGGCAGCAAATGAGACACACAGAATGTAATTGTTGGCGAAAGAGTGTTTACCATTATTTCGAATGGGCGCTAGAATAGCTCGTTGTGCTGTGAGCTGAGCATCACCAAAACAACACAGCCAAGACTGTGGTCCGTGTTGCCCGATTCAATCAAATGAACTCCATTAAAATGCGTCATTTTCCAGCGGCCTTCACGCCTCTAATAGGTGTGACAGAATGAACTATATATTAAATCAACCTAAAGTAACGCTAACAACATTAAGGCAAAAAGCTTGATCAATGTTAGGAAAGAAGAACCTGTGAGCCAAAGGACTGCGCATATATAGTGAACGACAATATATTCAAACTCAGCCGGCATTAAGCGCTACACCACCAACTGTCATATTCACACATTAGCCCTACTCAATAACAATTTTATTTGGCCATTTAATTTCGTGACAGCTCATGCAAAAGCTTCCGAAATAAAATGAACAAGTGACACACTTGGCACACACATAGTGGTGCTTGAAATCAGCTAAGCGTAGTGCTGCCGCGGTCCAGTTCTGGACAGTTCGGTCCACAGTTCTGGTGTCAGCCCGAACTGAACCGGAAATTGGTTCTCAGTTCTAGGTCCTGCCGAACTGTTACGAACCCTTATCAACTCTGACTTCGATGGCACTTACTTTGACGTCAACCAAACTTCGGGATTTGCACTCTACTCTTCTGCCTTTAGCCTTTTTGAAGGTACATACTGAGTAATCAAAATTTTGATTCTCTCACACACTGACATTTGTTTCAATATGTCACAGATATATGTTTCCTTGATCACCCACGCACTCAGATCCATCTCTCCTTGTACACTTCCTTTCCCTTGCGCTACTTTCCCTGGATCCACACCACGTGTTAATCAAAGAGGGCAGTTTATTGTGAGTACTGAACCAGTATACTCGAAGTTGCGTGTATCCACTCATGACTCCAGGTTCAAGCACGTCATCACTTTCAACATGGACGAGTATGTCAGCATTCCTCGTGACCACCCAGAATCCTACCACACATTTATGTTCTGCGAGTTTTTCTCTCATAGTCCATCTAGTCCAGTCACCCTCGCTGAAGAATCCTATACTAATTTCATAAATGCAGTTGATATTCCCCTCTCCCAAGTCAATTTACTGGATGGGAACACCAAATACTTGGTTGCCGAATGCAACACATACAAGTTTTGCATCAAGCAGGGTGGTGGTATCGAGCTCTTCCTGGGTGGTATTGGCGAGGATGGTCATGTCGCATTCAACGAACCTGGTATGTCTCGTTTCTTCACCTCATGTTGTCCCTTTCCTTGTGGCTTCTCTGCTGTATGATTGTTTTGTCTTCTTGACACGTCCACTGACTTGGATAATGCTCATTCCTATCAAAGGCTCATCCCTCGCGTCCCAGACCCACATCAAGACACTTGCTTTTGACACCATTGGATCGAACCTCCTGCCATCAAGTTCAGTGCCCTCTCACTACCTTCAGCATCATCCCGCTACCTCTCTGACTCAGGGACTGGTGCCCAATCTCATGCTGCTGCTCGCCGCCATCCTCGACCCATGCCCATGATCACCACGCATGGTAATTGGGGGGGAGCAGTCATGTTATTAATTAGTTACTCAACATGTATGTAGACTACTTAGTACTTTGTCAATGTTTTTTTGCATGCTCTTACACTTTTTTTTTTGGTTTGGTTCAGGTTCGGACCCCAAAAAAACAGAACCAGACCATAGAGAACGGTTCTCTATGGTCCGGTTCTGGGTTCAGATATTTTGTAGAACCGAACTGATGGTCCGGTTCTTGGTTCTCATCTAGGATCCTCCGAACTGGACCATGGCAGCACTAGCTAAGTGAGGCACAGGGGTTTCTACTAGGGATTAGCACAGGTAAATCTGCGGGTGTCATGAGCTCTACCCGCACCTGTACCGGCCATATACCCATATCCGTGTACCCAAGGGTACCAATGGGTACAGGTCTCCAAACAGGTATTGATGGGTTGCACAGGTATCACAGTAAACCTGTGGGTATGCATTAAAACTCTATAAAACATATATTAGTAGCTACAAAAATATATAAGTCTTTGTTGTTGCCTCGGTAGTCAAAGAGGGAGGAGAGTAGATTTGCGAGGTTATTTAATGATGCAGACCGATGTGTGTGACTGACTGGATGCAAGGCCAGTGCTTCTCTGTGAAAGTGCGATATCCTGATCCAAGTAGTTATGTCATGGCTCAGCTCAGCTCAGCTTGGACTCGGCTTTTACCAGTCACACTTGCCATTCAGTTATTCTCATAAGTTGAACCACATTGTGCAGTTTGGTTCAACTTACTAGCTGCTTGAACTGGCTATGAGTCATTTATCCAGAAATGTTGACTCAAGCCAGTTCAAGTTGACAGCAGTCGGTTTCAGTCATGTGGAAGTTGCCTGCCATGTTAAATTCTCACTGTAAATTTTGCAACATTTAGCTGCTGTGTAGCATGAATAAGTCTCCATTTCGGATTGATGGTAGATTCAGGCTGGAAAATATTTTGGGATCAGGTTCATATGTATGTTCGTACTATGATGTCGATAGTTGATTGATTGATATTCAGGGTTTCAACATGTATTAGTACTAAATGTCGTGTACTATGCACAGAACTTCCTCAATGATGATATTGTTGCAATCAAACTCAAACCGGTCACCAATAATTCATCTTCTGTCGAGCACAAATACTGCATTCTCAGGCAACTCAAAGGTGGAGTTGGAATCCCCCGTGTCCTTTGGTTTGGCAGGGAGTCAACATATTATGCCTTGGCTCTTGACCTCCTTGGTCCATCACTGGATGATCTCTTCCTCACATGCAACCACAAATTCAGACTTCAAACTGTTGTCAACTTAGGAGACCAGCTGGTACTTTAATTCAAATGTGCTGTGCTGCAGATACTGACCTATTTTCCAGCTGTTGCATCTCAAGTACATTCACTCACACGGTTACGTTCATGGCAATGTCAAGCCACAAAACACTTTGATAGATAATTCAGAACAAATGGTCTATATTATTGAGATCAGTTCCTGTTAATGAGACTCAATGTGAGAGCATGGCGGCGGCGGGTGTGGATAATTGATGGATAGTAGGCTAGGTGATGTCACAGAGGACTGAAAGCATTCAAGTCAGAAGAACAACTTGTCGAGAAATGTTGACAATGTATATGACTCGTGGCTGTCTTGCTGTAACACTCGAGTTGGCGCTGGGCACATATCTGGTCAAAATCACATCTTACATTCCTCAATACATTTCCGATCTTCTGAAAGTTCCGCGCACTTGTCCGAGTTGTCCGAAGGTCGTCCGCCCATTTCTGAGGCCTTTCTAGCTTTTCCGATCCTATGTACCATGTCCTATCCTTGTCCGTTTGACTTCGCTGGTGTGTTTTTCACTTGGTTATCTGTTATTGATTATGTCTAGGGGCACATACATCGAAAATCCTTGCTAATCTGTATAGATATGCACCTCGTGCATTATTACATGTATATCTTTGTAGCGACTCGCCTTGAGTCTTATTACATTTCAAATGTCTTATCTCGCTACAGTTTTCGCCTACACAAATTCTGGACTTTCACGTTGTATGATATATTCTGGCTTGCTAGATACTCGCAACTTACTTCACTTCCCTTGCTTCGAGTCATAGTTAGTAGTAGTCACTTTCGGAATTTAGTACTTCACGCAATCGATCTTTGTTCATTTGGAACGATTGTTTGGCCTCACTGCTGCCATTTTGCTATTGAAATCCTTAAGTCTTTTGATGGACTTCGCTAGTCATACTACGCAGAGTTCTATACTTCGGCAACTGCTGTATTCTCTACCGGAAACCTTGCTGTTTCATCGGAAGCCTGCCAGAAGCTTCACGCAACCTCAGACCTTCATTTCTTGACATCGGACCTTTACTGGACACTTCGGACAACTCATTGGACACTTCGGACAATTCTTCAGAAGTCTGAATGTACTTGAGGTATCTTTCCCTTCTCTCCTTCAATCTTAACTAGATATCCCTTGCATTTATATCAAGAGATAATCCTACAGGCAGTCTCTTTGGGATGAACATCTCACTCGCACTTTTGAGTCTTAAGGTAACACTTTTTGTATAGCCCACCAGGAATCAACTCTTTACATTGCCCATGATAGCGAGTCATTGAATTGTCGCATCTGTGACTCGTGAGGGGGATTGGCATGATAAACAAGAGCTTTCGAATATAACACCACCAGTAATTGTGTTTGCATTCAGGATCCTGGTGCGCAGTCTAGTCATGGTCGAGAGTCAAGAGCGCTGGAGCCAACCAGAACAAAATCGCGACTATAGCTAAGTCCCATATATGATATTGATCAATATTTGTGACACAACAAATTCTCTTGAAAGGATAGTTTTATTGTATTTTCAGATTCTGTCGAAATACCACAGGGTATATTTTTCATTCGGGGAAATGCAAGATAATCACTGGAAATCTGAAATTGCACGAAATTATCCAAAAGTAATAGTTTGCGAGTTTATGCTGTGTTCAGCACAATCAATGAGCTTTAATATTTTTGAAGCAAGTGCCTTTCCTGTATGGCTACCAGGGATATGATGAAAGGCTATTAGAGCAGCCTTCAAAACAAGTGTGGCTTCGCGTTCTTTCACAATCCAATGTGCAGTCACAGCAAGGAAGGGATGGAGCTTAGAATTGGGGTAAGGTCCTTGACCTGTGAAATCCTTCTTGACCATGTCTTAGAACTCCCTGAGCGCCACCGGATCCACATTGAGTTCTGAATCCCACTCCAGATACTGGCACATCTTGCGCTCCATCTGATTTATTTCTTGCAATTGGAACATACCCTTGGCTACAATACTCCAAGATTTGTTGGAGTAAGTGTTGTCACAGATAACCTTGAATGTGAGCATGAAAGCGGATATAAAAAGATGGTGACCCGAAGATCCTCAAGCAGTGGGGAAGCACACTTTGAGTTGCTGAAGGAGGACGAGGGCAGTGAAGGTTACAGAAGACAAAGGGGGGTACTCTGGACAAGCAAACAGATGTGTAATGAAGCGACCACATAACCAGAAAACCTGCTCATAACCATAGAATGGGTCAGAATATCTTGTCGTGGGTTGAGTAGACTGAGGTTTATTAGGAGGTGCCTATGTATGTATGATTAAGGATATGAATATGATGAGCAGCTACTAAAAACTGACTGACGGTGCAGGATGATAGCCCATTTGCAAATGAGGAACATTCTGGGTATTCTGAAATGGGGAAGGGTGGGTAGGTATTATAGGACCGTGTAATACAGCAGCCATGGTGATGGATGATGGTGAGTGGAACGGGCGGTGTCGTGTCATGAAGGTTATCTGAAAGTGCAAGTGTGTCAAAGTTTGGGAGTTTTAATTAGTTAGAATGGGATAGGGAAGAATGACGGGGTATATAATTTGAATTAGGGCAGTGTGAAAGCAAAGAAGGAAAACAAATGGAACCAAAACCATGAGCCTGGACCTGGGATACAAAGATAGGCAATTGGCTTCAGATTAAGATTCAGAAGTTGCAACTTAGTTACAACAGTAAACTCAACCAAACAACTTCACAAGAAATGCAATCAAATGCTGACATAATCAGATTGACAATCCATTGAAACACACCTAAACATCAGTTTCAGAACATCAGCGGTATTTATATTAGTGTAGGGACAGTGCATAATTCAGAATACATGAAATTAGAATACCCCTTGAGCTAGCTCAACTCTGAGCTGAATTTCCAGCACCTGGACCTGAAACTATTCCCTGGGATCACATCACCAACAGTAAGTAGCAATATTCAGTGCCAAAGTGGCTGGAGGAGGCAGGAAGGGATTTGTGGTAGGTGGAGGGGTTGTGTTAGACGAGGAGGGAAGGATATAAGTCGGGTAAGGTCCTTGACCTATGAAATCCTTCTTGACCATGTCCTCGCTCCAGATACTGACACATCTTGCTGTAGGACTTAGAGTCCTTGTGGCCTTGTAAAGGCTATTTTTGCAGTGTGCCATAGGTCCTCGCATTGCGTGCACTAACGCTAATGCGGCGCGCATCATTTCCGCTATCGGTCAACAGCCGCGGCTCGCACGTGTGTATTGGACCGCACCGGCTTTTCTTCAGCTCCATTGCACATCCTTATCCTGTCCTATCCATGTCCTCCGCTTGTCTATTGGTGCATATTTTACTTGATTTGGAATAGACTGACCATATTTCCGATGCTATATCGTTTATATCTCTATTACTTTCGTCATGAACCCTTATTACCTACTACCACTACCTACTTGGCTCCAAATAGTGCTTCGGCACGCTCTCATATATACCTGTACTTATGAATTTTCATGTATCTTTTACCTCCCACATAGAATCTATCATCCACTTGCATGCATCAACGTCCGAATTCAAAATCTAAACTTCACATCAATCGCCACGCATGTCTACCTATTGGCCATGTTATCCTATTGGTTCTTTGTTCCGACAATCTTCGAGCTACTTACAAATCCGCCGCTTCACCTTAACGCTTCGCAGCGCCCACATGTCTATACTGCACAGCCGCGCATTACCATGCGTCTATGTATCTTTGGCTGCTCAATCTTGCTTTGTGCTGCGTCAATGGTGGCTCGCTCGCGCTCGCATTGCATTGTGCTAGTCCTTGTGTTCCATCCATTCTCAACCACTCTTATGAGTTTCAGTGACTTCCCTCCATTTTTACATAGAGGAATCGTTCTCAGTAGCAATCCCCTTGGGCTGAATCATATACTTGTGTCTAGAGGTCTATTTGAGTTTTACCCCACTTCATCCTTTCTTCTCTTTCACCCCTTCTCATCTAGCTATCATTCCTTGCACACATTGCGCTCCATCTGGTCAATGATTTTACAATCTTTCCCAAGGACATCAGAGAAATTTCAATGGTACAAAGTAAGCACTCACAAGAATGAACGCAGCAGCATGAAGACCCTCCCATAGGCCAAGGGCTATGATGACGTGGTGGACACACCTGAGGAAAGATCCAGCTTTCTTGTGCTTCATGTCATGATGGTTATGGTGGTGTAATCCAGCTTCATGGTGGTGATGGTAAGATTCAGCTTCATGATGGCGATAGACCTGCAAGATGTACCCATCAGGAAGAAGCTCCTTGATATCACCCAAATTTTGCTTCTTAGAGGAACTGGTGGGGATGTTTGGTGTAACGGGTTGCACGAACAAGGGAGGATTCAGAGGTGTAAGCATGATTGTGCTCTGTGTGACAAAATGGACGGCAGCAACATTTAAAATCAGCCAAAAGGTTTTGGGAGCAGCTGAAAGGTGCATTACTCAAATAGAAACAAAAAGAGCTCAATGTTGTTCACAAGTCTAGTAATTATGATAGCTAGTCGAACTTCCACCATCGGAGTACTCTGGTTATGGGAGAATTGGAAGTTCATATGGATCATAATCATTTGTTCGATAGTGTGCTTGTGAAGTTCAAACGCACTACCATACTCCTTGTGGCCATCAAACAGAACTATACGTGCCCAGTGGTGTTCTGTTTTCTTTGCACCTCCTCCATTTTTAATTGACGCATTTTTTTGCACCTGGTTCAGGGTACAAGCCCTTTTGGATGGTGTCATCAGATGTCACAGCACTGATGAGGGACCAGGTCAAAGTATCTGTCCAACTGACAGCTCAAGGTGAGTTATGTTTCATCTGCTTTCTGATATCTTTCACACACTTGATGTTAGGGACTTCCTTGTCATTATTTTTCTTGTTCTCAGCCTTCTCAATAGCCTCCATGGTATCTCCGACTTTGACTTTGGTACCCACTTGCGGCACTTTTTTGACTTTTTTGACAGGCACTTTCTTACAAGCTTTCAGCAAAGATTGGACACCTTTTCCTTTTGGTGCCATGCTGCTCTAGTGCAAAGAGGGTGCTCACAGTTGCTTGCATGCAGGACAAGTATATTTAATTAGATATTTGTATTTTTAAATAGAAGAAATACAGCTGTTTACAGTCTGAAATCCGATTCAGAATTGTGAGAAGCACCTCCAGAGGTGCTTTGACAATTCAGCACGATTCGACATGCAATCTGATTCTCAGTGTCCAACATTGTTTTCTGAATCACATGCTGAATCACCTCAAGATTGTCCACTCTGACTACCACTATTATCTGTACATAAAAGTGTTATGCAAGTATATATCTACATCCTTTTACATGAAGTGCATCTTCTTGGCCAAATTTGCATGTTTGTCTTTCCTCCAGCATTAAGGTCGAAAGTGTCGTCATGGCTAGAGATGGTAGCAGCATCGGAACCCATGCATATTACGGGGTTGAAATAGAATGTGCCATGCGCACTAGTTTCACTGTTTTGTGGTAGATCCCTTGGCCAAATTCGCTTTCCTCCAGCATTAAGGTTGAAAGTGTTGTCATGGCTAGAGATGGTAGCAGTGTCATAACCCATGCATATTGTGGGTTGAAATGGAACATGCCATGTGCACTAATTTCACCATTTTGCGGTAGATCCACCCCTTTCTTATTACATGTATAGTAGTTAATGGTGCAGGCTGAGCTCATTGCTCCTCAAATGTTTATTATTGAATAGTCTAGCCTACTACAATTGTTTGTACTGAAAATTTTGCTAATTTCATGTTGCGTTCAGCGGTTCAAACTGGTTTGAACTCGAACCCGACCATCGTGAACCCGTTCGAAGTGGTCCGGCCCAGAGTCCACCCTACCTTGGTGAACTTGACCGAGGTTCGGTTCTCGGTCCTCAATTATTTTGAAAAATCTGGACGGAACTGAACTTCGGCAGCACTAATGGCCTACAGCAGTGGTACAATATTAATGAGAATGAATGCAATAACAAGAACCAGCACTGTAAACAAAGTCACATGACATACCCGCGCAGATATTGCCAGTGACAATGCCACACAGGTACACGGGTCACGGGTCTTGAAAGTCAGACCCGCACCCATACCTGTGAGGTACCCGTACCTGTGACCTGCATGGGTTACCCATACCCATGCCAATGCCTATGCTTATCTGTTAGCTTGTGCTAAATGTAACTCCCTGTGTTGCTGCAATTTGTGTTGAGTTGAAATTGGTATATCAAATAACTTGTACAGTTGGTAGATAGTTTATTAAAATTGGTGCAGTAAAGGGACACAAGGGTCTATTACATACACCTCCAGTAATTTACTAATGATCCAGTAGTCAAGCAGTTACTTACGTTAGAGTTTTCTCTGCTCTCATATTCTCGTGATCGAGCCCTGTTTTGTTCATTTTTTCCAATTTGGTGCCCACCGGGCGTTGCCGTCTGAGTTTAAATATCTTTGCAGTCGTTCACTATATCAACTGTGCTCTTCACGTAATTCGCTCCTTTCCGACTTCCAACTTTTGATTGATAGGTATTAAGTATTATAGCTCATATATCACTTTGGTGACTTTATATTTAGCATCTATGTGAACTTGTGTGGTACAACGGAGCTTTGGCGCGCGTATGCATGGTGCTTTTATCCTTCATACTTGGGGCTTTGCTACTTACATTCGATGTTTCGGAATTTGTCAAGCTAATGCGCGTTGGACTCAAGTGTCAGACACTTAATCCTCATTGAAAATGGTCCGTCCACAATCCGCAATTTGAAAATTGTCGAAGACAATACTGCTGCGTCGTCGGTCCATTGTATGCACACCACAATTTTTGCAGCCACATTAGCTAATCCACAAAAAGTCATTCACTATAAAAGCTGACCTTCCCGCATTAGCAGGGTTTCCTTCCAACTACATCGATACAATACATTAGTCTTAGATTAGCTACCTAGCATAGCTGATTCAATAAACTTTGAGACAAGTATGTCAAAATCAAGTCCGTTGCAAGCTTGGAATTGATGTATCTCAATACAGATCACACACACATGTCCAAACGCGCCGGATCACATCACGGTGGTGATGAACCCACCCCGAAGTGCCTTAGAATTGGTGAAGGTAAGTCGTGATTGTGATATAGTAGTTCATATTGACATTCATGAGCGGTACAGGGAATCACACAACAGCATCGGCACTTTGTGATCCCCATGCATGGGACATTCTTTGCAAGGTCCTCACCAGCAATATGTCGATGGGTGAAATGGACGCTGCTCTTGAATCCTACCTCGGCAGTCGATTCTCTGCGGAGGACTGGGAGGAACCTCGACGTCTATTGTTCTCCGGCGATGGAGATGATAAGCAATCCTTGGCAAATTTAATTGAACTGAAGATCAAGTATGTACCTGAGCCCGAACCTCCATGCGCCATACCCGTTCAACACTTGCGCAAACCGCGCAAAGTAAGTCATTTGCGAACTGATAATTCAGTCACTTATAAAATGAATTACAATTGTAACAGAAAAATCTGTATATACTCGATGAAGCTGAGGAGGAGGAAGAAGAAGAAGAAGAAGAAGAAGAAGAAGATGGGGGTGGTTTGTCTGTGCGGTCGCCGAAGGTTGCACATTTATTGGGCCCATCTGCGAAAGATAGGTTGGCTGCAACCTTTGACGATATGGCCACTCACTTCGAACAGAATTTGGCAACCTCATCACACAGTCGCCAGTTTCCCACTGAAGACAGAATGTATCTGCTTCGCATTCAGAGTAGGTCCAATCTTTAATGGCGCAGTATGTACTCACCGCGTCCTAGGAACTGCTACTGAATATATTGCTGCGCACCTTCGGAAGCAAAAATTCCCCGTTACCGTGTCAGCTTGGGTACTGGGCCAGCTCTACGTGGTGGCAGACAGCCCCAAAACCATCTCACAATCACTGCCTTCCTCCTATTATCTCGCCGTGAAAGACTATACCATTATCAAGGATGAAGAACGCGAAGCTGTCAAATCTTCTCAATCCAAGCTTCCTGACACAGCATGGGTAAGAATCACGAAGGGCAAGTACAAGGACGACTAGGCAGGGTCTTCAGATCCAAAGAGGATCTTGTCGAAGTCTTAATTGCCACTCGGGACTTCCCCTATAAAATGTCTCGGGGAACCCGAGCACTGGTCGAGCGATTCTGCCTTCCGAATAGCAAGGGAGCCCAAACATCTGACATCATTTTGAATGGTGAAGTAGTGGGATGGTCGTACAACGGAGAGAGCTATTACAAGGGGCTAGTAGTCAAGATTTTCCATTGCGATCACGTAGAACTTCTTGCCTCGCCTCATGTTAACAATATTCAGCTCCATCTGGAATCCAGGTGGGACATTCCCCTCCTGAAGGCCACCGTGGTAGCGTTCTCGATGCAATTTCTGCGCATGGGTGATTTGGTCAGGGTCATCAAAGGCTCTCTTCGTGGAGAGTCCGGCACCGTCGTCTCCACCGACCATACCTCGGGTTCTGTGGGGTTGGAATTCAGCTCCAACGAATGTCTCCAAGAAATATAATTTTCACTCCAGGACATAGAGCATGTCTTTTGGGTTGGTGACACTGTTAGAGTTGTAGCTGGTCCATACACGGGCTTAGAAGGTCACCTCATCCAAATGCACGATGATGTGTTTCACATTTGCCAAGAGACTACTAAGGAAGTGGTAAGTTTCTGGCTGACTTAATCTCTTGGATGACTGAATTAAATCATGATACATAGGTCGAAGTTTCAAAGTATTATTTAGATCGGCATCCTCTGAATCACACTCTGAAATCGCATCTGCCAACACAGCAACATTTCGAGCCTCCCTCCGACTCCGATTCCATTGAAATCGGGGACTACATACAAGTGTTGGGTGGGGAGCACGCTGGGAGACGCGGCATTGTGGATTGGTTTTCTAAGGGAGATACCAATTTGTGGTTCCGTGATATCTTCACTGCGAACAACATGGGGTCCGGCCTGTCCAGTATATCAGTTCCTGCTACAATGGTTCGGCGGACGGATCTCGCCCAAACACTCGTTTTCACAAAAGAAAGGGGCTATGATGTGAGACCTGGAGACACTGTGAGTGTCGCCCATGGGCCGGAGTTCGGGGCACGAGGGCTCGTGCAGCATGTAGACTTTCCGAATGCTCGCCTGAGCCTTATATGTGACGGCGACAAGTCACTCGTAAGTATTATTAATCACTTCGACACAAACACTTCTAACTTGTTACAGATCAATGTTCCAATCTGCTTTGTCATTAAGACACACAATGCCAGCTTGGACTCTTTCAAGAAGGACATCGGTCATGAAGTCTTCGTTATTGGAGGTCAATGGAAAGGCTACCGAGGCACCCTTGACAGTCTTTCCCTTGAGACTTGCACTGTTGCTGTGCGCGGGCAGGTGCGTGCTACGCTCAAACTTCACGACGTTGTCACCAAGTAAGCGGTACATATGGTCTTCTGTGACTTAAAGGCTGACCATTATCAAGGTATGGAATGAGATTAAATGGTGTGATGCTCGAAGGCCCAGAGTTATCTTCATTCTGCGATATGCGGAAAAGGTCGTACTTGGCGCCCCCACCTCGAAGTGTCACTCTGCCTGTCGAACAAATACCCTCCAGCTCGTTGGCTTCGATCACGGATCCCAGTCTTCCATCATCCAACGGGTGGTCCGAGTGGTCCGCGAGCCCCAGCAGTGTTGATGTAGAGCATGATCCTTCATCAAGCGCCAATCCCAGCTCGTCATCGGCAATGCAGGCATGGAGTGTCGATGAGCTTGACGTCCAGGACAGCATTGAGGCAAGTACCGAAAAACTGCGAGACACCGGTGAGTTTTGAAGGCAGGCATCATAACATTTACTAATGTTAATGTAGGCCCGCTACCTTGGTTGATGTCTAAGGAGTTTTCTTCAGAACTCTTAGGGTATCACGTATTGTTCAAGGTCTCGGTGGGGTTCATGAATGGCAGGCTACAGAGACGGTTTGTGTCAACAGCTTGTCCTGACCTGTTCTGCGGTGAGAACGGGCCCGCACCCGAAGGTTGCGTGGCCGTATTCTGCACATCCAACAGTGCTGGAGCTGCAATTGAACACTATCACATCCCTGCCAGCGACTTGAGCCCGGCTCCTCCGCGCAAGAAAAACCAAGAATGCCTCATTCTTGATGGTGTTCATCGTGGACTTATACGAACTATAGCGAAGTGTGAAATTGCCAAGAAAAACACTGTCGACATCAAGATCACGCCTACGGTTACCGTAACTTTATGTTCTGATCAGATTTGTCTAGTTGAACGCACTTGACAGTAGACTGTACTCTAAAATCCATACAGGACAACTTTGCATATCTCCCTTCTATTTATCGCGCGCGTGTCCCTGTGAGTGTATATCAGGGATTTGCCAGCTTACAAAGGCACCCGTTTGGCTAGCTCTTTGACGGTATATCATATTTACAGTAGCAATTGTCTATTAATGCAATATTAGTATAATGTTGTCTTTCGTTCGTCTCAGCAAATAGACACAGCGTGTCTCTTCGCATTCTCGCTCTCGATAATGGATATTTCAATCACAACAGTGTATTTTAAAGTGCTTTAAGGCAATAAGTAAGTTCGTGCCCGAAAATGAAGCAAATTGAGGGATATAGATATATCGAGTTCGTCGTGTGGAACAACGAGTGGGAAGCGTCGGTGTAAGGGTTACATAATAAGAATGTAGCAAAAGTGTCAGTAAACTCACTAAGTGTACTGCGAGGTAATAAATAAATATATACATAAAGCGCGCCCAAAAAATAAAGTAAATCAAATTATATATTGAGCTCATCGTGTTGAACGACGAGCGGGATGCGTCGGCATAAGGTTCGGCCACTATGGGCATTGTGATGACATAATGCATGACTTAACTCTATTTCGGGTACTACCGGCGGAGTTTGATTTTCTCAAGTCAGTCACTATATAAACCTCCAGCGCTTGAATCTGTTTTCCTTTCCATTCTTTCGTGTCTGTCTCAGTAGTCGTGCGCTTACAACCATGTAGTAGGAATTTGTATCTGTCTATTACGATTACAATACTATAGTACAATAACATGATAATCCTAAGTGTACCTCACAATGAAGTAAACTTCAGCGGTGCGCTGGACTTGCACCAAAGGATAGACACTTAAGGTTGTTTTGATTTTGCTTATGAAATAATTGTAAAGTTAATGTAACTTCGAATAGGCGAAGGTTTAAATGACATCAGGAAACATACGGAATGAATGCAAATTGTGCAACGCTCTGGGAGTCGCTCCAGATTGACGGTGAGATCACACCCAAGTTATTGTGACTCACATCCTTAATGTGATTTTCAGATTGGTCAACAATTGATCCTATTTTGACCGTATATCGTTCAGGCCATCATTGAACGATAATGCAAATTGTACCAATTTTCTACCTCTAGTTGATACCTCATTCGCCAATATTTTTATCTCCCAATAGATTCTGCTCAGCTCCATCATCCTCCCCTTCACCAGGTGCGGTGCTCTTCGTGCTCTGCCGTTCTAACAGTTGACCATCTCCCCATTCTGAAGCTTCATTCCAGGTGAAGAGCTCTGGAAAGAAAGCGGGGGACGCCATGCCCTCTGGAATTTGACCAAGCACAGGCACATGGATGTCACATGGCATATGGCGCTCCAGGTTGTCGGCGCAGTAGTATTCTTCCAGCCATCTATACCTGTATGTATCTACCCTTTCAGAAAGGTGCACAATAACATTTTCCACATTTTCTAGCTCTTTCTTGACGTGATGCAGCTCCGATGCTACTTCCGCTTGGGGCTCTTCGTCCTTGTCTAGATAAAGAATCTGTTTATCTTATGGTCTCCATTCTCTGAATGGGCAAATCTCACCAGCTGTCTGAGTTCCTCTAGGGATCACTTCGTTGATCTGAAGGAATGGCCTGCACGGTAAGTCTAGTTTCGAGTTGCTTTTGCAACGTTCTAAAACTTACTCGCAGTCTTCGTCATGTAGCCCATCGATATCAGAGCTCCTTTGTTTATGCACTGAGAAAAGTTGGAAGCTTCAGGTAAACTTGTGAGCTTGGTATCGCAAGGCATGCTGAGGAGCGTACTTTAGCGTGACATTACTTCCAACGTGGACACATTGTCGCAGGCCCTTCCGAGGGGGTGAACCGGACATTCTTGGTCGAAATATCGCGAGTGGTTGCTGCGACAGCGTCAGTAACTCATGTATCTATGTGTGCGATGATGACCAATCTAATCTCAAAAGACTGCCATCATCCATGGCGCTAGGATGGTGAGGTGTTTTCCTTTTGTGAACCCTATGGCGCTCGGATGGCGAGCCTTTTTTGTCATAACGAGATCTATGGTGCTTGGATGGCGAGTTTTTTTCTCAATGACATTATTGTCTGCTTGGACATATAAAGCATCTGGTTCATTACTAGTATTAGAATCGTGTACTTCGACTTATTATGAGTAGCGACAAGAACCATCTATCTTCCAGCGATCCTTCGCGCAAGCATAGTAGTTCAGCCCTTCAATTGGGCCCACGTAAAAAGGCGCAAGTCTTTTTCCAAGCATTAAATCGCTGCTTTCCTGACCTACCTTCTGACTAGGACTTCGTCAAGTCCCCTCGTTCTTCATGGGCGACATTTTGGTCGGACAGTGTTCGCCCTATGCAACTATCCTGCCCTTCTTACTGCATGGATTCTCTGACTCAAAGAACTACAAGACTCTCCCATAGAGGACTATCCAGCAGAGTAAGTGCAATTATGACAATTACATGCCGCCAGAATTCAAGAATACTCACAATGTTAGTGTTCGACGTGAACATAGAGTGTTCATGGATCTAATAGATTCATATCCTGGTCTTTTAGATCGTCTCATGACGGGCGAGGAGGAGGATGTTATTCACATTGAAGAATTGGTAAGAATTAAAAGCCGGAAGTTCATCATACTCATCATTTTGCAGCTGGGTAAAGGAGCATCCGGTGCACGAGGCGACGATACAAAAACTCTCAAATCTGCTGTTCTTGAATGGCTCTTGCCCAGAGGACAGGTGGTCATACCACCCCTCTCCCGTAATATTCAGTCTGACCGCGGATTTAATCATGAAGTCACCGGTGCATTGCTCTGCCCCACGGGCCTTGACTGGTCAGATATAGTGTAAGTCTTTCTACCGTTTGATCAACTTGACATTCTAACACTACGGGTCAGAACTAAGCTCAGTCTCAAGAGCGGTGAGACCGCAGTTCGCGGTGACCAGTGGCCCATGTTTTTATATGCTGGGTATGAATATGATCCCGAAGATCCATGGAAGGGTTTACTAAAGGGCGAGATACTCATATTTGTAAGTTCGTTCTGTTAACTATGGACATTTCACTCAGCCATCCCCCTTTGTAGGGTTTTAAACATGTATTTACTTCCCCAAGTTCGGTGGATAAAGAGCCAAAAGCTACGCGTTCTGGCAACACCTACCTTCATGGCATGAAGTCTGTAACCAAAGGATCACTGGCCTATATTGCTACACAGGTATGTGGGAGATTTCATAAAGCACGCCTCACACTGCTGATTATTCACCGAGGTTCGGTTTGCATTGAGTTCATTGTCTGTATTTTCACGCACAGACACGGTCACGGATTCCGAAAATTTTTATCACAGCATCCTTGACCTGTTAGAGGATCCTGATGAAAGTGAGGAGGTCGTTGACCTCATGATGTGGTGGACACAGTTCGTGATCCATTTAGTCATGAACTCTATTCTAACACCCTATCATAGCCGCATCTTTCCTAATTCATCATCTTCACACCGCAATATCAGTCAAAACAGTGCGTTGTCTAAAATTCGGGAAAAATGTGCCACCTTACAAGCACGAGCTAATCTTAACATTACTTTATTTATTTATTTTGTACTGTTCCATTTGTAATTCTGTCGGTCAATGATGTCAATCATAATGCAGTTGTTTCAATGCTCTACCAATAGTATGAATGTGAATCTAATGCATGGCATGCAAGGCTGTATATGGTTGAAAAATATTGCCACCTTGTTTTGGCGGGATAAATGGATTTCTGAAGTGTCATTGATTGCAGCTTTCAAACATCCCATATAACAGTAGATTTGTTTGCCAAAGGTTTGTTATTGTGCTATGACATGACAGCCCAGTGTCATATCCTTGCACATAGTCAGCAATTGCAGATCCCTCCGTCGGAGGCTAGCTATCTAAAGCCAGGCACCTTTGGTAGAAAAAAAGCACTGTGCTATAATTTACAACACAATATCATACCCCAGCACACAGTCAGCCATTATGGAACATGCAATAAGAGGCTACTTGTGTAGCCATAGATACAATTGACAATAACACTACAGTATGCTAGTATATTATAAGTGGCTATTATTGATCCACCAATATTATGGGTGTGGCAGATATCACCATTGTAGTCTAGCTATTTATTCCTTTGTTATGTGATCTGCCATTGTGATATATATTCTTGGAATTTTAAGTTAGATAAATCTAGCTAAATATTTGTCATTCTCAGGTCAAATGCCTGATGTATCCAAGGGTACGTCCAACCCAGAGGAGACTACTATTGCTACACGCTTGCTTTTTAGCTTTAGCTTCAGCCTAGTCAATGTTGTATTCGTAGGTCCCAGCGCAACAATCTCAGCTATGTCTTTGTCCACACTCGCCGGTGTGATGACCTTGTCTTCACAACCAACGGCGACCTCTTCGGATGCTCCAGTGGACCTCCGCTTCCTCTTCTGAAAAGGATCACTTTTGGTGATATCCCCAACAATTTCGACTTTGTCACTGTCCATACACACATTTGTCGGCATCTTCCTTGTGACAGACCTTCTGGGTGGCTTTGACTTTGCTACCAATGAAGGGACTGCCAGTGGATTTGTGACAGGAGGTGTATCTGGAGGTTGTGAAATCAGCGCTGGGATCAATGCAGTCAGGCTCTTGTGAGCCTTGCCATATAACTGATGGTGCTCGATGCGAGGGTCGTCACACTTGATGTTCTTCCACACCGGGACAGTAAGAAATGACGTCTGGCCAACATGATCTACATGCTCCATCAATTCCATGGCCGCCGACAGCAAGATCGGCGGAATTGCAGTCGCCGACCATGCATAACTTTGAAATACCGGAGTCTGTGGTGAATTAGGTACCAACACATGACTAATGAGGACATGCTGACCATGATGGTTGCCATCTCCATGGCCATTTCCAGGTGGCCGGCAGGACCTTTGGTCCACTGCAAGGCTCATGCCAAAATTTGCAGGACACCGGCGGTTGCCTCATTGAAGGCATTGTTGGAAACTTGTGAGGATGGCATGATGAGCAGGGAATGTGAGTGTAGATGCCAAAGATGGGGAAAATTAACTTGGGATTATATGTGAATGAATTAAAATTTTATGTCATTATACGAACTTGGCTTGGTGACCCGTGCCATGCGGCGGTATGTGGATTCAGAAGCATTGATCGTTGACCATGTGTCCACTTCACGCAACCTCAAACATTCAACTTTGGGTTTGCAGTGAACAAGCAGGGCCCAGCGGCAGCGGACTCAACAGCGACATCACCTTCCATTGGTCCAACCACATTCAATGTTGGTTGGACTCAGTCTCATTCCACAGAGAAGGCAGTGGTCCCGGCAGGCCAACCACTCAACACGCAAGGCCCAGCAGCAGTCGACTTGGAGCCTACACCACCTTCAGCTCCAAAGACATTCAACTTTGGCTGGACTCGGCCCATTACTACAGAGAAGCTGCCTGTCCTGGCAGCTCACCCGGCGCCAACACCACCTTCCCCAGCTCCCCCGACATTCAACTTTGGCTGGACTCAGTCCATTACCACAGAGAAGCCGGTGGATCCGGCAGCTCAACCATTCAACTTTGGAATGGATCTGGGGGATGAGGTTACACCCTCGCCGCCTTCATTGCTGAATGGCCTGCCCATTCGCCATAACCAGTCCAGTGCTCCCGACAATGAAATGCAGGTGTTGGTGGTCCCTCTCAAGAGACCTATATCGCCACCGCCGCCATCTACTCCTCCAAAGGCACCGGCGGCCGAAACTTCATCCACAGTGGGTGTTGGTACCCATGTTGGGTTTGACCATAACAACAAATGTAAGTTTCTCATGTATATGCATGAGGTATCCGAAGAATAACCACGATCCTAGCATTCAAGTTTGGATGTAAGGTCCCTCCAGCAAAGGTTGGGGAGTGGACACTGGCGCCTATTACAGCTGCCAGCCCAAAACCATCACCGCCTCTCATGCCAGTTGACTACACACCAAAGGCCTTGCCAAACTTTGAGGGTGGTTTTCCAGTTCCAAAATGAAGGAAAGTTGATCCTGCCGGTGAAGCGACCCAGCAAAGTACCATCGGACGCCTCATCGGCGATGCTGAGAAGGCTGCCGTTGACATGATGAAATGGCTCAATGGGGATGAATGTAAGTCCCCCAACTGAGTTTTCTCTTGCAACTTTGCTGACTTATTTACAGTTGATCAACTTGCCCAAACAATGCTGGGCAGCCTCATTAAGCCCAGCGATGATGTCCGAGATCCCATGCCGGAGGAGGTCTTGGACAGCAACCGCCCTGTCTTGACAGTGTTCTGTGAGTGCAGAGATTGGTTGACTAGGATCTTCAAAGATCTCATCACCATTCATCATGCATCTGAACACCATATGCGTCATCTTTCTTTCATGGACTCTCTTTCAAATGAGGTTGAGGTAGTAGAGAGGACCGTAGTAGTTAGTTGTATATACAGTACATGTTTAAGATATTGCCAATGAGCTTCGCTGGTGTGCACCGGCGGCTGACAATCAACAGTGGTGTTTCAGTGTGGTATCATTCCATGCCGGCGCATCCTAAATGCTCGATATGACATAATGACTACTTCTGGCCACACTTCTCCCTTGAAGCTGCCAGCGCAATGGTTTTACTCCTGGTGTGCTTTGCCAGTGTGTCACTTACAATGTTGTTACCATGGCGCTTCAGGTTCTTATGAGGCTCATTTGATGTATATGTGACCTCCTTGCTTCCAGTGGCCAGAGACATGCCGGCTGCCTTCAATGATACTCCCTGTGCCATGACAGGTTGTCTGGAGGATATAGAACCTTTCATCGGAGGAAACAGCACCCCGCCAACCTCGGCGACAGCCTGTCTGGTATCTCAGCGTGCACCTGCGGCCCGTGACTTGGTCTTCTTCTTGGTCGGCAAGGTAACCTTTGGGGGTGGCAAAATCTCGGGTTCCCTGCGGGTGGATGGTGCTCCCACATCTTCACTGGATAGCCGAAGATCATCTTCAAGATCACTTTCCAACTCGTCCTCCGAATTGCTATCCTCCACGACACGGCAGCGGTTGGCTTTAGGGTTGGCTTTGCCCTTACCCTTGCCTTTGCTCTGCTTTGTGGCATTGCCACGGTGAGCAGTGGGTGGACACACCTCTGCCTCTTGCATCTCGCCATCGGAGTCTTTCCAGGCCTTGAATGAAAACACTGGTTGCATGGCATTTTTCTGGCAGTCAAACCAGAAATCTAGTACGGTGGTGGCATCTGCTTTATCCATCTTGGATGGCTCCTTGAGCTGCATGCCAGCCGGCCAATGGGCACCGTCAAAAAACGCCCATGGGTCATGGATTATATCTTACAGGCACCCAAACCAACAACAATCCATCTGGATGAGGTGTCTTCCACCGCACCTCTTCCTCCCAACATTGAAGGGGTGTTGCAGCTGCCAACTGTGGCATCCTTGGTCGGCGATGCCGAGCATTGTGAGACACCTGGGGGGAGAGGAATGTAAGTTTGCTTTGCCTGTGAATTTGGCTTGTGCTGATTATTCAGAGATGACAAACTCGTGCAAATGATGGTCGGCGCAGCATTGGGTCCTGGAGATGATATCAGGTTATGCTGTTGGCATTTTTTGAAAGCCGAGACAGGCTCACCAGGATCTTTAAAGACCTGATCAGCTTGCATCACATTGCAGCAGTGCATAAATGGGTTGTGCCAGCGGTGCACAGTTTATTGCAAGAGGTGGAACATGCAGAGGCAAAGGCTCATAATTCAAACTAGACATGTAGATACTTGTAATTCATAATAGCCATTTGACTCATGACATTGTAATGCCGCAGCGTAGATATTTTTACCAGCACTGTCTCACCATTGTACCTACCGATGATGTGGCATGGTATAGAATGCTGGTGGCAAAATCTCAGGCTCTGACTTCGGCGAAGGGGTGACATTTGTATACTTCTGGCTGCATGCTCAGGTGATTATGTTACATAAAGCAAAGGGAATTGGTTGTGATAAAAGGTATTGTAAATACCATCACCTCCTGCCCCATCATGCCGATGATGCGGCATGGTATAGAATGCTGGCAGTGACATCTCAGGCTCTGACTTTGGTGAACTGGCAACATTTGGATACTACTGGCTGCATGCTCAAGTGTTCATGTTACATACACCAAAGGGAATTGGTTGTGATCTAAGGTATTGTAAATCCCATCATACCGATGATGCAGCATGGTATAGAATGCTGGTGACGACATCTCAGGCTCTATCTTCGGTGAACTGGCAACATTTGTATACATCTGGCCACATGCTCAGGTGATTATATTACATAAACCAAAGGGAATCGGTTGTGACATAAGGTCTTGTAAATTCCATCACTTCCTACCCCTCTTGGCTTTTGGAGCTTCCACAACTGCTGTCTTGCTCCTTGTTTTCTTTGCTGGCATGTTACTGATAGGCTCGGTGGTGCACCATTTTGCTGCCTTGATGGGTGGCTCTTTTGTCACATCAGAAGACAGGTTCTTTCTTACTGTCAGTGCTTGTGATGATTTGGGGTGTTCCTTTTGTGTCTTTGCTACAACTGTCATATGTTCAATTGTTATTGATTTCACTGGCTCCAGTTTTTCAATGGATGTGTTGCCACCGGAATGTGATGTATGGGCATTAGCATCACTGTCAGTGGATATGGGCCGCTGCCCTGTCAGGATTGACTTTGTCGGCGCTGGTACACCATTAGCTGACATGGATCCCTCTTCATTTTTATTTCTAATCAACTGATCCTCGCCCTCTTCTTCCTCATCAGAACCTTGCTCGATTTCATATTGATGTCTTGAGACATGTTTGACCTTGGAAAGACTGTTGCCCTTGCTTCGGCAAAGTGCCTTTAGAAACGATGTGACGCTCGGACCCGCGCTGGGCAGGAAACAGGGTATTTTCATATATGTGTCAAGGAGTATAGGACACTATCAGTTTCAGTATCATTGTCCACCTTTGTCCTAAACTGAACCCGCTTTTCCCGCGCTTAGCGCGCCCGCTTATCCGCACTTTCCCGCGCTTCGGATACCTCGGAAACGCATTAGGAAAGTCCTTCGTCCATCCATAGTCCATCCAAACCCCATTGGTATGTGAATTTCCTTACCTCGAGGCTTGTAAAATGTGTTGCAGCCTTATTACATGTCCTTACATATTTACTATATTTACTATCCCTTCCTACTCCGAGTGGGATTTTAGACACTATAAGTTGCCTATTACTTAGGACTATTTACTACACTTCCCTCATACTGTATGCCTCACCCTATAGGTTTACCTTCGAAGTAGTCCCTTGTAGTGCGCGCTTTTTAGCCCCTATTAGGTTTCTTATACCTCTCTATACCTAGGATTCCCTTACCTCGCAATATACCTTTGCCCTCACTCTCTGAAACCTCGTTCCTTAACCTCCCTATACCTTGTCCACACTTTCCTGCACTTTCCGCACCTTCGGCCGCGCGTTCCCGCGCCTCGGATAACCTCGCACATACCTGTCCGCTATTTTCCCGCGCTTAGCACGCTCTCGGGTTCACGCATATCCAACATCTCTCTAATAGCAAATCCCTTTAGGGTCGAACACGTCTGTTTAGACATAGCAGCTAGGCATTAGCTAGACCCAACTTTGTCCTTGCTGCTCAGCTGGACTGTTGTTACCTCAACAACTTGGCTGGTTCTGTCATGTCACCATCACCATCCCTCCAAGCTTTGAAACAAAAAGTAGGTTGAAGCCTCTTCTGTTGCTGCTGATACCAGAATTCCAGGAGACTGGTGGCATCTGCTTTGTCCGTCTTTGATGGTTCCACCAGCTGTAGATCAGCAGACCAGTAGGTGCTCTCAATGAAGTCTGATTGGTTCCTGACCAAGTCACCCCATGGCGCTGGTATCTTGACTTTCTCTGTTCCAATACACATCCCTTCGAATATTTAGATCCATCAATCAGACAAACTAACTGTAATACTTAGTCAGGACTGACTGAATGATATGCTGTTGATCTCCATGTTTCCAACTGGAGGTATCAGGGAGCATCGGCCACCCATCACCATCTTCCTCCAATTCATGGAGCTGTCATGGCATTTGTTTTTTGGAGGTCACTATCAGAGGGACATCCTGGTCCTCAACATCTCAGAATCCATTATTATCAGAACACCAATGAGGACTGTTAGCTAAATATCTCACTGAACCGCTCCCCAGCATATTGCTGCCATTCTGGCATGAAGATCCCATCCCAATTTCTTACTTTCAAAAGCTTTCGGCACCAGCAAACTGATCATTGTGGTCATGTCTACACAAATGATATTAAATCAAACAGATCAGCAAGAGTGGGAGTTAAACAACACTCACACTCCTAACATTAGCTTACTTTCGGTATTTTGCCATACTAACATCACAAAGACCCTCATTCCAGCTTGCTTGAACATTTCAGTGGCAAAATGCTCTATCATGTTAGCACCTTTGGATTAGGCAACATTGGCCTGAACTTCAGCTGGAGCAGCTTCATTGTTCCACTTCTCAGCAGTTACTTTTGCCCTCTCCTTCTCCTCCGCCGACAGACCTGCGAGGATAGTCTTAGTAGCCGCTGGCTACTTTACAATCATCCTCTCACTCCCAGGAACTTCCCCTGTCTCCTCTCTGATTTCAGCCTTGTTCTGCTCAACTAACACCAGGTGAGCTGTCCATTTCTTGCCATACTTGATGAGTGGCTTTGGAGCTTTCCGCCGACATTAGTTGTACAACCACTCCTTATAAGTCTGTTGTGATGCAATCAATAGGTAGGGGTTGCATATATGGATACTGGCACATACCTTTTCCCAAGCTTTCAATAAGGCTTTGTCACAAGTGGGAGCTTGGAGGCAGACTTCCTTGTGTATGGCATTCAAAACATGAAGTCGTTGTTTGCCTTTGACAGACTTTCAGTCCTGCAGGTGGGCCTTGAGGACTGTTATTTCTGTTTTAATTAAGGAAAGCTTAGTCTGCTGGGTGACAGTGATAGGTGATTCACTTTAGGCCATGTTATGATATAGTTGATGATATGAATGGCTGGACGGTTGAAAATTGTTGGTCCTGAAGACTCTTACTCCGATTCCTTGGTTCCTTTCATGTTCCATATCTTGTATTATTATATATAGCTACTACAAGATCAGCCTAAATACAAAGGATATTACTTGCACCTCTTGTGCACAAGTGGCTTCATGCATGAATAAATCTCATATTAGTAGCATTACATATCCCTGATGAAATTGAGCAGTTAAAAGACTGATCAAAGCCTAATCCCTAGTATTTCATCTATTACATAGGAATAGTAGCTCAAAATCAGCATGACACATACAAACCTTCGGCCTGATATATATTACCTGCTCCAAGATGCTTAAATGGCTGCATGTTCTACACACTTAACTGAACCTAATATCAGTGAGATATTTCTGATGAAACAAACCCATGAAATTATAGATCAAAGCCTAGTAATTGCTAGTATTTAGTAGTAAGGGATAGATGGATACTGATACTGAGTATACATGACATCGGAGTTTGTTGTAGTCTAGTAGTGGAATTGGGCTGCCAAAAACTTTACTAATCGAACATCATTCACTTCAGCGCATGGGAGGTTCTAAAGTGTAGGAATGGAAGAAAACATTTCAAAGCAGGAAAGTGACAGGAAAATGGGTAGAGAGACCCAAGATCCAAAAAATTTGATCAGCTCCAGCCACCCCTACCAAGTCACCATCAAAGCAACCATCACAGGATATGCTATATAATGGTAAAGAAGATTCTTACAATGACATGCACCAGCAGGATGTCATACCATTGCAGCTACCAAAGTCCCTGGTAAGCCATGTCCAGCAACATCAGGTGTTCCGTCCCTCATTCAGCTTGTTTGAAAAGTCAGAATGACTACCTGTGACAATGGGTACCAAAGACCAAAGAATATCTCAATATACTCCTTGAGTGCAAGGCTCCTGCCGACAGGTCATGCATCATTTGTGGTACAGATAGTGTTTACAAATGCCACAAATACTTCAGTGAGCCCCTCTTTTGCACAAATTGCTGCAGGGTGAAGCACCAGGGGCTTTCCTTTCATCGGATAAGTTAATGGACAGGAGGCTTCTTTGAGAAAAGTTGCTTAGTGAAGATTGGGCTAGTCATTTCACTAGGTCACAACAGCAATCCTTGTCCATGCCAGGACTATGAGGTGGATGGTATTAAAGACTTATTTGCTGATAGCGGCGCTGACAGGAACAATACCAATGGAATGCAGGGAATAGTGCCAGATGGTAACAACACTAAGATAGATGAACAGCCAACCGGCATGGGCTATAGAAAGAGCACTGACCATCTACCGACTGGTGTGCCATTCCTAAAGAATAGTAAGACTATGACAACAATAGTGGACAAGTCAGGAATACACAGCCATATCATCAAGTATTGCATGTGCACTGATGCACCAACCGCTGACATCCAGCTTTGTCAAATGGGACTATTTCCGGCATCCTTTTCCCAACCCAAGACAGCCTTCACCATCAGGAAAAAGGGAAAAAGTCTTAGCCATCTTACTCACTTACAGAGACTTAATTCGACGTTAAGTTCACCAAGTTGTCAAAGCAAACCATTCTGGCTTAATTTCTGCTTGGAGGATTGTTCACAAAGGAAACACAATAATAGTAAGCAATGAATGGCCAAAATTCAGCACAGAGGCTGCAGAAAAGCGTGTTCAAGTAAGAAGGTTATTTGTAAGTAATCAACACCATGCTGCGATGTAACTTAGTTGATAGGTGCTATGCAAAGTACTTCCTAAGCCGACATAAGTTAGTATCAAGTCACCAGGCAATCTCAAATGCCTGATGGTCAATGTATTTATTTACGTAGTAAGTGCGGAAAGCATCAAGGGTCTGTGTGTAAGAGAGATAAGTAGGTACAAATTCATGCCCAAATACAGGCATAAGGTGTGCCACACGAAAAATGCAGTCAAGGTGAATGACAGAGGCAAATCGTGTCCCATCCTCACAGGTTTCAGGCTCTACTACCCATATTCCTGTGTTCTCATCTCGTGAGTCATGCACATGTTTGAACCAATGCACAAATGCACAAGGGTAATGTACACCATTGTGTTTAAATGAAAAGAAAAGCCTTACTTGAGCGATATCGAAGCCACGCATGCCCTCGACAGTGGGATCAGAACTAACGAAAACACAGTCATATTGACCAGGGCCGTTCCTCCAGGTATCCATGGCACGAATTCGCTCGTAGCACATACCACCGATGCCTGAGACATCACTTGGAGTGAAGAAGGTGGCAATGGCAGATGTATACAGAGTCATTTTTTCATATAGCTCAGGAAGGGCACCGGACGAGCCAGTGCCAGACTCGGAGGCTTCTGAGTTCAAGTTGGAGTCAGAATGATGGAGCTGGTCACATAAAAACCGCTGAATATGAGTGGTGAGTTCCGGTTCACCAATTTCGTCTGCGAGGAGGTCTGTGTAGATCTGTTTTGCTACATTAAAATTTGTTGTAAGTAAAAAGCACACCAGGTGAATATACTACTCCACTCACCAGATTTCTTCGCCAAGTCCACATGAGCTAGTATCACCGTCAGTCCAGCAACAGTGTTGCCCTTGAGTTCAGCATCTTGGTCTGCATCAGCCTCCAAGTTGGCATTCACATGATTGTTGTGTTCGAGATGGGGAATGTCAATAGGCTCGTCCTCGAGTCAGACTTGAATGGCTTCTGCATTGTGCACTGGAGCGTTTAGCCCTGTGGATTATGAGTGTGTGATTTGTGTTAGTAATATTAGTGGCCAAATGCTAGTAGATGTACCGAGTTTGTCAAGGATATATGATAGACATGTTTCTCTTAGCATCCCGTGGCTAGCAAAGTCAATACGAGATGCCGCTAACTTATCTAGACATTGATTTGTCAGTAACATCTGATTGAGGGCTTCGAACCGACTGGACCGTCGCCACGGCTCCTTGACAGCTTTGATATGTTTAGATTCCGTGATGGAAGAACAGAGTCTGTTTGGTGTGCCAAATGATCGGATCAATTTGTGGTAGTGGATAAGCGAGTGTTGTCAAGGGAGGTTGAATCCATTAGGGCGAACACCGAATGTTTCAAATATTTCGTGGTACCTGTGGAAACGCTCAAGTGCATCATCCAATGCATTGAGGCTGTTGGAGTCAATGATATTGCGCCGCGCAATGTATACAAAATCAATCAAGGCTTGCAAAGTCAGCACCATCTCCAGAGGTACATGGCCTTCAATCACAGGTATATACACCTATAGTAGTAAGAATACACATTAGTCAACACTACTCATGATGATAGAACACCTGTTCATTGACATACCTTCATAAGTGCTTTGGAGTCATCTCCCGTCCATTGTTTGAAGCCCCTTCCCTCCGGGAATTGTCGAAAGCCTGCAAATGAGGGAGCAAGAGCAATGCTAGTTGCAGAGTGCATCAATACCAGTCATTGTAACCCAGCATGTTCAAAAATTGGACTTACTGGCGATCAATAGCATCTAATATTTTATTCACCTCATTGTCCGAGTACCGAGCCTTAATATATTTGTGGACCCAGGTGATGATATGGTCCTTAAACGCACCCTTTATCAGCTGATGTAAAATGTTGGGGGAAAGGAGTTCGTGAATGTCAGCTCGCGGGAAATAGTTGGTGAATGGCTGTAGAACACGTATATTTAAGTTGTCAGCTTAAAAAATGACTATGATAATGAAGGTACAAACCACGATGTCTCCTACAAGTCCATATTCATTCCATAGCACACCTAACTCGAATTCCTCCACCAAGACTTCGGTATGGTCGTGGGAACACCAACCATAGGTACCATTGTCAAGACCATCTGCCGGAGCAGTACATCTGGATGGATGTGTAGTAAGTAGACAGTACTAGCATAACATGAAGGACAAAAAAATACATACTTTGGGCACCAGTTTTGAATGATGCAAGCGAGCAATGCTTGCTCAGGATAATCGGCAATATATGGTCCAAGACCATACACCGCATGTCGAAAATGACCATCAGGGGAGCGTACAATCTCGGGTGTTGTCATACCTGGTTTAAGGGATTCCAGCATCTTCGCCAGCGATGAGTGGAGAAGCTGACAGCAGAATTTTCGAAAGTGTGCGTCTTTGGCGACTCCTTGTCAGCTAGATATAAGCATCGAATTAGCGCCAGCAACAGACAACATCAGATTGAAACGTACTTGTTGGGATGGCTAGGAAGCCCAGCAATACAACACTGTTGCGGTGTGCACATCACACATTGTTGTGGATGTTGCCGATCAACATATAAACTGGCCAGTATTGATTGTGTCCGGTAGCGACGGAGACCGTAGTCTTGTCACTGCCAAGGATTATTGGAACAAACATAGATCCAATTGTATTGGGATCCTCGGCAATCAAATCCTGTAAATTGTGAGAGATGAGAAAATTGGAAAAAAAGGATAAAAAATGGCTTACAGCCTGCTTCCAACACCAATCACCGGACATAAAGTCCTGAAAGTGATATGCTCCATTGCTGGTATCATACTCCTGTAGCGGAGCGTAGTCGAATTCGCCTTCGAAGTCTGGGTTGGAGAGAATGTTGTGCATGAGGATCTGAGGATCTCGGAACCATACATCATACTCCGATGTCATCCATGTCGGAACATCACCTTCAGGTAGAGCACCATTATATTCTGAAGTAAAACTCTGCCAGGCGATGTCACCTAGAGGCGTCGAATCAATGACATTGTACATCTCAACGTGGTTTGCGAAGGGGGATGTTTCACCATGAGCCGCTAATGAGGCGGCCCACAGATTGAATATAAAGTCGATATCGCCCCCGCCATCTGGTTGCGACGGTAGAGGAAGTCTGCAACTTCGAAATCAACTCAATTAGCATATGGTGTCCAGTTGTCTGGTCCAAGATATGATGGACATGGAGGTGGCAGAGTATTTGGTGGTATGTCATCTCCATGTTCGTCGCAAATTTTCCCTTCATGGAGATGAGTATATGAGCACAAGTTTGGATGAGCATCAAGTGAAATTAACACGCACCATTGATATTAGGATAATATGTTCTGGTAACGCCAGGAACTTGAAGAGGAACACTACCATCTCAACTCGCCTGGCCAATGGGACCAGTGCCACTTGAAGGACATTGATATGAGCTGTTCATATCTGCCTCATTGGCAGCATCATCATGAAAGCCATACCCACATCCATCCGACTCTGGCAAGTCAAACTCCATTTGATCGTCGCAACTCCCAGGTGCTTCAAGTTGTTCATCACCTGCGCTAGTCTGAGTTGGGCTGCGTGAATGCATGTGTGCTGAGCTTGTTGCAGCATGTCTAGTGCCAGGTCGGGATGACTGGGAATGCTGTGAACTCGAGGAGGAATGGTGGGATGGTGGGACTTCGGGTTCTTCAAATGGATGGTGGGATTGCATATGAGTGGTGCGCCCTGACCTGTTGTAAAAATGGCAGATACAGCCTGTCACTAGGCATGGCAGCATGGGTTGAGGGCAGCCAAGATTGTGCATATTGTGCACTTGAATGGGGCCTATGAGTCTGGCTTTGGAGGTGTAACTTTGAGTTGACTTTATACAAGGCCTGGTAAATGTGCAGGAGAACATCATGCATGCGAGTACATACAAGTAGCCAATGGTAACATGATCTGCCCAGGGTTGATGCAAGGTGCGCCCATGAATAACTTCCAGCCACCACCGAGAGCATGATGGAATGTGTTTGAGATGTGAAGCGATACATCCAGGGTTAATGCAAGGCGCACCCATGAATAACTTCCAGCCACACAACACGATGCATTCAGGGTTGATGCAAGGTGCACCCATGAATAACTTCCAGCCACCACTGAGAGCATGATGGAATGCATTTGACATGCAGCGAAGACGATCGCCTATCTTGATGAGAGGAAGACCAAGAGCATGACGGAATGCATTTGACATGCAAAGTTGCATTCAGCGACACGCCACAGAAGTGAGACTTGCCCCCCCTCAAGTCTAAACACAGCAGTCAGCACACCGCAGTTTACTAGGAACTAGAGGAAACATTACTAGTAGTAGTATGTTGGTCACCAATGAAGATTTCAATTGTTGGTACCAATGTTGATAGTCGGTGATTGTCATCTCCTTCAAGCCCTGGCAAGTTCGGAAAGAATTTGATATGGATAAATAAAAATATATGGTCGAAGGCTTGGAGATATGAAGGAACGGAGCTCGGGCGCTCACTGGCCCGAAGAGTGCTGTTGAGGCGTGGCAAATTAGCAAGTCAAATTACATTGAAGTCCCGATTCGAACATCTTACTTGTAAACGTGTCTTCTTGATAAAGCCTTTGTGCCCTCCGAGCTCACCCCCTTCTACTCACTGCTATGTCTACCCGACGTGTCACTCGTGCAAAAAATGCAACTTAGCATCCGGGTAACCCAGACATAACCCCAAAGAAGAAACACCATACTGCAGAAGAAGTAGCTGCTGAGCGTCAGTCTAAGTTAGATGCTAAAGAAGAGAAAGAACACACCAAGAGAGCTGGCATAAAATGTGTTGCTAAATATGAGAAGAAGCAGGCAGACCAGGATGTGGTGACCGATGCTACACCGCGGGCTGCGCAGCCAAAGCCAAAGCCAAAGCCAATCCCAAGCAAGAGGAAGTGTGTGTCAATGGCAATACTAACTTCAACCTGGTACTATAGACTGTCCAGTGTGTTGCTGACTCCTATCAAAGCTTCATCGGCTCAGCAGCCATTGCGATCATCATCGCATACCTTGAGTCCCAGGAGACACTCAAGCACTCAGACGATAATCGTGTTGAATTTGCTACTTATGCGCTGAACAAGCTTTGCTTCTTGTACAAGAAGGCAAATGGTGACGATAAATCTGTACGTGCTTCTCACTATCTCTATTCATTGTCACTGTGCCACTAGTACTAACATGCAATGCAGAAGTTCCGCAGACTTTATCAAGGTGCCTTTGTGGTGCAAATGTTTGGCACCCACTTCACTGCTATCAACGGCGCTCGCAAGATACATGGACTAGAGAAGCCGGGAGACAACTTGAATCCTGTTGGGGGTCTAGCGCTGTCATGTGCTGCGGTAATATATTTTTATTTTATTTTCTAATCACACCTCGCTGATCACTCATTGCTACTACTAGGTTGAACGAGCATTGACACTTATTGCTACTCGTACTATAACCATCGAAATGGTTCTCACTGCCAAGGGAAAATCTATACCCTTGCCGAAGACACTCAATCACTCAACCAGCAAAGTCTCCAATCACCAAACGGGCATCAATGACATCACCTGGGGTTCTTCCACACGCTCATATGTGAAGTTGATCATGAGAAGCTTCCGAGACGAGAAGTTCCAAGCCGTCATCACTTCTGCCAAGGAATTTTCCAAGAAAAGCCATCGTTCTGGCAATGATAGAGCTGTGGATGACGCTGTGGATGACAAAGATCTCGACAAATGTGCCCAGCTCGTGGACATCTCGGAGTCTGAGTCTGGGTCCGAAGACTCAGATCATACTATTGGCTCTGACACGGAGTAGTAATCATATTTGTTCTTGTCATCTTCTGCCACTGGTTTGCTTGCCAGCACTGTGTTCACTTACTGACCTGATTCAACTCTGGCAGTTCTTATGATCACACTTATTTCCTTCGCTTGACCATCTTAATTCACATTTTGTCTTAGTCACCACTTGAATTGATGCTTTCCTTGAGTCTTGACCGCTTTGTCTTGATCACAGTGTTAATGGTATACACCCGACTTGAATGGTTTTGTGAGTGCTTGAATTATTCACTTACCTATCAACTGTGTGGAACTTGGGAGCCTTAAAGATATGCTTGGATGTCTTGGTTGCATGGTATGAATACACATGACTCTCCGAGTCACTGCTTTATTGTCCAAATTCTACACTTACCATTGACTTTGCAACCTTGGGAGCCTTAAAGACACAATATATACTCGGACCTATGTGGCTGCTTAGAGCTGAATCCCTCTACTTCTAGTCTGCTTATTTTGACTTAGCTTACAATGTGTCTTTGAGAGAATCTGACATGACGAGTCACACTTGATGTCACTGCTTAACTGTGTACTTATGTCAAGTCGCTGATAAGTGTAACATTAAGTCAAATTCATCAGAAGACCCTACTTGTTTTAAGCAATGGCGTACTTAGCAGAATTCTACTGAATCTTACTTAGAATCACCTGCAAGTCACCATAAGTGGTGTTAAGAAAAATTTCCTTTTTCCTGATGACCTTTGAGGTACTGGACAATTTCTTACTGGACAATTTGGAGTGTAGGACATTAGCGATGAATTATTATAACAAGTTAAGAAGAATAACCACCACTGTCTGTCCACACCTGGTGCTAGTGAGATCATTCATACATCATCAGCATGGGATTAACCACTCTGCAGGACCGTTACTGGGAGCTGATGAGGGTAGCCAGACAATGGCGGCATCTGAAGCTATTGAAATGGAATGGCTTTAGTCATGAAACAAAAGAAGTCAAACCTGGTGACCTCACTTTGTTTTGTCTAGCATGTCCACAGCCTGGAATTAATGTAACATTGCCAACTGCAGAAGGTGGAGAGATAATGAACACTGCACCAGATCTGGAGGCACTGAGTTGGCTTTATTCACGATCCCTGGTCATGGATGGAAACTTTAAAGCTGAGCATATGCATGCCACAAATCCAACAGATGAATTACTCCCGCCATCTTCAGGTTGTTTGCCAGTGATCATTGGCAAGCGCCGTACCTCTCCGGTGTGGTGACAGCAGTCCTGCTGAGTAGCAAGGACAAAGTTAGGTCAAGCTAATGCCTAGCTGCTATGTCTAAACAGACGTGTTCGACCCTAAAGGGATTTGCTACTAGAGTGATGATGGATATGCATGAACCCGAGAGTGTGCTAAGCGCAGGAAAATAGCGGACAAGGTATGTGCTAGGTATAGGAATGTATCCGACGTTATCCGAGGCATGGGAACACATGGTTAAAGGTGCGGAAAGTGCGGGAAAGAGTGGACAAGGTATAGGGAAGTCAAGGAACGAGGTTTTAGAGAGCGAGGGCAAAGGTAGATTGCGAGGTAAGGGATCCTAGGTATAGAGGTATAAGGAACCTAATAGGGGCTAAAAAGTGCGCACTACAAGGGACTACTTCAAAGGTAAACCTATAGGGTGAGGTATACAGTACATGGGAAGTCTAGTAAGTAGTCCAAAGTATAGGCAACTTATACTATCTAGATTCCCACCCGGAGTAGGAAGGGATAGGAATTATAGTAAATATGTAAGGACATGTAATAAGGCTGCAACACATTTTACAAGCCTGAAGGTAAGGAAATTCACATACCAATAGGGTTTGGACGGACTATGGATGGACGAGGAACCTTCTCAATGCATTTCCGAGGTATCTGATGCGCAGGAAAGTGCGGATAAGCAGATGCACAAAGTGTGGGAAAGCGGGTTCAGTTTTGGACAAGGGTTACTTGCAAGACAAATGATGGACAATGATAATAAAACCTATACTCCTCTATACTTCTTGACACATATATGAAAATACCCTGTTTGCTGCCCAGTGCGGGTCTGAGCATTACACTGGTACCTATTTCTAATCCTAGCATTGATGCAGAGGATGCTCCAGCTGAGCTGGCATCCATAGCATCCACTGCACATGAACGAGCTGTTACATAGTGATCTGTACTTGTATGTATTTGTAGTATCAGGATCATTGCAATGGACTATGGTAGTTAGATTTGTCATTTTGTACTTGTGAATACACTGGTGTATTCCTCCTTCAGAATTAGTACTGCCGGTGCATGGCTCAGAATAGCAATTGGATACTTGTATCATTTTGTGCTCATGCTGGTAAATGGTCTCCTTTCACCTAATGATATACCAAGATTGAGGATTTTATTTCAGGCAAGGCGTTAAATGAATCCTGAATGTCGGTGAGCCTGTTGCCTGTGGCGGTGAGATGTCCCGGCAACCTAGGTACATATGCAGGAGTGTGAACTGTATTTGTCGGCAACACTGGTGTTCTGAGTTGCTTCATGAAGTAGCATTTTGTAGCTTTCTATTACATGTTGTTTGATTTTGTCTGGCCTGGTGATATGGTATTCTGTGCCCACCAAAAAGTCACATGAGATGGCATTGCAAATACCAGCAAGCCTATTATCAGCAATATATGTACTGGGACACCTGTGATGTGCATTGTTGATTGTTCCCGTAATAGAGTCCTGGAAACCGGTGTTGCTGACTCTGGCATATATCAACATGACATTGTGTGAGCCAACCAACATGAAATATCTCAGCATCCTGAGTCTTGTTATAGGATATATTATGAGGCCCACAGATCTGAGTATTAAGCCAAACAATCCAGGAGAAAATTGTCACCACTCGTGCCCATAGATAGCCGTTTCGGCAGGGAGTATGGTTGGCATTCTCATGGATCAGCCAACTGTGGTCCTGCACACCAATGCTCATGGTCTATCACTGGCACATACCTAAGGTTTATTTGCTGACATCATCTTCCAGGATGCTATTGTCATCACCTATTAATTATTGCAGGCATAGTGTTCTGGCTATCCCTTCACCGACTCATTTCTCTCGCCAATGCCTATTGATCATTGTCAACACAGTACTCCAGCTATCCCTTCACCGACCCATTTTTCCAGTATACACTCGCTGACCATTATAGAACATGGGCCCCCTCAAAATGGGTAAGGGCTAACTTCTCCATTTTGCTGTAGGCCCACCCTTCAATACAGTTGAGTATTAATCCTGGCACCCATGGGCCCACTCCAAAACTCAGAGGCTAATCTACTGTGGGTCCAATCCTGACTGTAGGATACAATGCATTCACTGGCCCACCCATGACTATGGGATGACAATCTAATGTGGGCCCATAGTGGGTTGGTTCGACTCCTAAGGAGCATTGTCAAGGTGGGCTGGCCAACTCTATAGGGCCAAGCCACTGAAGGGGCTCAAAATTCCTGCCTAGGAGTAAGGGTATGCTGCAGGGTAGGTTAATATTGATAGAAGCTTTCCCTAGAGAAAAAGACTTCCCAAATGAGACAAATAGATATTACACAGCTCAGCTGTTAGCAGCAACAAGCAGATTTGATCAATTTCATCCAAAATAAGAAAGGGTCTTGTGGCTACAACTTTTAAGACTGACAAAATCTATCATGGTCTGCTGCCCTCTGTGATTGTTAGAGCTGAATGTGAGTGGAGGGAATGTTGCTGAAAAGTAAATGATGATAGCTGGGTTTCCTATTGTGTCCAGTCTGTCCCAACATTTGAGCAAAGTGTACCATATTCAGAAGTTTAGATGCTCCTTCAGAGCACACCCAGGATATCTCTCTGTTAATGATGACCCTAACAGACTGAACATCAATACCCTGGACCATTGCCAATGTCTCTATGATCCACTGGGACTTGCCAGATCACCATCTTAACATGGCTGTGCTGCGTTTCTCATTAGTAAGTTAGCTGTGGTACACAGGAAATCCCGACATGCCAGCCAGTCAGTTGCAGCATAGAATGGTGAGTATGAAGATGATACCTCTCTTGTGACTTTAGAGAGAGGATGACAGTGCCATGGACAAAATGTCGTTGTCGATGGTGTCTTCTGTGATATGGGTAGATCATACATACTGATAAGAGATCCACTTGCAAAGATTGCAAAAACATTTAGAATCATGAGGTGTGCTGATAGGTGTCTTACCTCAAGAAGTGCAACCTCAGAGCAAGGGCTAAGTGTGGCAGTTACCAATGCAATTTTCACATTAAGATCTGTAAGCTTCATGAGCTTTTTGAATGAATGACAGTAATAAGCAGCCATGATGATGTCATATGCTTTATCTATGATGATCCCTCGCAAGAGGTCACATTCTTGTTAGTGATGCACCAAGTTTGAAAGTCATTTTTAGCATAGCGCTCCAAGGACACAAAGATAAGCCAAGATCTAAAAAGATCAACATCATTGGAAGAGAATATAGCATAAGGCAGTCCCTTTGAGTGTACTTCCTGCATGACTTGGTCACACAGTGAGCAGTAGGGAAGGATGATGAGGTGGAAGTCAGCCTTTTCTACATATCCAGGAGAGCTGTAGATTGCAATTTTCCCAGTGCTAGTAGGTAAAACAACGAAAATGTGAGGACAACCTCATGAGATGGGTCTGATGGCCAAGGCCTGCTGAGTGCTTTTGAATGTAGCGCTGAAATATTAGAGGTATAGGCACAGCCTGTAAATACGAGAGAAACTGATGTCGAGGGTTTCTGCAGCTTGAATGAGGGAAGAATGACTATGCTGTGAGAATAAGACCACCTAATGAGTGCGGTTAATCTTCTCATGCATCAATTGAAGCATCTATAGCATCTGTGCATGGCTAGAAGCCATCTCTTGGATAATAACAGTCTGTTGAGAGGTAGCCAGCTAGAATTTGCTGAGGGTAGTAGATACAGCCTCATGAATTTCTATGTATGAAATATCAGGGCAAGGGCCTACAGCCTTGGATGTGAGATCAGTAAGCCAAGCCCAGAATCATTTAGACTCATCAAATAGATTAGTTAGCATGTCCACATGAACAGTAGGAAGGTTATTCCAGGCCAGACCATAGCATAACCTGGTAGTGCCGGTGATATGACCAAACATTTTATCTGGAGCATTGTCAGCTTGATCTCCTTCGTCATCAATATCAACATTAACAATGCACCACAGTAGGGCTTTGACCATGTGTCTCCACATTCTAAGACCCATGGATATGTAGAGATGTTGTGCAGTTTGATACTGTAAGATGCTGGAAAAATCCCCACTGCACAAGGCCTTACTAAAGTGCATGAAGACCTCAGCACCAAGCTGAGGAGCTTTACTGTCCATGACACAGACCCTAGACTGAGCAACATAGTGTAAATTGCCTGTGTGTATGACAACTTGGATAGGTCAAGCCTTCTCTAGCTGAATGGCTAATCATCTAGCGGCCACTCATAGACAGAAGAATAGGTTCTAGCTCAGATGAAGCCCAAGGTATCCTCCGACAAGCTTGGTAAGTGTGGTGGCTTATTAAGCTGTAGGGCTAACAGATGTTGTCATATCCCGCATTCCAGACCCTGACCTATCACACATATCATTTCCAGATGTCCGGATCTGGCCAACATCTATCTATGTCTGGATCCAACCCGCATCTAACTTCCGTGCCTTATCCCTTTGTATGTTCCTACTCCAGTTAGACTATATCATTTTCCGTACCTCATTTTTATTTCTGCCCTTTATTTTCCTCTGTCCTAATCTCCGGGTTCATTTACTATTTTCCGATAGACTAGTGTTTGAATTTTCTATATGCTCTGTCCACAGCTTTGTATAGCTTTGGACTGCGCATCTCAGTTCTCCAATAAGTCCTTAGTAGTATATAAACCCTGTAGAATCTATGTACATCCTTAGTTCAAATATTATCTTAGACTCTGCTCACTCTTTCCTCCGCCTGACTTGAGTTCTCTCTTGTCAACCTCCGCTCGTCTTAGGATTGATTCCTATGGACTTGTCACCTTCGCCTCTACCGTTGGTAGTCCTCCACTGTTTCCTTTCTAGTTCGGACTTCGTCCAGATTGGTCTTATCTCTTGTTCCCGAATGTCTGCCGGAATTCCCGCGCATTGGACATCGGACTCCGGACATCGCCCAACACCCTCCAGACATCTTCTGGTAACATTTGGACATCGTTTGACAACCCTCGGAAGTTAGGGGCATGTACTCGGGTAAGGGGCGCAGCGCACGAGCTGAAGCCAAGCCCTTTGGATTTGACCCTTGAGCACGTTCTTAACAGTATATTCGAACTCACACCTTACCGAGTATACTTACATCTTAATGGCACCTACACGGGCGCAGACCGTTCCCAACGCGGCGGGGTTAGTAACCGCCCGACGGGACTCTACTCCCATAGTCGATGCCTTCCTCAGTTTCTCTCAGTGCCGCGCTAGTGCACAAGGCGCTGCCTCCAGCATCTCGCAACTCATGAACCGTCCACATCCGACTACCCCTACACCCACACCCGCCGGAAATCTTCCGCACAATGATTCCGACGACAAGTATCCTCTGGGTGGTAACCCGCCTGGAGATGGTGGGGGTGATCCAGATGATGATCCTCCAGACGACTCGGATGACGATGAAAATGAAGGCCTAGCTCTGCAAGACTTGGTCTTCCTCCACCTATCCCAAGCTATCAATAACCTGGCGCGTAACAACCGCCAATCATCCTCCTCCGGTGACTCCAAAGTCAAAGTCTGAGAACCAGATACCTTCGACAGCACTGAGCCCTGGAAGCTCCGGGCGTTCTTTGTCTAATGTGAGCTTAACTTTCAAGCTAAGCCAAAATCTTTCTGTACCTGCCAGACAAAAGTCAACTTTGCGCAATCGTACCTAAAGCGCATGGCCCTTGAATGGTTCAAGCTGGACCTCCTTTCGCATGATCTAGCAGATCGTCCGGACTGGATGGATGACTACTCTGAGTTCATGTTTGAACTTCAAACTAACTTCGGACCTCATGACCCAGTCAGAGATGCAGAAATGCAGCTGGAACAGCTCTATATGCGCGACGGACAGTGCATCAACAAGTATGTTGCAGAGTTCCAGCGTCTAGCTTCCCAAGTCCGAGGTTGGGGTGATGGAGCTTTATGCCATCAGTTCTACAATGGACTTCTGGCTCGCATTAAGGATGAGATCAGTCGTCAAGGGAAACCCACCACCTGTCCGGAATACAAAACTCTTGCCCAGACTATCAATGCTCAATACTGGGAATGCAAGGGAGAAGTCTCCCGCGAAATCAAACCCTCCACATCCACCCCTCCCGCTAAGCAGTCGGCTTCTACTTCCGACCAGAAAGAGTACTCCGGCAGAAAATCTGGAAACACTTCGGCTTCCTCCTCCGCCAAACTTCCGGACTTGACGTCCAAGCTCGGAAAAGACAGTAAACTAATGTCCAAGGAGCGTCAGAGGCGCATGGAAAAGAAGCTCTGCCTCGTCTGCGGCGGACCTGGTCATACTGCCCGGGACTGCCTAAAATCCACATCCCGTGCGCCCAAAGGTCGTGCTAGCATGGTAACTCTGGAAGCCAAACCGGAGGTCTTGGAAGAGACAAAAAATTAGTCCGCAACCCTCTTGACTCCGCGCGGGATGAGGGTTGCATTGACTCAACCTGTGCAATGGAGCTATGCCTCAATGCTATATCCTTCTCCGATCCGAACTCTTTATTACCATCCGTTTCTATTTCCACTTTTCCCGATATCTCTCTGTTTCCAGCTCTTGTAAATTGTGGTTCCTCCCATTGTTTTATAGAAAGCAAGCTAATCCAAGAAAATAACATTCTGACCTATGCAATTCCTCCGCTTCCGTTCCATTTGTTTGATGGTACTTCCAATGCTACGATTACTGAGGCAGTAGATTTACCGATCCGTTTTCCAACCGGTGTGGTCACCTCCAAAACATTTTATGTTACTCCATTGGACTCATCCTGTTCCATCGTTCTAGGATATAGCTGGCTCACCTGACACAATCCATTGATTGACTGGGTAAAGGGCAGCATTGATTTCCGTCCAATTCCTCATTGAGTGCCTTCACCTCCTCCGACCCCTTTTCCACCGGCTCCGGCGGAAATCCCTTCCATAACCCCACTAAGTCCCTCTGCTGATAATGCTGTTCCCAATATTTCCCTAATCAATGCAGTTGCCTTTTGCCAGGCCTGTAAATTAGAGGGATCAGTCCAGTTCAGTATTTTTGTTCGTCCGTCCAGTGTCCATCTCTGCTCCACTACACTCTCCTCCGAACCTCCGAACCTATCCAGAATCCCTTTGGAATATCACGAGTACGCAGATGTCTTTGATAAAGGCAAAGCCGGACAGCTCCCTCCCCATTGTCCCTATGATCTAAAGATCGACTTGGAAGAAGGAGCGGCTCTGCCCCTTGGCACCATCTATTCCCTTTCTCCGGTCGAGCTTGTAGCTCTTCGCAAATTCCTAGATGAGAATATTGCAACTGGACTTCTCTGTTCCTCGTCCTCTCTGCACGGAGCCTCTGTCCTGTTTGTCAAGAAGAAGGACGGTGAGTTGGTACGACGAACGAGTGACAAGCAAACACAAGGACACTGCTCGTGGTTGGAGTGCAGACTACAAGCCACATGTGCTACTGCTAAGACCTAACCAGGACCTCCGACACCTCTACTGCCCTAAGACCTCTGACACCTCCTGCTCTCCTGCCTCTGACCTAGCCTCTGCATAACCCCTACTGACACATGTACCCCCCCAACAAATGCAACACTCCCGGGTCGTGTCTCTGAACGGTGTATCCAGTGCAACAAATTCGAGGGGGGTAGGATTGGGCGCTGGCTGTGCGTGTATCATCCATATGTCTTTGCTGCCACTCTCTTTGTCTGGTTCTGCTCCCACAACACCTTCCGTTTCCTTCTGTAGCTCTGCCAGTGCCATTCCAGAGTGGGGTATGAAGTGATGTAAGCGCCTTGCGTGGTACCATCCCGGCATGGGAAATCCTTCCAGTGTGGAGAGGGCGTATGAAGTGCCTCTTTGGGACACCACTTGTTGTGGTGCTGACCATCGCGGGATTAGTTTCCGCGATGATTTGAAGGTGTTGTCAAGTTTATTAGCGTATACCTGTACTAACTGACCGGGTAAAAATATGACTTCACCTGTTCCTGATAATAGTACTCTTCGATCAAACTTGAGCTTACACTTGATAGCGTGTGTGACCATGTGAAAGTGCGTGTCGAGTCATTGCTGCGCTGCATAAGCTGAGTGAACGTTGGTGTCATTTTGCAAGACGGTGGAAACGGTGACGTACGGCGGTGTGACAGGTGTGTCAATGACCAAGCCCAGTAATAGCTCTTTCGTGGAGTATTGGAAGGCTGGGATGGTGCGCTCATTGAGGTGCTGAATGGCCTCTTCGAAGTGGTCCAGCCAGTTCATAGGTATCTCATCCCTGGTTACTTCTGCTATGCACTCGTCCTCTCCCAACTCTGGTGCGCATGCTCGGCGCAGTCTTCTGAGTAGTTTGCTATTCGTCCCCTCAACTAACCTGTTGACCCAAGGTGCGTATGCGGCTGTGATGTGGTGTTGGGTGTTGTGCGCCGTGCACCAACCAGCTACCTCGTGGTTGTGGAAGTGACGACCTCCATCTGTCATAAATGATTCTGGTGTGCGAAAGTCATGACGTATTTTGGTTAGACAATCAATGGTGGACTTAGTGGTTCCTTTCTTCTTGAGTTTGAATCCCTGGGTGTACTGGAGAAGGTATCTATGAACAGTGCTATTTCAGAATATGCGCCTTTGCCTGCTGGCATGCTCAAGTAGTCAGCTACAATGAGTTCAAATGGGTGCCAGTGCACAATGGGATCTAGTAAGGCGTGTAGGTGAGTTGGTTTGAAGTTCTTGCACTTTGCGCATTCTGAAAGGGCAGTGGTGATTGAACAATTGAGGCGTGGACTATAGATGCGGTCCATAAGCTGTAGTTTGACGAGGTCTCGTCCCCAATGTCCTCTGGATGTGTGTTCTGACCAGGCTAATTCAATTGCTTCTGCCTGGGACATGCACTCCAGCTGGCTACGCACTTGGGTGGTTGCGTTGTTGTTGATATACCAAAGCTTCCTGCCCTCAACGTAATAGGACTGTGCCTGGTGTCACACTCGTCATTTGTCCTTTTCTGGTTTGTCCTGATCTAAGTTAAGGAGTGTATCCAGCACCTCTAGGATCATTGGCTCGTCCTTGAACCATGAGCATAAGGTTGACTGACCTTCTGTTGGATCCTGTGGGGAAGAACTATCAGTTTCAAGGTTGAATAAGTCGTTAATGATACCTCTCGATGTTTCCCAATCCTCACTAACTGTCCAAGCGCTACCATCATTCACTGTGATGAGTATGGTTGAGAACTGTCTACTAAGTCCGTCTGCTGCTGTGTTAGTCATTCCTGCCCTATGCAGGACATCGATGATGTGGTGTGCGATGATGCCATCACGCCATCTCGCGTGGGCAACATTCAGCTTCAAGCTTAGTAGCGCGTCTCTGAGAGCTTGACAATCTGTCTCTATTTCTACTGGGGACCCCCAAATAACATCTGAAAATCTATCCAGGCCAAACTTCAGTATGGCAAATTCTAGTAAAAATGGTTTGTACTTCTCTTCTGCTGACAATGTTCATTTTGATGCATATGCGATTGGATGAGCTGCCATGGTAGTCTTGCTGGAAGGTAGTGCTGTTGTGAATCTCTGGGCTAGTATCACCATGAAGCCGTCCTTGCACCCATCTGTTGTTACTATGAACGGGGTGCCATCGAATCGTGGTCCTCGTGGTACCGGTTCAGATAGTAATGCCTTCTTGAGCTAGAAGAACATGTCCAGATGGTTGTGTTTCCAGTAAGTCGTTAGGAGCGTCTTGCGGAGATGGTCATGGTACTTGTGTTTTCCAATGTGTTGCCCTTCCGGTGGAACACCTAGCTTTCATACTAGATCTGTAAGTGGTGCTGCTATCCTCGCATAGTTCTTGATTAGAGGCCTGAAGTATCCGGTGAGTCCTAAGAATTGCATGAGGTTGTGTAGCATGCGTGGAGGCGACCAGTCTGCAACTGCCAAGAGTTTAGCTAGATCCGGTTGTACTCCGGCCTTGCCTACTCGTGCTCCTGCGAATAGGACTTCAGACATGAACAGTTACGTTTTCTGTGGGGAAAGCGAGAGTCGTTTTCCTCAAATGCAGCTGAAGAACTTACCTAGTCTTTCCAGTTTCTCTTTGAAGTTATCCCCCGCCATACTGTTATCGTCCACATAGAGTTTGTATAACAATCCTATTTAATCCTTCAATGCTGTAGCCACCATGTCGCTGAATATTGTTGGCGCTCCTGTCAGCCCAAATGGCATCCTACAATAATAGTTGTATCTGCATCCTTTGGTGTAGAAGGCAAGGTATGGTTGTGTGTCTTCATCTATGGGTATCGTGTAGAACCCTGCTGCAAAGTCGATGATACTGATCCATCAATGTCCGGACAAGTGTTGCTGCTTGGCTTAGATGTCTCCTTGAGGTACCAGTGGGATCTGACTGGCCTTGTTGATCTCTGCAAAGTTTTGGCAAATGCGCCACTTCGGACCAGTCTGGGTAGGGGCAGGTTCTGCTATTGCTGGAGGTCATGGAGGTAGGTCATCGCGTATGGGAAGTCCATGTTGCTCGCACTGGTCATTGACCCTATGCCACAACTCCTCGATTGGAATGCTGGCCGCACTGTGTGCCTTCTGTGCCAGCACTTTTGGTGCAGATGCCTTGACTTCTTCTGGGGGAATTCTATGAATAATCCCCGCCAATTCCATTTCATTAAGTCTTGCGTAGAGGTATTCATGTTGCGGGGGTGTTAATGGTCTTTGGTTAGTCTTCGTTGAAAATGTTGCACCTGCGGGAAATGTGAGCTTGAATTAGCCTCGGACCTTTGCTTATTGATCTTTCCGATAGTCACTTAGTATATAAACTCTTGTATATGTCCTGTAGTTCCTCAGTCTGAATATCATATTAGTCCTCGCACTAGTCTTCACTCTAAATCCTCTTATCAGTACTAGTCCTTCAACTTAGTCAATATCCGTCTCAGGCCTAGGGAGGAATTCCCTAGGCCAGAGTTCCGATCCTCTGATCCTCTGATCCTCCAATCCTCCACTCATCCACTTATCCACTCATCTGATCCTCCAAAGTTTCCGGAAGTCTATCCAGATCTTTCCCATGGTCCTCCGGACCTATTCTGCTTCAGACTTTGTCCTTGCAGCCTTTCCTCTGTTTGCTTCTACTCAGGACAAGTACCGAGTAGCCATTACACATATCTGTATTAGGACGAAACCTCATTGTAATTTCCGGAAGTTCCTCCAGAACTTTCCCACACCCATCCAGAAGTTACTTGCACCTGTCCGGAAAGTCCTTCCGAAGTTTCCCACGCCTTCAGACATCCTTCGGACATCTTCAGACTTTCTTTGGACACCAATCCAAAATTAAGGGCACATACTCGGGTAAGGGGCGCAGTGCACAAGCTGAAGCCAAGCCCCTCAGAATCAGTCCTACCCTTTGTGCATGGTCTTAACAGCTATCTTCACTGGGTAGGGGGAATTCGGGCACCTCGCTGACTTCGTTGTCTGAGGGTGTTGTCTCCATGAACAATACTGGGGTGCAAGGTGAATTATGGTGAGCGTTGGGCAAATTCATTGGCATTAGCTTTGGTTTACGGTCTGCCAGTACGATATGCACTCCTGCCTGGGAGAGCTGGTCTGAAAGTTCGGTGATGGCCGTCCTACCGGTGTCCGTGTCGTACCTGAATATGTACTGTTCATTAGTCTGTATGAGTGGTGAGGGAAAAGAGTCTGGTGATGGAACATCTGGTGGAATTGTGACAATCATCACGTGAGGGCTGGCTGCCTTAGCTGTAGGTTCTTTGCTTTTGAGTTCTTCTGAGACCGTAGCTCTTCGACTGATGGGACGTTTGGACCTAGCTGCAGGTGTGCTGAATATATTCAGAATGACTATGGGACCAGGATTGAGTGGATTCGTGCTTGGGAGGGAGATTATGTCGTTGGTGTAGTCGTGGACTGCATGGAGTTGCTGTAACAATGGTTTGCCGATTAGGACTTTCCACGATCCTCCACTTGGAAACACTTCAAAAGTGACTATGGTTCTCGCTGTTCTCCATTTGATTTCTCCCGTCCAAACACAGAGAGATGGCACTAATGATCCGTCGGCCATGCGAAGGACACGTGTTGATGGCAGAAGCTTGCCAATTCTTCTGGAAGCCGTGTGATAGGCTTCTGCATTGATCACATTGATCATTGCTCTGTCATCAATGTGTGTGTGAAAACCGGATGAGCTGCCATCTTCTTCATACATGTTGACTTGTGTCATGAACGGCTGGCCTTCTGCCTGCGCCGTTCATAACTGGACCGAATACAAATCAATGGGTTCGATTCTATCAGAAGGTATAATGTGTACAACCGAATCCATTGTAGAACTAAGGAAACTGGAATCTGGGAACGTTGAGACTATATCAAGGGAGGCCGCGCTCATGTCACTTGGGACAGAAGTATCAAAGGTACTAGGGTTTTCTAATAGGGTGAAAGTATCAGACAATGTGGGTTCTAACAAGGCAGGAGATGATGAAACAGAAGGGGACTTAATACATATTTCGGAGTTGTCGACAGCGGTAGCTATACGTTCGGCATTGTCATCTCTGGCTGACAATATAGGTGAGGATACTTCTGAGACTAGTTCTAAATCAAGGAGCGTTGATGTTGTGGGTGACATCTGTGAAATGAATCCGGATGATATCTCTAGTGAGGGAGTGTGATGATATTCTTCTATATATGCTGAAACGGGGGTGGACGAGACTGGTGTTGCTATGTTCAATGTCTCTTCAGATGGGACTACTGGGCTACCCCTCAATGCTGTAGTCCCATCTCATTTCCCAGATATTCATAATGCTACTCCATGTACATAGCCGGGTAGGTGTTGTACATTCCTCCTGGATCGTAGTAGTTCATAGGTGCCATTGCTACGTACTGCACTGCAGTGGATGGGGTAACTGGCGGGTTTTGCCCTCTGATGGCACATCCCACCATGCTGGACATGATTTAACGCCATTTGGTCTCCTGTGGTACGGTCGGTTGATGGGGACAATTGGCAGCTTGGTGCGATGGTGTGGTTACCAGTCCGCACGTAAAACATTCTCGTGACCCTAAAGGCGAACAGGTCTGGCGTCCCGTGGAGGACCACGTCCAAAAATTGGCAGTTATTGTCTCCAAAACTCTGCGCTAGCCATTGAACTTGTCTTGCCCACCTCACATGTCCCCACTCTTGCCCTTTCTCATCATCTAGCATTGTCCCAATCTCCGCTTCTTTCAACACTACTGCCTTCAATCGTTCCTTCTTCTGAGCTGCCGTTAATTGCAATGGAAGAGCTGGTGGCCAATGTATGAGAAACACTGTCTCTAGGTCAGACCATGTGGCTGTCTGAGCCGGTGTTAGCGTTGTATACCATGCCTCCACTAAACTGCCTGGGGCACATTGTCGACGGAACCGTTCGACCTTATGTATGTCAGTCCATGCTGTAGGTAGGCTGAGATCAAGCTAGCGCATCCATTCGTTGGGCTCTTCTCCACCAACATAGTCTCCTCGTAGTAGCGGTAGTACTGGTACTGTTGCCATGGGCAGTTGATATGTGTTCTGAGGGAATGTAGCGGTGACTTAAACTTGAGGTTGGCTGCTTGATGGTGGTTTGCTGGCTATGTACTTGTTATGTATGTGTCATGTGTTGGGTCCGATCGCTGGCCCGAGCTCTTCTGGGGGGGAGGCAATGTGGACTATCAGTGAGGAATCAGACACTCATCTGCGAGGGCTGAACAGAATCTTGGGAGTGTCTGGCAAGAGCCTACGTAGCCTTGCAACGTCTTCTAAAGTAAGGGCCGTGATGAAAATGTGTGACACAAAGAATCTAAGAAACAGAAACTAGTAACAAATGAAGAGAAAACGGAGACGAGGAAACAAAAAAAAAGAGGAAAAACAAATCTAAACTGTTTTTGTGGAGTCTCGAGATGGTGAGGCACAAGGTGCACTCACTCTAGTCACCAGGTGAGTCGGTACGACGAACGGGTGACAAGCAAACACAAGGACACTGCTCGTGGTTGGAGTGCAGACTACAAGCCACATGTGCTACTGCTAAGACCTAACCAGGACCTCCGACACCTCTACTGCCCTAAGACCTCTGACACCTCCTGCTCTCCTGCCTCTGACCTAGCCTCTGCATAACCCCTACCGACACAACGGCTCCCTATGTCTCTGTAGATTTCCGAGGACTCAATAAAATCACTAAGAAAGACTGCTACCCACTTCCCCTCATTTCTGACCTTCTCAATTCTCCAAGCCACGCTAAAGTTTACACTAAAATCGACCTCCGGTCCGCTTACCATCTAGTCTGGATGGTGGAAGGAGACGACTGGAAAACTGCTTTCCGGACATCCTACGGCTCATATGAATGGTTGGTTATGCCCGAGGGTCTCACCAATGCTCCGGCGGCTTTCCAGCGCATTGTCAACACTATCTTCGCTGATATGCTTGATATATGCGTTATTGTGTACCTCGACAACATCCTCATCTATTCTGCCGACCTTGCATCCCATAAACAACATGTCCTTGAAGTCCTCCGACGCCTCTGGAAGCATCGGCTATATGCCAAACTGGAAAAATGCGAATTCCATTCCGACTCGGTTGAATACCTCAGTTACCTCCTATCTCTGGCCGGCCTTACCATGTCCTCCGACAAAGTCCAGACTATCTGCGACTGGCCGGAACCCCAGAAAGTTAAGGATATTCAATTGTTCCTCAGATTCACTAATTTCTATCGTCGCTTCATCTTTAACTACTCAGATATTGTAGTTCCGCTTACGTGGCTCACTCGCAAAGATGCTCCCTGGAATTTCTCCAAGGATTGTCCGAAATCCTTTGATATTCTCAAGAAAGCCTTCACTACTGCTCCGGTGCTTATGCACTGGATGCCAGATGTTCGTATTGTCGTCGAGATGGACACTTCTGATTATGCTATCGCCGGAATACTTTCTATAGTATGTCCAGACCAGGAGCTCCGCCCGGTTGCTTTTTACTCCCAGACCCTTTTGGCTCCAGAGCTCAACTACAACACCCATGATAAGGAACTTCTAGCTATCTATGAAGCTTTCCATTCCTGGCGACACTACCTTGAAGGCTCTGCCAAGCCGATAGATGTTGTCACGGATCACAAGAACCTTGAGTACTTTGCTACCACAAAACTCCTCACCCGCTGCCAGGCCCACTGGTCGGAATACCTCCATCAGTTCAACCTCATTATTTGTTTCCAACCCGGAAAACTGGGAGCTAAGCCCGACTGTCTAACTAGATGTTGGGACGTCTACCCCAAAGAGGGGGATAAGGACTACGCTCATCCCTCCAGGCATCACACCTCACTGCGACAACCGTATATACATTCCAGAATCCAATGACCTCCGTCTCCAAGTGCTCCGGATCTACTGCAACTATCAGCAGGATAATTGGTCGGAACTGTTACCCTTGGCCGAGTTTGCGTACAACAACGCTCCGAATGCTACCACTGATGTTTCTCCATTCTTCGCCAATAAGGGTTATAACCCGAATATTTCCATACATCTGGAGCATGATCTCTCATCCGCCCGTGCCTGGGATTATCGAGAATGTCCCGTGCCCAAGAACAATATCAGGGACCCGCAGACGCTAGATGGAAATCCGCTCCGGACTTCGAAGTCGGAGAACAGGTCTTCTTTAAAGCAAAATATTTCCACTCGACCCGACCATCAAAACAGCTCTCGGAAAAGAATCTCGGTCCGTTCGACATCATCGCTCATCCCGGCACCCACTCCTTCACCATCTGTCTTCTGGACGCTCTGCGATCTGTGCATCCCATATTCCATGTCTCTCAGTTAGAACCTGCAACTCCGAACACCATTTCCAACCACATCCAACCTCCTCTGCCTCCGGTATTAGTTGACAGAGAACCGGAATACGAAATCTCCGAAATTTTGGACTCCAAAATCGACTGCCGGAGACGTCACTGCCAATTGCTATACTTAGTACGTTGGGCCAGATACGAGGGAACAGATGAAGAAACTTCCTGGATACTTGCAACCAAACTCAGAAATGCACCAGAATTTCTATCGGATTTTCACTCAGCATATCTGGATAAGCCGGGACCAACTTCTAACATTGAGTAAAAAGGACATGCATATATCTACATTAATGAGGCATCCAATATCTGGATTTCGAATCCGACTACCTAAGAGTCCATCTCCTTATCTCCGCCGGCTTCCTTTTCCGCCCCCTCAGAAACTTCCTCCTCCGGAGAATCCTCCACATTCATCCAGAATCCGCTCCTCAGACCCTCCAAGAAGAGGTTCTGAAACTCCCTCTGCTCCTCCATGAACTGGACCATGGTTTCACTCACCCGGTCCATTGCAGCCCTACTTCCCTCTGCCGCTCCGATACCCCTCTCCAAAAGCCCGTTGATCAGGGCCAACTCCACCACAATGTTGTTGGCGGCCGCAACCCAGGCCTGGTCATTGTACTCCATCCAATTTTGCTCCTCCCCAATAACCATCCGGGGACTGGAGAGTATCTCCATGTCGTCGTTGATGTCCTCCGGACTCCTCTGGCACCGCTTGCCTTTGCCCATGGGGCTTGGAGATCCCACCGGACGCGCGCGTTTCTTGCCTTTGCCTTTGCTGGCTGGCGCCTTAGTAGGCGGATTTCCGCCGACGCACTTTTCCTTGGACGCACGGCATTGGTCACAAGTCCGGATCTTCCAGAATCTTTAGCAATCATCTGGATCCGGACAAAACAAACACTCACCCTAGGTGTCTTGGATGCTACAGCCCAGGTGCAAGCTTTGCGCCTGGTGACGCACATCTCGCACGCAACCTCTGGATCCGCTGGACCAGAGGACTAAGACTCTATGAACCTCCGGAAAACATAAAAACCATTATTCAACTCACCTCCGATGTGTTATCCGCCCTAGCCTTCATCAGGCGCTCCCGCTCGTGTTCGGCAAACACCTTCCGAGTTTCCTCAATGTCCTTCCGCTTCTGTTCCTCCATGCGATTCTGTTCCTGTTCCGCCTCCTTGCACTTGTGCTCTTCTTCCTCCGCCTCGAGCCACACAATTTCGGCGGCCATTTCCGCCTGTCTCTCTTCGAGGAGTTGCCAGGTGGACTTCTTGTTGCCAGAAGTAAAGTTAGACATGTTAAGCAGTAATAGGAGTTAGGGGAAAAGTTTTAAAATGTTTCATGGGCGTTCCAGCCTACTTATATGCCTCCGTGCTATTTTTACGAGCTCCACCCATCATCTCGCATTCATAAAACTCCGGACCAGACTTCCGAATCAGAAGCCTCGTGGGCTCGGCCCTAAGGGGGGGATACTGCCATATCCCGCATTCCAGACCCTGACCTATCACACATATCATTTCCAGATGTCTGGATCTGGCCAACATCTATCTATGTCTGGATCCAACCCGCATCTAACTTCCGTGCCTTATCCCTTTGTATGTTCCTACTCCAGTTAGACTATATCATTTTCCGTACCTCATTTTTATTTCTGCCCTTTATTTTCCTCTGTCCTAATCTCCGGGTTCATTTACTATTTTCCGATAGACTAGTGTTTGAATTTTCTATATGCTCTGTCCACAGCTTTGTATAGCTTTGGACTGCGCATCTCAGTTCTCCAATAAGTCCTTAGTAGTATATAAACCCTGTAGAATCTATGTACATCCTTAGTTCAAATATTATCTTAGACTCTGCTCACTCTTTCCTCTGCCCGACTTGAGTTCTCTCTTGTCAACCTCCGCTCGTCTTAGGATTGATTCATATAGACTTGTCACCTCCACCTCTACCATTGGTAGTCCTCTGCTGTTTCCTTTCTAGTTTGGACTTCGTCCAGATTGGTCTTATCTCTTGTTCCCGAATGTCTGCCGGAATTCCTGCGCATCGGACATCGGACTCCGGACATCGTCCGGTAACCTTCAGACATCATTCGACAACCCTCGGAATTCCCGCGCATTGGACATTGCCCGACGCCCTCCGGACATTGTCCAGTAACCTTCGGACATTGTTCGACAACCCTTGGAAGTTAGGGGCACATACTCGGGTAAGGGGCGCAGCGCACAAGCTGAAGCCAAGCCCTTTGGATTTGACCCTTGAGCACGTTCTTAACAGATGTACAGCTAAGGTAGTGTCTGCTCGCCTTAGAAGTGTGGTCAAGACAGAAGGACTGGAGTTCACTCTGAAAGGAGTTTCAAGGGAATACAATGATATGTGTCTAAGCTCGATAGGTCTATCCTATAAGGTTCAGGAGGAGTCTGTATCTATGGATCTATCTGAGTCAGAGATAAGATGCCATGAAGCAGGTCTTCTGTGTCAAGATAAGTACATGAGGCACTCCGGCCTCTGAGTCCATCAATGTATGAGGCAGCATGCATTGGTCTAGTGCTACATGAGGCAGACAGCCATCATGATAGTATCAGGAGACCTTCTGGGCCATGGGTGATGTCATAGCAGTCTAGGCTGCTCTAGGTATCTAGTGGCCAATTGCCAATACAGGATCCAGAGAGAGTCCACAAGATAAGATGCATTTACAGGAAGATTGTGGCATTTACTAATCACATAATCAATACCATTCCCTGCCATGATGCTATAAGGGTAGATGCCATCTGGACAGACACTGGGTGCAGGATCTATCTTTTCCGCCGGAAAAACAGGAAACTTTTTGAAAGAAAAGGGCAAAATGTATCCCTCATTTAATCTGTCAAAAAGTTATGAAACAAAATTATGATGGTTTTCCAACTTACCTCTCGCACAAATCATGAATAAATCAAAATTTTATTATCTCAATTTTCTCATTATATCTCACATTAAAATTGTAAAATAATGTTCACATGTGTGGCCAAACAAAATTCTGGACAAATTGGAAGCAACATGGGTTATGATGTGTCTCAAAAGTGTGTTTGAGAAAAATTGAATGGAAACACACAAATTTAGGTTGGAATTTGTCTGGTGGAAAAGAGCAGAAAAAATTAAGACTCCACAACCATTTCAATGTCTCCAGTGTTTGTCTGGCAGAAAAATCAGAACAACATTGTGACCAGCTGTCACAATAAGCATAAGATGTTTTCAACAGAAAAATAAGAAACAAATTGGGAACAGAATATTCCAATGTATTCAAAATTTGTACATCTGAAAAAAGTTGAAACCATTGAAATGGAGAAATTTTGAATGTTATATGACATGAGTACTCGAATTGCCAATTGCTATTCGCCATTCGCCAATTGTCAATCGCCAGACTAACTCGACACTTGGTCAGACTATTGGAATAATTCAGGACTTAGTCAGACTAATCAGGACTAACTCAGGACTTAGTCAGACTAACTTGAGACTTTGTCAGACTAACGTGGGACTGTGTCTGACTAACTCGAGACTTAGTCAGACTAACTTGGGACTTAGTCAGACTAACTCAGGACTTAGTCAGACTAATCAGGACTAACGCGGGGCTTTGTCTGACTGACTCTGGACTTAGTCAGACTAACTCGGGACTTAGTCAGACTAACTCGGGACTTAGTCAGACTATGGGAATAATTCTGGACTTAGTCAGACTAATCAGGACTAACACGGGACTTTGTCTGACTGACTTGAGACTTAGTCAGACTAACTCAGGACTTAGTCAGACTAATCAGGACTAACACGGGACTTTGTCTGACTAACTCGAGACTTATTCAGACTCACTTGGGGCTTAGTCAGACTAACTCGGGACGTAGTCAGACTAACACGGGACTTTGTCTGACTGACTCGGGACTTAGTCAGACTAACTCAGGACTTAGTCAGACTATTGGAATAATTTGGGACTTAGTCAGACTAATCAGGACTAACACGGGGCTTTGTCTGACTGACTCTGGACTGTCTGACTACATCCCAAATTATTCCCATAGTCTGGCTAAGTCCTGAGTTAGTCTGACTAAGTCTTGAGTTAGTCAGACAAAGTCCCGTGTTAGTCTGACTACGTCCCGAGTTAGTCTGACTAAGTCCAGAGTCAGTCAGACAAAGCCCCGCGTTAGTCCTGATTAGTCTGACTAAGTCCCAAATTATTCAAATAGTCTGACTAAGTCCCAAATTATTTCAATAGTCTGACTAAGTCCTGGGTTAGTCTGACTAAGTCCCAAGTTAGTCAGATAAAGTCCCGTGTTAGTCTGACAAAGTCTCAAGTTAGTCTGACTAAGTCCCGAGTTAGTCCTGATTAGTCTGACTAAGTCCTGAATTATTCCAATAGTCTGACCAAGTGTCGAGTTAGTCTGGCGATTGACAATTGGCGAATGGCGAATAGCAATTGGCAATTCGAGTACTCATGTCATATAACATTCAAAATTTCTCCATTTCAATGGTTTCAACTTTTTTCAGATGTACAAATTTTGAATACATTGGAATATTCTGTTCCCAATTTGTTTCTTATTTTTCTGTTGAAAACATCTTATGCTTATTGTGACAGCTGGTCACAATGTTGTTCTGATTTTTCTGCCAGACAAACACTGGAGACATTGAAATGGTTGTGGAGTCTTAATTTTTTCTGCTCTTTTCCACCAGACAAATTCCAACCTAAATTTGTGTGTTTCCATTCAATTTTTCTCAAACACACTTTTGAGACACATCATAACCCATGTTGCTTCCAATTTGTCCAGAATTTTGTTTGGCCACACATGTGAACATTATTTTACAATTTTAATGTGAGATATAATGAGAAAATTGAGATAATAAAATTTTGATTTATTCATGATTTGTGCGAGAGGTAAGTTGGAAAACCATCATAATTTTGTTTCATAACTTTTTGACAGATTAAATGAGGGATACATTTTGCCCTTTTCTTTCAAAAAGTTTCCTGTTTTTCCGCTGGAAAAGATAGATCCCGCACCCAGTGAGAGAGGTAATAGAGTTGGGCAGTATTGCAGATGTCGGAAGCAGTGATCATTTAAGATATCTCCTAAAAGGCAGGCACATACGGTGTTGGTGAGAGCCTAAGTATTGTCTGGATGGCTGACCGCACACTGGTCCAGAACTCCACCCTTACCTGAAGGACTATCTCCTTTCCTCTTGAACCCTCTATGCGACCTACATAACTGTATAACTTTTCAGAGAAGAAGACCATATTACCCTTTAAGAAAGTATGTTTGGAGAGTAGGAATTTCTGAAATATCCAGCCAAAAAGGTTGAAAGGTGAAGACTCCTGTTGAAATTTCATAGGACAAAGTGAAGAAGAGCATCTTTGAGAACCTAACTTGGACAATAGGTCTTTTCCCTGTTGGATTTACCTCTGATCGCTTTATCAAATGGCCAGATGAGTTGAGTACACATTGTGAAGGCTATTGTGTCTGAACCAAAGCTCCTCATACTCAACCAACCTTTAAGTGAGTGATTGAGCTTAAATATGATGAGCATAAAGTATAATGGCTGCACTTTATTCAGCCACCTTAATGTTAATACTCGCCCAATCCTGCTAAATGTCCTTTGGTCACTGCATGAGCCTTGCAGACTTGCAGTCCACACATTATCATGGGTCTCAGGATCTAGGACCCTGTTCCTGACTGGATTTTGCACATCACTCTAGCAATAGGTGAAACTATCCTGACAGATGTCAAAGATGAAATCATGTCCAAGCACACAGAACATCATGCAAAGGAAGCTGAGCTAGTAGTTAATATGAAGAACATAAATATATCATACGGTCCATGCAAGGTAACTACACTGTTCTTTATTGTTTCTGTTTTAATGACACTATTGATTTAGGTGCTCAAAAACATAAATTGGACTATCCATGAAGGCCAGCACTGGCATTTCCAAGGTGTGAATGGTGCATTAAAATTTGCATTAAACCAATACTTTAGGATTCTGATCAGCTATTTTCCATGCCTACAATAGTGGTCTCTACTGTCTCATATTGATCACACAGGAAATAATGTTTCTCCTTCAAGACCTAGTATAAGTCCTGTCGGATGGTGATGAATAGCTCGAGCCAGAAGAGGTTTAGTATGACTTCAGCCTCTCTCGGCCAAAGCCGAACACCAAGTGGCAAAACTTGTATCTGGTCTTCACCATCTGAAAGAGTTGGGTTCTTTCCCTTTCTCATTCATATCTACACAGATTCTTGGAATAATGACATTCCTGGGCTTTTAGTCACTCATCACAAATTAGTTCTTTATTCTCCCCCTATACGGCAAGCTTTGTAGTCTTGTAGGAAACCTTGGAATGACAACATTCCTGGACTCTATTGTCCTTGTCACGAATTTGCTGACTCATTCTCCTCAATATTATCATGATGTCTAATGTATATAGAAGACAATGTTCGCAATGTAGTAGAAGAGTTTGGCCTCAGGGGCATCAGCAAGGGGTGTCAGAGGTCTCTGGAGGTATCAGAGGTCTAGTAGTCCATAGATAGAGCCATGTTCTTGTAGGGTTAGGTCTTTAGTCTTTCACTACCAGCTGCTGCTTGGTTGGTTTGCCAGTCTCTCAGCTTGTCAGTGTGGCCCCCCCAGCAAATTCAGTAATTGATAGACGAACTATCTCCATATTGGAGAGCTACCAAGAGGGAAACCCATAGTCAGGAGAACGTTTGGGTAGTCATTAATGTGATGCACCCAAGAGTAGGAGAAGTTCCTCCGCAATCTGATAAGAGAACTGACAAAATGTTCAGCAATAGAGTCCTTCAAGATTATGATTGATCAACCACTCCAGACTACTGGTACAATTTGAGGCTGTACTGAGGATATATTCCTAACTTGCAACATACTCACCTGTCTCCAGAAGTCAGTTGGATTACTACTGCCTGGCCTCTAGGCAGTGATTGGGGCGTTTGAGAGCCTGGAGGCTAGCATTTATCCTTGGAGATGCATAATAAGCTTTTGGTAACTCAAGCTAATGCTAACATGCTCATAAGCAGTCATTTCATCTTACCAGTCTCAGTGTATCATCCTCCCAGAGTTGAACTTAGGTTGAATAGACAACTCATTTTCATCTAAAAAGGCATTAGCCACACAAGTTGGTGACATATGTACAGGACACTCACACTTGGATGGCCATCCAGATGATATTCACACAAACACAAGGCCAAAATACTATTCAACACAAAATTGCCTATGATCTGGAAGATTACTATTATGTGATCCTCATCCTCACATTCATGTTTGATGCACCATATATGTTGAGAAAGGTTCCACACCCACATACAGCAAGTGGAGAGGAGATGTAGGTCCATCATTAGCTTGAAAACATGATTGAGAAGGAGATCTGGCACGAGTCAATAGAGAAACAATACTATCTGGCTACTGATGCAGGATTCACTATGGTGGACAGAGTGTTCGGAAACGATTGGGTGAATGAGTCTATTAGGACAATGTTGAGGGAGATAAGGATAGTCCTCTTTATTAAAAGTACACCAAGCCACTCCCGCATGCTCGATGTTATCCATGCTGCATTTTTCAAGATCTATACTGATTGTACACTAGCTCATCTCTGCCAGCCTCAACAGATAATCAATAAGTAGGCCAGGAGTTATAAGAATAGAGGAGATAGTGCATGCTAAATGGTGAACACAATTTTGATTAGGTGATGGAGGAGAAGAGGTGGGATCAGAGAGTTCTAACAATGAAGATGATACTTTATTTCACCCATTTGCATCATGCCTGCACTGGCAGGTAGTATATTAGGCTGTGCAAGAGAATATAGGACACAAAGCATTTAATAGGTTGTTAGCTATACCAGGTACACAACACCTACTTATCATATGTAAGTCATCTAAAGAGTACCTAAGGACCCTTATAATTTTATACCAGTTGATAATGCATATTCAATAAATCACTTTTAATTGCTTTTGACAACAATAATAAATACAAAGCTATGACACTGCATGTAAATGTTGCCTGTGCTAGCTACTGGATGCCAAGTGGAGCTTATCTGTGGCAGATGTGACATTGTGGTACTATCCTGTTACATTGCATGACTGTCCAAACAACTGGTTGTCCAAAGTTGTGCTAGCTAATAGTAGATTATGCATGATACTAGCTGATGTGGGTGGAGGTTGTTATATTGAATGAATGATTGTTGACAATTATTAACAGGCCAAAAGTACAAGCATTCAATAGGTGGTAAATTGTATGAGATGTACATCAGGTTAGGTGTGAGGATAATGGGGAAAGCTAGTGGGAGAAGCCTGATAAACAATGAGCCTACAATAGAAAGAGATTTTCTCACTGTGGAAGGTATATAGCTTTCAATAAGGATTTGATCTTTTCAGCATTGTCAGGCAAGCAGACTAGTGGAACATTGTCATATGTCTTGGCCTCCAGAACAGGTGGCAGCACCAACATATCTACAAAGACAATAGAATAATGTGAAAGGATTAATTGATGGACTTAAAAGACAGTTTGTTTGCCAAAATCATTTGAGGCCATAAGCGCAATATTGTTATCAAAGAAATACAGCGAGGCATGTCTTTATGCTATTTGGTGGTTGAACACATCTAGAAAACCAAGCCCTTGGCTATGCAAGAAGTCATGTGATAATCATCAGAGGGACAAGATACATGTAGCACAAGCTAAAACAAGAACAGACAAGTGGCCACAACATAAGTACAGGCAGAAAAATATATCTATCTCGACCCATACTACTACCCATGACCTGGGTTGGTTACCCATTTAGATACTGTAGCCATGATAATAATAGAAACATAGCAGTTTTCAGCTCACACATCATGTGGTCATGGAAAGTTTTGGCCCTTCCTGATGAATCAATTGTACTGTTATAGTAATTTGCTGGATAGTTATAGCACAACCATATCACAGACTCTGGACCTGATGATGATGCCAAAAAGGTCTGTTAGCTGTAATTCTTGACCATTATGCTTTGAAATAATACTGTCTAATCATAGAAAAACCTGCACTGAACTTATGCTCAGACACACCTTATCAGACATCTTATGTGTTTGTCTTCACCAGGCTCCTAAGATAACTTTCCAGCATCACCCACACCTGTGCCACATGAGTTCATCAGCCCTCCTTCAAATTCTCCTAACAAGAAGTATTCAAAGAAGAATGCAGATGTTATGGCTGTCTGATATCAGTTCCTCTACTCCATAGGTACATCATGCATGTCATACCTAATTGGTGGGCATAGACTGAGTATTGTGCATTAAGAATTGAAAGCCACCAAAATAACCTCAAGGGAACATAATACCTGTGTCTGCCAAACCTATCAGCTTGGCACAATGCTGCCCATGCTTGTCCCAGATATGATCACAGTGATTTGCAGTGATGCTACAAGTGCGTGGAAGGATATATGGAAATTTGCAGTACCGGCATACTGTCATATCCCACGTTCTGGACCCGGACGTATCACACACATCATTTCTGGATGTCCGGATCCGACCCACATCTAACTTCCATGCCTTAGCCCTTTGTACGTTCCTACTCCAGTTAGACTATATCATTTTCCGTACCTCATTTCATTTCCGCCTTTATTTTCCTCTGTTCTAATCTCCGGGTTCATCTACTATTTTCCGATAGACTAGTGTTTGAATTTTCTATATGCTCCGTCCACAGCTTTGTATAGCTTCGAACTGCACGTCTCGGTTCTCCGATAAGTCCTGAGTAGTATATAAAACCTGTAGAATCTATGTACATCCTTAGTTTGAATATTATCTTAGACTCTGCTCATTCCTTCCTCCGTCCAACTTGAGTTCTCTCTTGTCAACCTTCGGACATTGTTTGACAGCCCTTGGAGGTTAGGGGCACGTACTCAGGTAAAGGGCGCAGCGCACGAGCTGAAGCCAAGCCCTTCGGATTTGACCCTTGAGCACATTCTTAACACATACTTATGTCATGATGAAGGTGAGTTTTAGGCTTGAAAGTTGTCAGTAGAAGAATGTAAGTATCTCAAGCATAATTTAAGTGATACGTAACCGCTAGGCTTGTCACTGAAAGACGTGACACTCTTTCCTTCTGTCTTTCTTCCCACAAGTAACCTGCTTGCAGCAAATGCCAGTGATTGATGACTATTGCAATGTCTGCTATATGGATGTTAGAAATGTGGATGATAATCATCTGAAATTCCATTAATTGTACTGCCGCTTCAGATTCATTGAGTATCCCAAAGTACCTGTTGTTATTGCTCGCTGAGCTGATGGAACTTGACAGTGCCCAGCGTGTCTCCAAACATATATGACATACAAAAAGATGCACAACCATGGATCGAGAACGAAGGGTCCAATCCACAAGGTTTCAGTGGCCAAGTCAGTCAATACACAGGTGAGTATATTCCAGCGGTTTGGGATGTAGATAGTCAAAATTTCAAATGCAGCCAGTTAAACACAAGAGTGATCTCAAGGATCAAGATGAGGAAAGTGAGGAAGTGGATACAGCTCCAATGTCACCTTTGAGAAACCCATATACACAGGTCACCGTGCCTGAATCCTCTTCTTCTGCCATCCTGGCTACTCAACATCATCCCAGCTGTTTTGTCATGCAGTTAAGTGCTTAAGGTTCGGCTGATTAGGACATGCAACTTTCACATCAGCAGCCATTGACAGCAGTCTTTTCACAGCATGTGATGTGTAGTTCAACCAAAGAAAATAGTATTGAGGTCACTGTACCACCTCCATCGCAATTTACAAAGGTCAATTCCAAGACTAAGCCAGCATCAGCAAAGCCCAAGACCATTATGAGCCAGCATTTCTTTCTACACTTGAGACACCTAATTAACTTTTAACATAGGATAAGCTGACATTCAAGTCTTTGGTCCACAGCCTGCTGATGGTAGGGGCATCTTTGCTATTCACTATGGTCATCTGTCTATCTTAATGTCAGTATTCCTAAACATGGTTGCCTATGTCATATACAAGCCTGTCAGATTACTGATATACATAATTTGTGAGATTAGCATTACCACCAAGTGTCTCTCTGCCCACTGAGTTATCCTCATTGGTGATAGCAATGAGTGGACTAAGTGGACTGTCAATAAATAGGCAAATCTCACTAGGTCAGCAAGATTCATGTTTCTAGCACATCAGAAAGAACAGATACTGAATTGAGGAGTGCTGATGCTGCTGTTATTAGATAGATCATGAATAACTGTCATATCTTCATTCCTACCATTTGTTTCTTCTCCTTTTGGTGCCTACTAATATACTCTCACATTGAATCATCATCTTTATAACTGCATATTTGCCTCAACAGAAGCACTCATTCTTATGCAACCAACCCAATCTGTTTTTGCAAATCTGATGCAAAATATACTGTAGCTACTCATAATTAAAATGGATGTATTGCATTTCACCATGCATGGAGATCCTGGAGTACTTAAATATAAATGTGGATTTGACCTCGCCTCCACTACTAGCTTACAACAATATAATATACCTAAGGAAATCAAATCCTCTGTGCAGAATGAAGACAGGTTCCTCACTAGCAACATAATCTGGAATGCCTGGGTGAAGATGTCAAATAATATAATATAGTCAAGGATTTTCTGATGATGGAAGTTGCACAGATAGAGCATGTTATTTCCATTAAATTAGCTAATGCTCTGTTTGGTGATGAGACTTTCACTGATGGATCTTTTTATCACATTTGTCACTATATTGTTGGCATTGACATGGAGTTGGTAGAGGAAGGTTCTTAAAAGGCAGGCAACAAGTATCAATAAGAAGACTAGGGAAGTGGAAGAGTAATAACAAGGTAAGCTGTATAAATTAGTTAATTAGAGCAGGGATAATTGTAGCATAGCCATGATGGCCATGAATTCAAAACTCATGATAGTTAATATTTGCACATATCTAAAGAAAGTGGAAGCTTTGGTTACACTTCTTAGCCTGTTCAAGGACCAGAATATAGTCAAGAACCTCAGTTTATATCATGAACATGTCAATATAATGCTGCTACTGCCAATAAAGAACCCACTAAAGCAGAATTAGTAGCACATGAGTGAGCCAGGATCTGACTGATATTTGTAATATTTGTAGAGCTGCCTGGCACTTTAGTGACATCAATTGGTTGGTATCCTGAGGCTGGTTGATATGGTATTAGATGATAAACCAGTGATGCTGATGAATTGGGTTGAGGTTGGGAAAATCATGTAGGCAGTTGGCTTAATCACATGTCTTTCTCACTATAGAGAGCATTACAGGAAGCATAGCAAGTTTCTTGGAAAATTTGGTATGGAATATGATAGTTGTGACAGCTGTGTATACTAACAATTATCTACAGCCTAGTAATTCCACAAGAAGACTGGTGGCCACATTTCAGACTTGCCCACTGTGATAATAAGTCTACCTAATTTACATCACTAATAGATAAGTAAAATACAACATATCTAAGGTAAGTGACATTTAATGTTCTTTAAGGCTTTATCATGACTACCAAGGGAGCCTTGACTGATAAGCATTTCTGCAGGGTGCATATTTTACAATGACAGCAGCACCATGGGAGATTTGATTTCTGTTGGTGCATCAATGCCAAAGTTAGATGACTCCACTGACAGTAATGGTGCTATGAATGTCAACCCCAAAACTACTGGAAAGAACAAAGCTAGCAAAAGAAGGCCTGTGTCAAACCTACCCCCAAGGACTTAGTATCTCCTACTAGGTTAGTCACATAGTATAAGGGTAAGGGGAGTAAGATAAAATTCATAGTAGTTGACACTATTAATGAGTTTTGGGAGACCTTACATAAGTGTTACAAAAATATAGAGCTGCTGCCACAACCTATCATTACAAGCAAGGAGGCACCTTGTGCAACTAGCCAAAGTGTGACACTATGTAGCCATAAGATAGACTAGAATGAAAGCAGCAGTTACAGCTAGACTAACAGTGACAAGCACAGCAGCTGCTTAACTATAGAGCATAATAAATAGCCCCCACAGCAATATTACTGTCTCTATACATCAGTTAATAATATCTTCAACAAGAAGCATCTAATATTGTATTCTGAGACTCCTATGATAGCATCAGCTATGAGGTTACCTTCTGCATTAGCAAAAGCCAGCAGACACCTGGGTAAGTCTGTGGACAATTAGTGTCACCACCCCATATACAAAAATATGGCACTTTATCAGAGAAGTGGAGCAGCACTCATGTTGATGGACCCCAGCCTACTCAAGCTGGGCATTCTCATGGACTAGGCCAGATCTTTAACCTAGTCCAATTGAGCTCATGTCTTACCTATGTTATTAGGTTTTCCTTCAATAACTACATACAACAACAGTGGTCTCATAGATAGATTATGTTGAAATGCCTGATCTGCCCTTCCTGTTGTGTCATGTGTTGATATCACATTTATAATTGCTCATTCTCTCAAATGACCATACCTTTACTACATGATACTTGAATACTGTCCACATTTGATCCCTCATCTATTATTAGGAAATCTATATTATGATAATCCTTTATATGTACCTATTTTTTACATTCATTGTGTTCTAAGTAAGTCTGAGAAACAAGGTCAAATATAGAGTGTTGTCTATATGACAGATGAGTCCTTTTTGGGTCATATGTTCTTTGCTTTGCACTACTATGTGCAAAATCTCAGTACTTGATAATATCCAAGCTCTGATAGTAGCCTAGTATACATTTTGGTTGTTATTGATATTAATAATCTGACAATGGAGATCTGAAATATGAGATAAGCAATGTCCATGGAACATGCATTTTTTAGATATCTGTAACTTCTATATATTAACGCAATTAAAGTACAGTATTCTAGACCTAAAGCAGTTATAAGAGTATAAGTGTAATTAGTGTGCTGCATTTTGTGAGAGAAGTCAAAGTTAAGTTTGAGAATGACTCTCCAACTCAGTATTTTGCTAGCAATCTGTCATTCTTGGCTTCATTAGTCTAACTCTTGGCAAGCATTCAATTTATATTTTTCTTGTAACTGCAAGAAATCAATGTGACAACCTTAACCATACTAAGGAAAAGCTCACCCGAGAAACATACAGTGTAACTACTAGCTATATAAGTAAAAGTTGAAGTGGAGCTGCAATAATAGGAGCCTGAATGGTAATTGTTCAATGGGAATAATCATAGTAGGGGTTGTACAATGTGATGTCGATGAAATTAAGTGGAATGTTCTGTGAAGTTCTGTGAATAAGTGAATGTGAAAAGGTGACAAAGTAAAGATGTGAAATGGTGAAGAAGTGAAGTGTAAGCTGATGAACCATAACAGTATAACTTTGATTTTCATTGGAAAATGTTCCCACAGTCAAGTAAGCAAAATTCACCAAGTCTTATGATGTGGCTTTGTTTGGCACAGCTTATATCATTCCTTTCCCTCCTCCTCATTCTTTTTCTACTTAATAATTTTTGCATTTTTGACCATCTGGTAAGTCTTTTTTTCTTTTCCTTCTCTCTGACCCTCTCCTTCTAGTTCCTTCTTCCTTCCCTTCTCCTCCTCCTCCCACCACTCAATAGTACCAAGAAATGTTTGCACCTACCTCGAGTATGACAACAATCCAAACTGTCCTAACAATGGCAGCTAAGCATGACTGGGAAATACATCAAGTCGACATTAAAAGTGTTTACCTCAATATCAAGCTCAACAATGACATATACACGCATGTGCTGCCAGGATATCTGAACCCAGGAGAGGAAGGGAAAGTCATAAAGCTCTTGCACAGCTTGTATGCACTAAAACAAGCTGTATTTGAATGGTCAGAAGAGTTAGAAAAGTTCTTTCTCAAAGCTGGATTCACATGCTCACAAATTGATTGAGCAGTGTACTTCAAATAAATCAGGGACAAGCACAATGTTATAACCATGTCCGTTGATGATATGGCAGGCACCTTGAAGCACCTTGAACATATTGAGAAATCCAAACATCAGCTCCGCAAACACTTCAAAATTATGGATTTGGGAGAACTTACCTGGTTGCTTAGGCTCAAGATTGAGTGCAATAGATCAGTGTGGACCATAACATTGTTGCGAGAAGCATACATCAACACTATAATTACGAGGTTCAGGATGAAGGATGTGAAAATGTTGCAGACACCAATAAAAATGGGAATAGTTCTAACAAAGGAGTCAACAGATCACTCACCAGACACCAAATCTGAAATATCCAAAGAACATGTGCTATATCAACAGGCTATCGGATCACTAATGTATGCAGCAACATGCACACATCCCGATATAGTCTTTGCTGTCTTGATACTCTTGCAATTCATGCAAGAACTGTTACAATAATATTTAAACCCCTATTCATTTTCTCTATCTCTCGTCAAGCGGGCTGTCTACACTATGTTTGCCATCGCTTATCTCCTATCTCTCATCAAGCAGGCTGCATTACAATATGTTACATGAGTCCCCTCTGCCACCCCTACCCTCTGCTACCTGTACAGCTATAGATGACACCCGGGTCTGAGCAGACCTTGATGATGGATGATAGAAGAAGATAAGCAACAAGTACCAGCTTAGGTAAGTGGTCTGGACTACATATGACGACATAGGTCTAGAAGACCTATTTATGTTATTGAAGATAGAAGGCAAGCCTCATGTTGTCTCATGGTCATCAGTTTCTGTTGATACTGATCACAAAAGTTTAATATGAGCCTCACTTGCAATCAACAAAAAGAAATAATACCCCATACCTCATCAGTATCTGGTCTTGTAAGGAGGCTCTGATAAGCTCAACTTACATGAGATGGAGCTGTTATCTGAGTCACTGGATATACTCTCAGACTTGGTATGATCATGATATGCTGAGCTAGATAAAAAAGTGGCCTTCTCCTTCCCTTTTGATTTCACCCATCCTTGCAACACTGACAGTGGGATGCTTTGATGAGTGACCAAGAAGGCAGAAATTGGCATAGTCTGTGTCAAGCGAACAAACTGAGAACTAACCTAGAATGACCACATTTTTTGGAAATCCATTGTTTGAATTCGTCTTTGTATTTCATGTCACTGATGACCCATCAGAAAATTGGATACCAGGAGGAATTACGATCCTGCGCTTCTCTTTGACACAAAGATAGTATTGAGGCAAACACCGAAAGATCTCATCTTGGTCCTCCTTGTAATCTGGATTTGTCAACTTTGGCAAGGCATTAAGGTAAGACTTTTTAGAGGGAGGGGTGTGGGTTAGGCTTATAATACCTAGGGGTTTACCCCTATCCATCTCTAATACTTATCTTTATGGTGGTTTTGATATCTGTCTATTGTCAAATATGTTTCCAAGGTGGCAAGACAGGCTAACCAATTTGCCATTGAGTTAGCTGTATCTTGCATGGAGGATGGTAGAAGACAAAGCCAGCTTATAGCTGCATTACAACTCACATTAATTAAGTATTTTAACACCTACTGGAGCTGGTTTTATCTCATACCATCCTCTATGATAGCTAAATCAATGGCAAATTGGGCAAAAGAACTTTTATATAGTCCAGAGCTTTCTGTCTCTCTGATCAGATTAAAAGAGATATGAAGTTGGGATGTGTGGGACCCTTATATGGTGACATTTATAGATGCCATGTGTAGATGTCAGTCTTTTACACTTTGTTTTGTGCTATTAGGAACTTGGTCTGAGTATTATTGAGTCCTATTAATGTGAAACCCCTGTTATGCTACTGCACTCAATGATTGATTTTTTCAGCCTTCATGTGACTTGTTTGACTTCATATGAAACTTGATGTAGAGGTAATTGACTAATCTGAATGAGATGACAATACTAATTTGATCCAAAAAAATTAGGTTTGAGAATCATGCTACCCCCTCCCCCTACCTACTTCACCAAGAGGCATGATTTCATATTAATAATAATGTGAAAATAATGTAACCAGTGTTTAAGGATCATACAAATAGATTGGACATGGTTTCAGAGTGTTCTCAACCAATATGGAATGTGATACATATGTGAGTTTGCCTGATACCCTCTTAAAAATCAAATTTTCTAGGCTTCCCATGTCTTGCCAGGACTCCAAAATTATTGTTCCTGGAGGCTCTTGATGCCTCTGAACATAATTGTAGAGCCAGTTTTGTTAGGAAAAATCAGGTTGTTGAGATATGCAGGGTCCCCCTTCCTTCCAAAACTCATATATCTTGATATTATGTAAATACCGGTATCTAAAAGGATGTTCCTACTGTTTTATGATCATATAAATTGATTGGAAATGGTCCCAGAGTGATTTGAGTTCATCCTGATTAAAATATGTGAGTTTTCCTCATACCCCTCAAAGATTGATTTTTCTAGGCTTCCCATGACTTACTTGTCCTCTAGAAGCATTTTTCCAGAGTACTCTCAATGTCCTTAGATATGAAAGTAAAGCCTGCTTTGTCAGTAAAAATCAGGTTATTAAGATATAGAAGATCCTTCTCCTCCCTCCTATGTCATATATCTTACTACAGTCACTTTTAACTCAAAACCAATACTATAAATGATGGTCCCAGGGTTCCTGGAGGTTGACACTATTGAGTTTGGTCACAGGTATAAAAAAAATCAGTATTTTGACATTATTTCCATATCCCAAATACTGTTTTCTTCAATTCTTGGCTCATATTGATCCTTGAATATTCCTCTAACATATCTACTAGCCCAAGAAGAGAAAAAAGTTTTGAACTTCAAAACCTATTTCTGTTTTGACCATATAAGTTCATATAGGGCCCACCCCTTATTATTGAGTAACACCTGCTAGTCATAGCCTATACATCATAACACCACTATTCTATATTATATTGTATTGTATAAAGTGTATACAGATTTATGTGCAATGGGCATTTTATACATATTGGACAATAGCTGAATATGAGCCTAGTGTGAGACTGAGTGCTACACTGGTCCTCATTTTCCTTGTTGCATTAATCAGTAGTTACTCTCCTCTTTTCCATAGTAAGTTGTCCATCCAGGCCATTACTTTGTACTTGCACTCAGCCATGCCTGAAACAAATTACTTACAAGCACTACCACAATACATATACAGTACTTTTAAAAATAAGTACTCCTTAACTCAAAATTTCAACATAACAACTCTTGCTGTTGTTATTCTGGAAAATGGAAAGCACTCATAGTTTTTTATCATTTTTCTGTGTCATTGTGTAATGCTATAATTTCTATATGTTATGTAGTTGGATTGTGATGTGTATTTTTCCTATTTGTAACACTATTGGCACTATTTGTCATATGGGGTCTGATGAATATGCTTTCAAGTTACCTTATTGGGAATTGCACATTTTTGAGATGTTGAGAAATGCCCATTTCTGTGCCCTCTGACTAGCTGTAACCTTGCTGTAACCAATACATAGTTACAAATTTATTCTTAGAATACCCTAAAGTCTATGTGCTGCATAGTGTACACCGATTTTGCACATCCATTAATCAGATTCAATGTATTAGCAATCTCAATTGTGCAGTTACTACCAAATATGTGTCCATATGATGGTTATGTATAATAGAGGATGTCATTTTAAATCCATAAATGACTAGATAGTCATGATGTCACATTTTAGCTGAATGTGGTTTTTATCAACATGATAATGTGTATATAATGGTTGATAGGAAACAGTGGTTTTCAGTGATGCAGGTAGTAGTGTTAGATTTCATGATCCCAGATCCTCTATCATTGTTCCATACTCATTGCTTTGCCAGTTTTCATAAAACATACTAGTTTGTATAATGTTTGTGTATTCACGATGCAGTATGGAAGCTACCTGGATATTATCTATAGTATGCTACTTAATCTCAAAGCAACATTGTGTGTAACATCTGAATATCATGTTCAGCCAGGATCAACTGTCCATTTTTTGCTCCAGTAGGCCTTTATAGATGTTTTCCTCAATATACATTAATTGGGTATTGGATATCACCTATTATCTTGGACCAGTCAAAATCCACAAGTTTGAATCCAGAGCTACAATCTTTTTACCATAATGTTTGTATTTCAAATGTCTCTATGAACATAACATTCTTGGTGAAGAGATTGAAATCTTGCAGTGAGTGCATCATGATGCGGGTAAGGAATGGAAAGTTCTTTAAGACAACAGTAATCATCAGTGATAATCTCCATCACAACCATGTACCAGCCACCTGATAGGCGTTCAAAGTCGTAGAGTACTCAAGTGAAGCCACTAGAAGCACATTGTTGATCTTTTCGTATGCCTTTGAATTCAGAAGGTTTCCCCTGACTGGAAGGAGCATTTTGAGGAAAATTTTGGCTGTACTCCAAACGAAGTTGCTACATCCTATTCAGTGTAGAAGGTGATAGTTGCAAATGAGTATAGGAGTTATCTGGGAGGTAGTGTTAGCCCATCTGCCAAGTCAGAGTGATATCACCAGGTAGCTTACCAGCAGGTAGTGGTTGGATAACAATATGCAGGTCCTCACATTGTGCCTAGCATGTCATATGCAGGGAAAAATAATGGTATACAATGTGGATATCAATGATCATATCATTGTTGATAGTAATCTGCTGCTGAGAGAACACTGTGAAATCAGAATGAATGTAGGGCAGAAGGAGATGAGAGCAAATGGATCTCAATGTTGTCATTACTGTTTAAGTATTGGATCATGTGTGGAGGACTCTGGTGAATGAACAGCAGTGTGTGTATAGGACACTGCTTGTGAGAAATTGAAATTGAAATTGAGTCAATGAAGTGTCAGGGTAAAAAAAACCTGGGACCAACGCTCGTCGCTGCTATGATTCTAATTTCTACCCAAGCCAGTCCCCAGATGAATACAGCAGACTCTTCAAGAAATAGAAAAGATATCAAATCTGGGTGTGCTTCCAACACTCACCCCACATCATCTGGATCATCCAAACTAGCCATGGTCCATGGTTTCTATGCTAGTCTGTATTACAGTAGGTTTAGGTGGGAACCTCTGATAATACTGCTAACTCTTGTATGAGTTCCAGTTGCCTGTGATGGACTCTCAGCCACAATTTTAAGCCTAATGAGAAGTACAAATGGAATCTCCTCTAATAATGAAACAGGACATGAGATCTAGTGTAATTGCTGAAAGCTTTCTTTGATTGATCTGAGCACACTTCATGTGTCCCATGTGAGTGATTTAACGGATCTTCTGGGATTATCCTATTTATGTTACCAACAGATGTTAGGAAATCCTATCAGCATTGAAGTCCTAACATAATCATTTCAAACTAGCCAATCCCTGCTTAGCATAACTCCAGTGACTTACTGCCCGGAGGGGCATGCAGTCTATGCGTATTGCTTGCTGTAATTAGTCTTGTACAAGGCTTTGACATGTGTCTAATCTGTTAGACAAAGTTTTCAGTTCTGTGAAATTGACCTCTCATCTATTTGAGGCAGATACAGGATGCTGTGGCATTCATGATAGAAGCAATTACCCAGGATTTGAGGTCTTATGCCTGTGGACGCATATGGGATAATTGAAAACTTTGATCCAGGTGATCTCCATGCTCACTTGATATCATTGTCATGTAGGGGTTCTTCTGACTGGTAGCACAGCGTAGGTTTAACCATTTTGCATAAAATTCGGCAAGTCCAACAGCAAGTGGACTTTGTGCACATGAGTCGTGTTGTCACATGGGCCTGTGACCAGTTGGAAGGCTCAGCCCAGCCTCTATCCACAATTAAAGCCTCAGCCCTGTCTTCATCTACAATTGGAGCTTTATCTCAGCTTCCCATGTGAGAGGATATCCCAAGTTTATGTGGTGTTTGACTTATTCATGGCCAACTTAGCGTGCTTGATTAGCTGCTTCTTATCTGGAGGCAGCCTTCCATCCAGCAGTCTTTGATTATCCATGCTGCTATTCTATCTCTTGATAGTGATTGTATCTACGGAATCCTGGAGCCTTAAGCTTGCGTACTCTTATCATATTTGAGGGTCATTGAGTTTGTTAAACAAAAGTGCTGTGCCTTATGTCGGACAGGTACCATTCAAGCTCCATATGCAAGGTACAACACTTTTGTTATTTTTGACCCAACCCACTCTACTTTTTATCTACTTTACCAGGTACTTTGGATCTCATGTCTCCGTCTGACCTATTTGTTAACAACTCCATAATCTGGTCAATACCACCTGGGCAAACTCACAAGTCTGGACACAATTCAGTACACAACTAAGTATGTGCTGAAGATACACCCACTGCTTGAGACATATTCTAAAGTAGTATGAGAGTCCAAAGTTCATAAGAGTCAGTCCAACATCCAAGTGGCAAGTCAGTCCAAAAGTCAATCACTTGAATATTTTCAAAGATCACCCAGGCTGTAGTCAGAAAAACGTTAAAAAATTGCTGGTATCCTTAACATTGCGTAAAATAAAGTCAACACTAGAATGCTGTAAATGGCTTTAAGCAAATCACAAGTTCTTTTCAGTCAAAATCCAAAATCCAATACCTGCAGTCAAACCCAAAGGGAGACACCCTTGGAAGAGTGCCTCCTTGAGGTATCTCCTGAGACCTTGATTCTTGGTCTTTTTCTTCAACTCTTTTGTCTATGTCACCATGTTGCCACCAGGAGGTGGGACACCCTTGGAGAGGAGTGCCTCCCTGATATCTTTCATTATTGTTTGCAAAGTTATATTCCATGTAAGTTCAGAGCATTCCTATAAACATAAGATGATATCTACACAGATGTAGTCCATCTTGCTTCATACCGCTATACACCACTTCCTGGTTCTTTACCACTTAAGTCCACCCTTATTTCATCGCATCCACCCCTCCCTTGCTCACTATTAACGGCAAGCATCTTTGACCTAGTTAATTTCAATAATTTCTTGGTCTAGAACACAATCAACATATTATTTTTGAGGGCTGAAATTTATACACAATGTGTTCCATTGACCATTACATTGGCCCACATGTCTTCACGGTTTACCAGCACCCTGGACCAAACCCTTGTAGCCTTTTGGCATATATAGCACTCCAGGTATCTACTATGTTATGCAGATCATTTACTATTCACCACAATGACTCAATGTCTAATATCTTTTGTGTTGCTAAATCAATAGCAATACTTTAACTAATGGTCATGGTTCACCAGGCTGGTGGGACAAGTCAGGCCAAAACTTATAAGTGAGTTAGTGTGGCTGACAATGATCAGACACAATGACAAATCAAAAGTCCTGGTCAAATAAGATGGATTACAATGGCTTGTGAAGTCTCACACCCTGCATTTTACCATCCTTTATCACATCCATGGAAGAATGTCTCATCCAGCATGTCTAGAAAATAAAGAGGTCAGACAAAACCAAACAACATTTTCAATCTGCCTGGAGATATCAGTTACAAGAAGACAAACTTATCATCCAACTTCTCAGAAATATGTAATATCCTCCAGCATGTTGTGGATTTATACCAAGGTTAAATTGCTGCCTTGATAATACAGTGATTCTGGCATCTAGATTTGGTGATATAAAAATGTGTGAACCATCCAATTCTATTTAGAAAGATACAACTAGGAGGATGAAGTATGGGCAGACAATGGTTTGGTGCTGTTCAACTGAAGGTCTTAAATTCCTGGTATTTTCCTCCTAAGCTGACTGGTGTACCACAAAGTGTACCACAAAGTGTTCATCACCACATGCATGTGAGTGTTATATGATCCAGTAATCTAAAACCCAGCTGTCACTATGGCCTTATTGTCACTCTGTCCTGGAAATCTGTCCAACTCTGATCTCCTATTTGCTCCCACTGTGATATCTCGGAGGTGTGTTCTCGTATTCTGGACCTACATCCAACAATATTCCCACACCTCATCCGGACCTTCGGACACCCTATCCATGTCTTCAGTCCTCTACCCATCCAGATCCCTGCACCTCTGCACATCCACATCCAGATCCCTTTACCTCCGTACATCAGACCTCCATATCTCTGCAGCTAGCCTGCATCATTCATCCTTTGTCCTATTGCCCTAATGTTATATCCTGCATTCCGGACCAACATCCGACGATGTTCCCACACCTCATCTGGACCTCCGGACCTCCTGTCCATGTCTCCAGACCCAATCCTCTATCCGTCCAGATCCCTGTACTCCTGCATCTGATATCCGGATGCCAGATCTGATATCCACATCTCCAGATCTCCAGATCTGACCTATGCTTCATATCTGAATCCAAACCTTAAATCAGTGCTCATCCCCTTATGGTAATCACCTGTCTCTGGACTTCTGAACATCTGGATCCGACCCGGTGCAAATCATTATCTGTGGGTTGGTCATCATCCATAGGATGGCCATCATCAATGGAGGAATAGAATTTGTCCTAGACCTCATCAAAAAGGCCTTGTGCAGATGGTGCAAATACATGGACACTCCATGAAAATTTTCTCTGGTCTGGTCATCAAAGTGTTCGCCAAGTGACAAGTACCACAATGCATACATTGCATGTTGCAACAATCAGCAGTGCAGTTTGGAGGAAGCTGGAATGTAGATGATGTGATGGTGTGAGCATAACACTAGAAAATTGTCCATCGACTGATTGTAGGCTCTGTAGTGATAGAATTCTGAGTGTCATTCTCAAGGCATCACACACTGCAAGCATTTTCCCATTTTCCTCCACCAAACATCCAAAAAACATTGATTGAGAAGATTGAAATTTCCCCTTATTTTTCCTATCAAAACATTGAAAAAAAGTAATTCATGTTTCAATAATGTTCTGTGTGTGGGACATGATGCAAAAATTAATCATGATACTTCAAGGATAATGCTATATTTTCTATGTATTGTCTTTGAAATAACAGCTTAAAATAACTTTAATTTTCTTCTCTGTATTTTTCAAATACACACAGAACATTTGAAAAGCATAGTATATTTGAAGAACACAGAGAAGAAAATTAATATTATTTCAAGCTGTTATTTCAAAGTTAATAGATAACAAATACAGCATTACTCTTGAAGGAACATTGTTAATTTTTGCATCATGTCCCACACACAGAACATCATTGAAACATAAATTACTTTTTTTTAATGTTTTGACAGGAAAAATGAGGAGAAATTTCTATCTTCTTAATCAATGTTTTTTGGATGTTTGGTGGAGGAAAATGGGAAAATGCCTGCAGTGACACCCGTTTTCTTCCAGTAATCACTGAGGTCTATAATATTGACAGAAGGAATCAATGGCTGCATCACACTTTGGAGGAAGGCTTGATTGGTCTGGTATCATTCAGAGAGGGTGCCCCCATGATTGCTTTAACCACCTGAAATGACCATGGTCTGGTGGCAGATTCAATGGATCTACTTGTTCCAGTAAGAAAACATGACAGTTGCAGTCACTACCTTTATGCTCGAGAATCCAGCCTTCAAAGGATTGTGAGAGATCAGTGCAAGAAAGGCACTCCAGCATCTGCAGGCAGGACAAGTATTTCTGCAGTCAAGTCAGGCTGTCTAAACCACCCACTTGCTCACTTATTCTGATTTTCAATGATTTAAATATGGTAACCAGACGTCAACCACTTGCCTGGGATCCACCATAAGGTCTAGACCACCCCAGATGGAGTGATATTGTTGAAATGTATGTCTAAAGTCAAGTTTTGATGAGATCAACATATCTTAAAAGATTTCAAACTTCATATAATCCACGTCCATTCCTCTGTGTCAGATTCTAAGCCAAAATAATAGCTTATTGATTACCAGAATCAGTCCAGAAACACTAACAGCTTTCAACATCCAAACCTTTTTATGAAGCCTCGCTGGAACAAAGCCCAGTCGCTTTGTAACCAGATGGCCGGATTGTCCATGAAAGACAAAGCTGCGAAGTATTGGACTGACCAGAAGGTAAGCAGCCAAGGGGGCAGGATAGTCATAGGTCACTCAGTTGATACATCTATAAGAGTCTGTTCGGCCACCAATATTTGCGCCAGTTTACGCAGGTTTAGAATCTATGTTTCGCTTTCATAATCATAGGACTGTGCTGGTCACAGTGTGACCATCAATCAATACTAAGTAGTAGGCATGCCCGTTACCCGTCTACAATCTATCCATCATCGCAACTCTTACAGGATGTCTCGGGGCAGAAAAAGTGCCCGTGGTGGTGCAGAGCTAATGGAAGCAAGAGATCGGTGTGTGTGGACGGAGGCAGATGAAACCATCCTCATCCAGTATGTCACCACCAACCGCTCACAAGGTGGTGATGGTATGAACTTTGATCACACGTTTTGGGTTGCTGCTGCCGCTGAAATGGAAAAACACCCCTGCTCGGGTGCAAGCAAAACAGCGGCAGCATGTCAATCAAAATGGGGGCGGGTATGTACTACTACTATATCAGCCTTGGTACCCTCACTAATGATCAAATTTCAGCTCTGTGGTACATTCAATGTCGTCGACAAAGTGGCCAACGCTTCCGGACTATCTTACAGCATGGAACACGGAGCTTCAATCACCCCAGAGTCCGAAAACATGTGGACCGACTTTGTGAAGGTAAAGTGATTTCAATTCGCATCAAACTACTACGACAATGCTAATTACTATGAATCAATAGAAAAATCCAAAGGCCAAAGGCCTCCAGGACAAGGGTTGGAAGCACTATGAGGCGCTAAAAGGTCTCATACCTGTCAAGTCAGGTAACAACAACTCGTTCTTTGCCACCATCGCGACACAACCTCCCATCATTCCTTCGCCTTCTTCTAGCAGCGCAGCCACCCCCCTTTCTTTTGATGAGGTCCATATGATGGACCTTGGAGATGCGCTCGATGGGATCGAGTTCCCCGGCTCTGTTTCAGGCGGCCAGCGCGCAACCCCCCTCACCCCAGAGAGCCTCCCTCCATTCGATGCTGCACAGCAACCCTCCCTTGAGTCGGTCTGTGTTAGTGCGCCATCATCAACAGCTTCCGGTAAACGGAAGCTGATTGATGATGATGAAAGTACGCTTGATATTGTTACCTGCCCCCCACATTCAACGAAATCGGGAGACTCGGCGAAGTCTGCATGCCTGACGATGCCTGTGGCCATCCAGCAGATGGGGACCAGTATTGGCGGTCTTAACACAATGTTCGAGCGCGCGGCCAATGCTCTTGAGGCCAACACCTCCAACACCTTGGCACGATCAGTAGATCCCATCCCTTTGCGCAGGCAGAAGGCGGTGAAAAAGTTGCAGAGTGAGGGTCTAGAGGACGTACAACTACTCAATATCTTGAATAAATTTCAGACCGACATCGCTATCATTGATATTTATCTTGCTATTGAGGTAGATAGTCTTCGGCGGTTGTTTTTAGAGCAGCATTCAAAGTAGTGTTACATGGATTCTTGTCGTGTCATGTTCTCTTGTATTGTACTTGTAGTAGCAAAGCAATATCACTATTTCTATAGATCATAGTCATTGATGAGGATCCGGTCTTAATCTGACAACAATGTCATCATTTGACGGAGATACTTTGGATCATAGTCATCGATGAGGGTCCGAATGGCTATGGTATTAACGTGACTGCAGTACTAGTGGTTCTATGATTGCCTGCTCCCCCCTCTGAATCCTTTCCCTGTTGTAAGCCTCCCACATCTCACTAGCAATCTGGTCACGATGGAGGCTCGCACGAGTGCATGCGTGCTCAGTAGGAGGACCATTAGCAAGGTTTCCAGTGTCAGTGAGAATGTGCGCATCTAAGACATTACGATAGTCCATCATGTTGTTTGGATCGTGAACTCGAATAACGTTGTGCACGAGACACAAGGCAGGAGGAATGCGCGCTTGAATGTCCATTTTGTACTCTGGTGGGAGGAGAAGGATACGAAATCGGCGCTTGATGACACCAAAAATGCGCTCAACAGCATTTCGAAGCATTGCATGACGCAAATTGAAAAGTTCTTTGCGATTACGAGGCCTATGTAACAATGTGAACATAAGTATGAATGGTACTAGCAGAACGCATCATACAAAGTATTAGCACGACCCCACTCTGCAAGATGATAACGCACGCCCCGAAACGGGACCAGAAGCTCATCGCACGAGCCAAAACCAGCGTCCGCAAGATAATACTTTCCCTCAGGGATATTGAAATCGGTAGTACGAGCATCGTGATAGACACGAGCATCTGCAGCTGACCCCTCCCAACCGCTCAACATGTAGGTAAATGACAGGTTGAATGAACATGCCGCGAGGCAGTTTTGAGAGAAGTTCCCCTTGCGATCCCGAGCGGCATGCCGATCTTCACCAAAAGGATGGCATGCGATGTGTGTACCGTCAATGGCTCCGATAGCGTCAACAAAGAACGGGAAGAACTTTGGGTTTTTTGTGATTTCGGGGGGAGGAGGGCTATCTACGTCGGGCAGGCGGACATATGTCGTATATATCGGTGGCGAGGAGAATGTGAAAAGAACCCGTTTAAAATACCTGAAAGAACATAAGCTTGATACCAGGACAGCAACAATATACGTACTTTGATATTGTCTCATTGGACCGCTGAAAGCGTTCACCAAGATGGCGAATCGAGAGACCCATGACAGACGCATAGAGAAATATAGCAAGCTGCTCTTCGAGCAGTACATGCCTGGAATCTCTGCAACCTGCTTGCCGAAGGAGATTGATGAGCACATAGAAAACATGCTTGTGGACCCCAAGCTCGCATCTGATGCGTTCAGGGTGTCCAGTGAGAAGTTCGGTGACCCATGCAGTCCCCGACAAAGCGGAGGTATGATATGGCTCTTTGTCGTAGTAGGTGTTTGAGTAAGCTTCGAGTGCGGTAGTTGTTGCGTTGAGGACTGTAATGACCGTGCGCATAGCATGCATGGCCATCTGCATGATGCATGCCAGATACCTCTTATCACTCTCCTCTGCATCTTCGTCCATCTCCTCTGCCTCCACAAGGTCGTATTCGTCCTCGTTAGCGTCCTCGTTGTAATCAGGATCAAGAGGCATTGTATTGATAGTAGGACAAGGCATACGGTAAGCGTTATCGGAGCGTGACATCTTGTTCAAGCTCCGACGATTAGCAAAGCCAGAACCAAATTCTAACTTGCGCAAATAACGCGAATGGTGGTGGCCGAACAGACTCTAAGAATCCTGTGCCAAAGAATGCGAGAACTGAGGATCCAACACCACCAACACCAAGTAAGACATTACCAGAGCCAAAGGCTGGGTTGTACTTGATGGATGTGGTATTTTCGGTATATAGATCAGTACCAGGCCAGTCACGGAATCACCGACATGGTTGCTTTAATGTTATGTTAACGTAGTTGCCATCATGTCATAATGCTCAACGTGTAGCACTCAGGGAAATTGACCCAATTACATTTACCTATTCTATAATAACACCAACCATTCAGGTGTTCAAAGGCTATTCAATGAGAGCTGATGTCTAATGAACTCCTGGTAAGTTTGGTCAACAAGGTATGCTTAGATCCCACTGGAGACAGCAGTCACAATTACTGAACTCTTGTATCTTGCCAACAGGAATACAGATCAGGTAGATCATTGTATATACACAATGTAGACTCTAGAGTACATGCAATCATCACTAATAGTACAAGATGTTGTGAAGCTTTTTTCAAGTCCAGTAACCTGAAAAAGTGCCTGCCAGCTGTTATGGAGTGGAGAGCCACCAGGGAGTGTTGTAGGAGTGATAAAAGGACCTTTGGAGAGACTGGAGGAAGATATGTTGTCATCCATACATTCTTGTTAGCATCCACATGTACATCATAGGCGTGTCAAGAAGTGGTTTGGTGAGACATTCCTACCTGGCCATTTAACTTGCACTCGGGGCGCTCTTGGACCTGAACCACCACCATCAGGTAGGGTGGCACCCTATCAGGTGCTTACCCGGCGTGGATGTCTATCATAACAGACACGCTATCCTCATAATGAGGACGATATAAATCGAATCCAAGTAAAATCTCACCACCCCCTCTGGCGAAGTCATCACTCATACCATACCCTGCAAATGTGTAAGGAATGTAGTCTACAATACCTTCTGTGTGTTGAATAGTAACCAGAGCATGATTGTACCGCAAAAAAAAGGGAGTGAGCAATACACCTCTGGCCCTTCTGGGGTATAAAACTCCAAAAGTCATTGACCAACATCCCTCTCAACAGCGGCGACCTCCATGGACACCCGTGAGCCACTTTACCACCATAGACCCCATCCACCGCACTATAAAGGATCAACCCATGTCGAACAACATTGAACATAGCCGAATGTGCCACTTAATGCACAAAGGAACCTTGAAGCCTCAAGGACCCTTGACATCACAAAGGAACAATGCCACCTCATCTGCTTATAAGCTGGATCTCCTACCCTGATGCTCATAACATCACTTGCTCCTCCAGTTGGTTGAGCACCTATTCATTTCACCACAGATCTCACCAAAGCTACCAAGCTGTCTTCACCACCTCCCTCTCGCATCATCACTGACTCTCGTGACGGCAAACACCCTCGAGTCATATCCAATACAGACCTGGCGGATACAATCCCCAAAGAAAAGAAAACTTAGGAGACTAGTATGAACACATCCCCTGCTCCCGCTATGAACAGTGACATGACCCCCACTCAAGAGTCGTTCTCCTCCAATACCACTACTCCCTTCGTCGTGCCCCTGCCGCCATCCTCAGAAGACTGTGAAACTTCAGACCTCAACTCAGGAAACTCTATGGAGCCCACTACTAACGGGACTATGCCAGTGTCTGGAAAGACAAACACATCCCCAGCAAGGAACCTCAGTCTACTCAAATGAATGAGACCTCCATGCACTAACACACCCAAGTCAAAGGCATTATGACCTTAGATAACGGCCTTAAGTTAACTTCTGCCCTGTCTGGGGGCTTCCATGTTCCCCAACTTGGGGAATCTGTATGAAGAAACATCTCGGCATCCCTCCAGGCAAGGTGTGCCCAGAAGCCTGGTGCTAAAGTCTGGACCCGTTTATACCAGGCCAAGTATAAAGATAACACTCAGGCCACTGTCGCGAAGCTGAGGAATGTCATCACTCAACTCATAGGCGCCAATAGAGCTACAGACATTATCATTAGCCCACCCACTGCAGATGAAACTCTTTACAAACGCTACGCGCAATCCTGGCACCTGCTGATATCGGGACTATCAGTCGAAGCTACGGAACTCCTCACTTCCCTAGCAGTATGCACTACAGCGGATGTTACCTGCTTCTTTGTCCCCTTCAAACAACCTCTCCCCACGTACATATGCACAATTGAAAATCTTACCTTCCAAGATTCCGCTCGAAGCAACCTCCTCATAGCTGAGCTCGTACAGAAAACTCTCCAAGAAAACACAGAAGTTTCAGACTTCATCAACTCACACGTAATCGCACCTACAGCAAAGACAGCCCAAAAAGTGATATACTCCATCCAAGTCTCCAGCCTTAACATCGCAACCTCACGTTCCTCAATGCTCACTGTGTGGAACATCTACTGCGATGCTCCTCGCTTCTCTTTAGAAGACTACTACCTATGGTCTGCCCTCATCAGAGGCCTCCGCTTCCCATCAGACAACTACGGCACTGGTGTTCCCCGCCTGCAAGACAAACAATTCACCTGTACGGGCTGCAAATCCTTTGATCACCCCACAGGCCTCTGTCCCTTCCCTGCCACACCCGGATGGCTTGGACCGACAAATGCTGTCACCAAAGAAGACTTGTCAATGACCACATTCGACACACACCCCAACAATAGAGGCCCGCAAGGAGGATCAAACATCAACAAAAGAGGCCTCAACAGAGTACGAGGCACCAGAAGCCACGGGAGCCAGGGACCTCGAGGAGGTTTCGCTACAAACTTGTACATAGCCGAAGTAGCCCCAATATCACGTCTATTCATGACCGCACTAGTGTGAGGACTTTGTGCAACAGGATACTAAGAACCTGTGTCAGATACATGGATGAGTCTATAGGAGCCCACATTTACTGATCACTCTTATGAGTGAGACAGGGAAGCTCTAGACTACTGATTAAATAAAAACAGCGCCTATTTAGGTGGGACGTGCCATGCTGAGAAGCTGAAGTCTTGGGGCATGGTGATGTCTTCCTCTCAAGCTCACCCTCTACCCCCCGACATTGTCCTCTGTTACGATGGTACATCGCATGCGGACTTGGATGATCTAATCAGCGACAATCACGACAGTGATACCAAGTGCTGAGGTTCAAGAGCCTCCACAGACAAGCAGAGGTTACAGACAGAAGGGTTCTGATAGGGTCCTTCTGAAGGTGCGGATCGAATGTCAAACAAGTAGCTTTAGCAAGACAAGGAGTTCAGGATAAACCATGTAAGATTAAAGTAAGGAACATCTACTTTAATCGTCGCCTTTATATAAGATTACTCTATTGTATCTAAGCTCAGCTTGAAGCTGGGTTCTAATCTGCTTATCTATCGAGTCAGAGATACCATGCATGAGGCAGGCTTCTATCTAAGATAGGACCACGAGGCGTCCTTCTATCAGTGTATGAGGCAACACGAGGCTTGCCTTCTATCTTGATATCATAAATAGGTCTTCTAGACCTATGTCGTCATATGCGGTCTAGACCGCTTATCTAAGCTGGCATCTTCCAGGCTTCTCTCCTTCTATCATCTGTCATCAAGGCCTAAAGGCCCAGGTATCGTGTCATTGCCATGCAAGCTGGCAGAGGGCAGGGTGGTAGCTGGGGGCTCACGTAGTGACTGTAACATTTTCCGTCTCAAGTTGGGATAAGCTCAGGTGTCTCAGAATACTCTGGCTGAGGCTCCAAAGTATGTATAACCAATCAGCTGCTAACACTTACAATAAAACACATACAGTACTTACAAACGGTCTTAGTGAATGGTCTCCCAGCCCTGGAGGGGGTTTGGGCTTCGCTGTCAGTTGTTCCCCCAATGAAAGGACCGAGGGTAACAATGGTAATGGCAATTTGGCTACTAATCCTCTCTCAACAGATCCTAACACCCAAATCAGCAATGTACAAACCGCTGAGCCAACCACTCACAACCCAACAAGCCCACTAAGCTCCCAGAGATCGGATAGATCCAACATCCAAATGGGATTCTCTTCCGCACAGGAGAGCAATGATCAACGAAGATCAAGCCCACTAACAGGCTCCAATAAATGCTCGGAAGGTAAAAGAACATGAGCCAACCTGAAAATCGCATCTCTGAATATGAGAGGGAGATGGCATCAAGGCACAGATAAATGGACGCACGTGAACCAGATGATCCATGAAAAATGTATAGGCATACTTGCCCTCCAGGAAACCCACCTGAACAAAATAGATGAAGACTCACTTAACAACGCCCCTGGCTTGAGACTGCTTATCCTATCGTCCATCGACCCTAACCACACCAATGCAAAAGGGGTAGCCATCGCGATAAATAAAAACATTGTCAACATGTCGAACATTGTGACTCACGATCTTATCCCAGGAAGAGCGATACTAGCCCCATTCATTGGCACAAAGAAGAGACTATATCAATCCTCGCCATCTATGCCCCTAACAACCCGCAAAGAAACCAGACCTTCTGGGAGGAGCTTCTACTGAAACTAGACAATACAACAACAAAACCGGACATTGTACTGGGTGACTTTAACTTAGTAGAGGATGCCCTAGATAGAATTCCTGCCAAAAGTGACTCACCAGGTGCAACTGAAGCATTACTGGGCCTCAAAACAAAACTAGGCCTTAAAGATGGCTGGCGTCATGAAAACCCGGATAAGCTTGCCTACACATACATGCAATCTACACTGCAAGGCAGCCGTCAATTGAGAATCGACTGAATTTATATAAATGAAAGCTTCCTACCCTTCAGCAAAGAGTGGGAGATGTCACCATCAGGCATATACACAGACCACCAAATGATCTCCGCGAGAATATCTGATAGACACATGCCCTTCATTGGTAAAGGTCGCTGGGCACTACCTCTTTACGTCCTAAAAGATGAAAAACTTAAGAAGAAAGCCCTTAAACTACAAAGGGAACTACAACAAGACATGGAAGACGTGAAACTGAACAGAACTGACCGAAAGAACCCCCAAACGGCATTCAAAGTCTTCAAAGAAAAGGTGACAAAACTCTGCAGGGACGCCTCAAAGAGATCAGTACCGATAAAGATGAATAAACTGAAAAGCCAACTGGAAAAGACTATGAATGACAAAAACCTCCCAGAGGAAGAAAAGCGCATCACCGGTCTCCATATTCAGGAAAGGATGAATCACCTTGAACGGATTCAGCATGAGTCCAGAAGAGATCGTCTTATAGCCAAAATTTACCTCGAAAGTGAGTCGGCAACGAGCAAATCATGGTCTAGGCTAGGAAGAAAACAAAAAGCCAGAGACACAATCATAGAATTGAAAAACAGAGACTCACCAACAGAAGCCCCGACGTACGAACATCGCTCAGATAAAATGGCCGAACTGGCCAAAGAATACTATAACACCCTACAATCTGAAGATCTAGCATCAGCTGAAGAAAGAAACAGAGCAATGGAAAGAGTCCTCAACATGATCACAATTACCCTCTCAGATGAAAGCAAGAATGAACTCAAAACTCCGTTAACTAAAGAGAACCTCAGTGAAGTCCTCTCTCTCCTCCCAAACGGCAAAGCACCTGGAAATGATGGACTACCATATGAATTCTGGAAATGGATCAACACAATATCTAAATCACTCACCAAAGAAGAACAACAGGAAGCGCCCTTTGACTTTCTAGACTGTCCCTATTAGGACGAAAGAATACAGAGACCACATTATTCAATCTAGAAAAATCAGTCACAACAACCCTCCTCTCCCAGACCACATAGAAATAGCAAAAGAAGGGAAAGCCGTCAGGATACTAGGGGCATGGATCGGAAATGGAGTGTGCGAAGAAGCAATCTGGTCCCCAACCATAGAGAAAATAGAAAGTACCCTAGCACACTGGGAGAAATGGCACCCATCAATTGAAGGCCATAAGATAATAATCCAATGCACCTTTAGAGGAATGACTCAATATCTAACCACCACACAAGGCATGCCCAAAGACATCGAAACTGTCCTCTCCAAAAGGATCCGGGAATTCATCTGGGACAGCAGAGGAAAAAACTCCATCAGCATTGAAACTCTTTGTGCACCCACTAGTGAAGGCGGCAAAAATCTTCTTCATCTACAAGATAGAAACAACACCATCGAGCTGAAGTGGATCAAAGGCCTGCTGGCCCCACAATCCTGCTGCCCCACATGGGCATCTTTCGCTCATACTCTTATTGCAAAATGTGCTCAGAACTCACCCGTTGTCAAACCAGAAGCCAGAATCAACACATTCCTGCAATCATGGTCCCCGTCCACGAAGGGATTACCTCCTCTGCTCCAGCGCATGATGAAAACGGCCAGAAAATACAACATCCACTGGGAAACAATATCAGTCAACAGCAATGTTGTAAGGCAAATACCCGCCTGGTTCCATATTGGCGCCACAAAACAGCTTAATAAGCTTAATAACTGCTTCTACGCTCAATGCTTGAGGGAGAACCACCTCACTATCACAATCAGTCAAATAGAATCGATAGCAATGAGACAAAACCCGTCTCACCGAAAGAACAAAAACTGCTCATGTACACATTGCGCCTCCGACCGAATCTCCTTAGGATGTGCGAAACCATTTAAGTGCAAAGAACTTGCGGTGGAAATCATGAAGTGCATCCAGCCTAAATGGCACCCTCAAACACAACAAATCAAGTTCAACCTGGATTTAACAGAAGAACAATGAACCTCTAACGAAAAAGCCCTGAACCAGAAAGACAATGTACTCTTCGACCCATGTATCCCACTGGAAAACCGTCTAGAAGATAACTTCAGAGTCTTTGTTAACAAAAACTCAGCCTGTACTATACCTGCACTACAAACTCCCCCCCCAGATAACCATCACCCTGAGAACACATCCGTCACAGTTGACGGCTCATACTCGGTCAACAAAGACGGAGAACACGTGTCTGGCGCCGGAATATGGTTCAGTCAAAACGATAACTGCAACACATCACTCAGACTACCAGACCACTTAGCAGCACCCGGAGCAGGTGAAATCAGTGCTCTCCTCCATGTAGCGTACACCATTCCGAACTTTCACCCTTTGACTGTCAATGTTAGCTCCAAAAGCCTAATCAGAGACCTATCCACCAACCTCCACAACCAAGAGGACTTAGACTGGATGACACACCCTAACGCGGCCCTTATGAGGGCAACAGTAGCAAGATTAAGAGAACGGAGCGCACCCATCACCCTTCAACAATGGAATCAATCCACCATAGATCTAAACAGAAAAGGTGCTTCAGAATTAGCGAAACACGGTAGCTCGAGCATGTCCCATGACAACATCAAAACTGACATTGAACCCGCATTCAAACTAAGTGGAATCAAGCTACAAAGAGGTAGTCAATGTGTATTCTACCAAGCAATAAGAATGAACAAACCTAAACCCTACCAACGCTGTGCTACAAGAATGAACCACGCAAGAATCCAGGATGCTATCTGCGACAAAAACCATTCAACCCCTACCTCAGTGCAAATATGGAACTCAATCAGAGATCACGACACCCCGAGGTCCATTCGGGGATTCCTCTGGAAAAGCATACACAGCCCATTCAAAATCAGCGATTTCTGGGAGAACATTCCCAACTACGAAAACTGTGGCAAGTGCAGCCTTTGCGGAGCCTCCGAAACTATGGAACACATCCTGCTAGAATGCGATAAGTCTGCTGCGTCCAAGACCATCTGGAATGCTGCGCAGAAACTCTGGTGCAAGAGAGAGGCGACATGGCCTCATATAAGTATTGGAACCATCCTGGGATGCAACCTAGCAATCTTCAGAGATGAAAAAGGCAAAAAGAAAGAAGGAAAACACCGACTCTTTTAATTCTAGTCCTTGAATCAGTGCACTTGATCTGGAAAATACGATGCAAATGCGCTATCAAATACTGCGACAACCCGGAACTGTATCACACCAAAAGAGAAGTTTACAATAGATGGTTGAAATCGATTAATAATAGACTCAAAATGGACAAATTACTAACCGACACAATGAGATACGGGAAAAAAGCTACTAAAATAGATAAGGTTCTAAGAACCTGGAGTGGAATCCTGCCCAATAACTGGATCAGGCAGTCAGGGGTTTTAGTGGGTCCTCCGGGGCGGAACAGGTAACGACACCTGTTTGGTGCAGAGTCCCACACTGCATTTCTACATACATAAAGTATTTCCTCTGGGTGACTTATATACATAATTTCTTGGGTGAAACTCCCGGCCCTCCAATGTACTCTCCAGGGCTGACTTAGTCAGTTGCTGGTTGGTAACATTGTTCTACAAAAAAAATAATTTAACTTGCACTCTCATATACTATATCATGATTGAAAAAGAATATAGTAGGCTATCATATGTTTTATAGTATTCTTTGTTATTCTAACATTTTTAAACAGTGATTTTTGAAATGTGTGGTGCATGGGAGGGCTGTTTAGATTTGCTGTGTCAACCAGTGGTTGTACACTGTATAGTATGCAATTTATGTATTAACTGTCTGCCAGGAGACCACTCAAAAGATTAGTAAAAGGTGACCTTGGATTCAACCACTCGAACACCGACTCATGGTCCACTTCTGCCACTTGATAGTTATGTAACTTAATAGTCAATCCGCAGCCCATACTTAATGCAGAATCAAACCACTCCACCCTCCCAAACTAAGGCTGCATAAACCAAAATAACTTGACACCAATTCAGAAAACAGGACCCTACTGAAGTTGAGCGACTGAGGTTACAATAGAACAAGCACAAACAATTATTGTGTGTGAGGCAGAAGCTTGTACAACAGGAGCTCCAACAGCTGCACCTCCATGCTGTAACACCAAATACTGATCCATCACACTCTCAGGGTGCATCAGGGTCCTCATCTGGAAATGCCACTGGCAGTGAAGAACCTCCTGTCAAGAGATACCGGGCTGCAATATGCAATGTAGGTCCTCTATACCTAGTACTAAGGTCTTTATCTGATATCTCACTTGACACCAGTGGTCCCCTTGACAGTTCCGAGGGTCAAAGTGTTGCAGGTCCATCTGACCTTGCTCCTGATTATACAACCCTCCTAGTCAATCCTCCAGCACAATCACATCTGTTCAGCCATATCTTTGTGGCCACAGATCTTCCCCCTTTAACCTGTAATGTGAAGGTTATAACAGAATTTCCCTACACTAACCTATTCCACTCTCAAAACAATCCCACAGTCCCCTCAATGCTTTTGATACCACCAATCAAATGTCAAGGGTCTTGCAACCGATATCATTAGTGTTAAAGTATCTGCACATTTGGAGACTGTAAACTAGTCTAATGGATTCACCACTGTACTGCCATGCATCTGTAAGGATGGCTCAAATATATGCTAAGATGTACATACTGTACAGTATTTTTCCGAACTTCCAGAATCCAATCCAAAGTGGTCACTATACATTATTCACATATATCACTCCAATTGGATATCCTGACCAGCAAAGTTGTGCAATGTCATCTCCAAGACACTTTGTGAAGGCAAATGCATCATTATTTGAGTAGTATAAACAACTCAGGCAGCACCACTTAATTTGGACTACTTGGAAGATCGGGGGTTCTCCCAATTTATGTGTATATCTATACATGGTCACTCTTTTCCACTGCAGGCATTTTCCCATTTTTCTCCACCAAACATCCAAAAAACATTGATTGAGAAAGATAGAAATTTCCCCTCATTTTTCCTGTCAAAACATTGAAAAAAGTAATGTATTTTTTCACTGTGTGGAACATTATGCAAAAATTGGTCATGCTCCTTCAAGGATAATGTTGTATTTTCCATGTATTGTCTTTGAAATAATAGCTTAAAATAATGTTAATTTTTTTCTCTGTGTTTTTCAAATACACACAGAATACTTTTGTGGCAAATCATCTTTTTTCTCTTCATGAACTCTTCAAACTTCAGTTTCACCATAATTCTGACAGAGAAGTCACCTTTATGCAATTGGTACTGGGCAAAAAAAAATGGATTCCAGCCTTCCTCAGAAATCCAAATGTTTCTCGCACTAAATTCACCAAACATTCCCTACTGCTGACAAACCTTCTGGCCAACCGAACAGAAAATGAGGCTAATTGGTACATGGAGGTAGTCACTCTTCAAGAGGGGGATTTATTGTGAGTTGATCAAACTGTATGCCTGTACTATCAGCATTAATGGCTCACTCTACCAGTATACAACCACCTAGACAATATCATGCAGCCTATACACCCACAAAATCATTCACCAAAGAAGCCCGCTGTCTGAACCTGGAATTTTTGCATCACAGTGAGCTATCTTGTTATATTGATGCAAAGAAGGGTCATTTCCTCACAAATCAAGTTCATGCACACTCCCTGGAAATACTGGAGCAAATAGTGATTTATCTGCTGCGTACATCTTGCTGCACCAGTAAGTGATGCACTGTGATATTTCCTATGTCAATTGTCTCACTACTATCACCATAATTATTTACCAGGCCTCTCATTGCTCTATGCACCATAGTCATAGATTCTCGTAAATATGTGGCCGTTGGCACCAACAAGAAGAAAATGCTAAGGAACACTACCAAACCTGCACTCACAATTTCCAGAGTGATCATAAAATATATCTGGAAGGATGTAGTAATGGAAATTTCATTCTATTGGTTTGGCTTGGATAAACACTGGAAATTTCAGAGTCTAATGCATCTGGGAGACCTTATTGACAGAAAAGAACTTGCGATCTGCTTAAATCTGTTTACAGAATTCCAGTTTTGACCCCATTTTATGCAATGTTAAGGATACCCATGATGGCCAAGAGGAGACGATCATAAATTGAATCATTTTTGTATAAAATATCCACATGATAACCCAAAAGTCAGGGTTTGTTCTAAAATCTCTAAATGACAACCAAAAATCATCCACATGGCTTCTCAAAACTCTAATTCATTCTCAAAAGTCATCCACATGGCTTCTCAGAACTCTATTCTTGGCACAATCTTGTAGTTGGGGAGTTAGGCAGTTTTCACACTGTCTTGTTACTTAAGGGTCTTATATAAAAGTTATGTATAATGACAATACAGTTATACATAGTGAAGACTCCTTGCCAGTCCTCAAGTCCACAGTCTCTGACTTTTCTACTCTGTTATATCCTGTATTCCGGACCTACGTCTGACAATATTCCCACACCTCATCCAGACCTTCGGACACCCTATCCATGTCTCCAGTCCTCTACCCATCCAGATCCCTGCACCTCTGCACATCCACATCCACATCCCATTACCTCCATACATCAGACCTCCATACCTCCACAGCTAGCCTGCATCATTCATCCTTTGTCCTATTGCCCTAATGTCATATCCCACATTCCAGACCAACATCCGACAATGTTCCCACACCTCATCCGGATCTCTGGACCTCCTGTCCATGTCCCCAGACCCAATCCTCTATCTGTCTGGATCCCTGTACTCCTGTATCTGATATCTGGACACCAGATCTGATATCCCTCTCTGAATCTCCGGATCTGACCTATGATTCATATCCAAACCCAAACCTTAAATCAGTGCTCATCCCCTTATGGTAATCACCTGTCTCCGGACTTCTGAACATCTGGGTCTGACCCGCGACTATCTTCCATGCCTTTTCCCTTTGTAGGTTCCTTCTCCAGTTAGACTATACTCATTTTCCGTACCTCATTTCATTTCTGACTTCATTTTCCTATATTCTCATTTCTGTCTTCATTTACTATTTTGTACATGCTCCATCCACAGCCTCACATAGCTTCGGACTGCGCTGACTGATTCTCCGTTAAGTCCTCAGTAGTATATAAACCCTGTAGAATCTTTGTACTCCCTTAGTCTGAATATCACATATAGTCCTCGCACTAGTCTTTGCACTAAGTCCTCCTATCAAGTTCTAGTCCTCCGACTTGGTCAATCCTTATCTCAGGCCTAGGGAGGAATTCCCTAGGCCGGAGCCTCCTCCATTCCTCCGAGTTTCCTGAAGTTCCTCCAGAACATTCCCACGGTCCTCCGGACCTATTCTGCTTCGGACTTTGTCCTTGCAGCCTTTCCTCTGTTTGCTTCCACTCAGGACAAGTCCTGAATAGCCATTACACATATCTGTACCAGAATAAAACCCCATGGTAATTTCCAGAGGTTCCTCTGGAACTTTCCCATGGTCCTCTGGACCTATTCTGCTTCAGACTTTGTCCTTGCAGCCTTTCCTTTGTTTGCTTCTACTCAGGACTTGTCCTGAGTAGCCATTACACATATCCATACCAGGACGAAACCTCATCATAATGTCCAGAAGTTCCTCCGGAACTTTCCCACACTCATCCGGAAGTTGCTTGCACTCGTCCGGAAGTCCTTCGGACTTCCTTGGACTTTCTCTGGACATCATTTTGAAATTAAGGGCACATACTCGGGTAAGGGGTGCAGCACGTGAGCTGAAGCCAAGCCCCTTTGAATCAGTCCTACCCTTTGTGCACGGTCTTAACATACTCTGTAGGAGGTAATATGATGAGTTCTTGGGAGGATTTAGTTTATTGTCCTCTTCTTGTGTAGTCTTATATGGAGTGTTGTGGAAAGTTCTGTGTTTTGGATAAATTCATTAGCTTTGTTTCAGCCTAGTAGGTCATGTTTCAACCTATGAAAGTCTGTTTCAACTTTATCATCCTTAGATATGTGTCTCACTTTCCATTGAAAGAGAGAGTCTTTTGTATACACATAAAGCTTAGAATGAGAGCTGTTTAATGGTTATATAGTCAACCCCTGTAAGGTAGTATATAACTTAGAGTAGATAATGATATCTTAGATGTTACCTCCAGGCACTTATGTTGTACTTTAAGTCTTAGTGATCTCATATGTTTTGAGACAAGAGTCAAGTGGGAGGATTGTTATTTCATGATGAAAACGTGGTCCTTTTATACCTTTTGGAAACCCCCTTACTAAGCATAATTTACCAGATGGATTGGCAAAAATGTGGCCTACAAACTAGGTGATGAATCAGCTTATTACTAAGTACATTACAAATACAGTGTAATCTTACAAAGGAATTACAAAGCATGATCAATCATGACTGAACATGTGAGTCATGTTTAAATGTTGTTAGGGTAGAAGCCATGCAAAACCAATGAACATCATGTGATTAGCATGATGAAATCATGACTATAGCTCATAAAATTAATGACATTTCGCCAACTCCATGTACAAAAATCTGTTCTAAATAACACAAGTAGATAAAAATTGCATCTTGCCTGACTTGTATGAGCATACATCATTAGTGACTGTGACTGAGTACTGCGGAAAGGATGCTCATAATGTCCTGAGCACTCTGCAACACTGGTATGATCCAGATGCAGGCATCATAGCAGAACTTGCCCATTTTATCCAGCTAGATCATGTGCAAACTCCGAGCCTTCAGGGTTGCTATGGCAGTCTGCGATGCAATTACACAACATGTTATCGGATATGATACTGATGTCAGATTAGATACATAGACAACTAATCTACCTCCATACAGCTTGTGTATTCAGTGTCATGCTATAGTCTTCTCTGTGTATCTCTCACTAGCCTAGCACTTTGGGATTGGTGTTGTATGAAACATCTGTTTATATTCCTACACTAAGATGATCTGGCTATTTTTTCATTTCCACAGTAAGTAGTAACAGTTATCATACGATTAACCACTGGCCTCAGGTGCAATTGTATCTACCATGTCAGTGTTTTTTCCACCTGTATAGCACCCTTATTAAGCTCAATAAGGCTTGTACGCAGATGCTGCGCTAAAGCCTAGTTAGACTCAGACACTGTTTACCGTACACCAGCAAAAGCACTTGGTTTGTTTCTAAGGGTAACATATTTATATAACATAAGGCCTGAAGGTACATGCAGCATTTCTCCAGAGGAGCTTATCTAAATATAGCGCCATCTCCTGTTGCTTCCCACAACAAACAACAGTGTCTGCTCATCATCTGCAATGATAAGCATGCATATTTACATTGTTTTCCACTCATTTTCCCCAAATTTTCAGTGCAATAGATTATTGGTATTACACATTCCTTCAAGTAGTTGTGCTCTACTACCCTGTTCCAGCCTGAATGTCACTTGCAAGTAAGTATATCAAGAAGATTCCCATGTGTGTCCATTGTTGACTGCCACCTAAACATCTTATGCTACCATCCAAACTGAACACTGTCAGGAAGATAAAAGGTGTGCAGAGTTCCTCACTCACTCATACACTAGGAGGCCCTCGGGAAGAGTCCCAGATTAAAGGGGTGGGATGAGTCGCTCAAGAAGCTGAAGATGAGCTCAAATAGTTGAAAAAGCACCTACAAAGGAAGTTATCAGCAGCAGCTACTTGTAGTCATCTTCCTTACTATGCAATTTAGCTCTGCCGTCTGAGAGCTGAGCCCTACATAATGCATTGGCAGTTGAACATGGTGCCCTTTCCAACTACAACCTTGGTATACCAGTCAATGACAATCACATGTACATAGGGAATGATAGATAAGAAGATGTTGAGGGAGGTTTGGAAGTGCTAGCTTCAGGAGGGGAGCTTGAAGACAATAAGTGAGCAATGTTGGAGTATGCTGTACAGTAAGTCCTACTTCATTACTTGCTGATTGTAAGTTCACTCAGTATTAGTAGCTCCGATCTTCAGCAGATGAATTGGAAAACGAGGGAACACAACAAAAGATTGGAGATGATGCATCAGTACTAGCACCAACAACTTCCTGCACTTACAGTTGCCTACAAGACCTGGAGATTCCAGAGCATCCCTCAGCAAATACCATTCATCTCCCACCAATTTAATGTGATTGTGGTCCGCATTTTTGGTGAGCTCAGTTTTCTTTTCAGTGCTTGACCCTTGCTTGAGACTAATGAGATTCTAGAATACATTCCAATTTTCACTGTTGACCAAGCCAACAATGAATATGCTAATATGGCCTTACTTTGTCATGAGATTCTTGGTTGCTTGCCTGTCACACCCTTAATAGCTATTGACATTTGAACATTGGAGCTATATCACCACCTTCAGCATCACCATCTGCAGCTTGGTGTTCAACCATCTGTGAAAACTTTATGCAACTTACATGGGGTAATACTGTGCATGTATCTTTTTCGCGATACAAAAATAAATTTATATCATAGGTGAATTATCACACTGGCTTGTGTGATCAATTTTCAATTATGTTTGATATCTACATTGACATCCTATGTGTTATGAATAAGGAAATTGACTCTGTGCTTGGCCATGATAGCATCAACTGGCAGGTGCTCAATGCATGCCCATGTTGTCACTACAAGGTGGGGACAGGAATATATCTGAGGAGCATGGACTGATTTACTCGAAGCTTGAAGGTGAAGAACCACTCGTTCCTGCAATGCTATATGCTGTGTATGGCAACAACTCTGCATGGTGTACTGGCAGTGCTGGCGTGGCTGATCAGTACAAGTTCAGTAGCGACTACATTATCTCACAAAATACTGTCAATGTCTTCAAGGATGATGTCAAACATAGTGAAGGCACTCTCCCATGGCCACCTGTCCCTAATTGCCTACACATCAATGCTGACACAGAAACCACTATATTGACAGATGACATGTTGGGGCACTGCACATCCAACTTCAAAGCGAGTGGCCCTGAGCAGAAGAAAACAGCTCTTGATATCTATGAGATCACTGGAATATTCATGGCTGCATGTCATCATGGCATTATTGAGAAAATTTGCGAGATGATGAGGAGTGGAGAACTATAAGTTTTTTGCTTGATTTATCTTACACTGTATTTGACATTCTACAGGGCTAAATATGGCCTTGCTATCATTGATCATTTGCTGCAGGCTTATGGTAATAACATTGGCCTAGCACAGGACACTGGCTGCATATTCAGCAAAACTGTTGCAACCAGTAACCTCCTTGGTGATAGGGCTCGAGAGGCCAGGCTTCATATTTGTGTTAATGTCTTCTATGGCTATGCATATAGCCATCTTTGCCAACTTTGCTACTATTTACTTTATAGGAAGACATGATGGTCTCAATTTCTTTGTCCATTAAGTGTCGCAGAGTGAGGTACTTGACCTTCACTTGTTGGGAAACGATGAGTCTAGCTTTGTTGTCAAACATCATGGTGTTGGTATAGGCAATGGTGAGGTCGGCAGCACAGAAGGTGGTGATTTGTACTAATGCATCGAGATCTTCACAGAAGAATGGTTCAAGGGGAAGAATACAGTCATGAGACAAAAGGGCAGTTTCAACAAGGGCTTGTCTCCCACAGAAAGTAAGGTTAGAGCGATAGATTTTAAGAGATGAGGCAGAGAAGGAAGAGGATTTCTTGGAGGTAGACATATTGCTTGTGTATGGTTAGATGAGGAGTCTAGTGAGTCTGAGGCAGTCTTTATAGGTTTTCAGTGTTTCCTAGGCATTGGCAAGTTCTTTTTTGGAAAGCCATGAGTTTTTGGAACTGAGGTACCCTTTTTATGATATGAGAAAGTGATGTTTTCCCTTTATGTTTCCCTTATGGACGAGAGTGGTTCAGAGTAATTGAATCCATGAATTTCTGTCTCTTGATAGGAAGATAACTCGGAGGCATGGAAGACAGAGTGTGATTTCCAGGAGGGGGGGAGTCAGATCTTGAATGTGATAGGGAAAAGGACTTCTTCTACTTTGAAGGGTCCGTATCACTTGGGAGCAAGCTTATTGGAAGGGAGATGTGTGATGAGGTGCACAGCAGAGAGCCAAACCTTGTCTTCAGGTTTCCAGGGTACGAACTTCTTTCCAAATGTCCGATCAGCCATGCGCTACATTGCAAGGTTGTGGCAGGATAGAGCTTCTTCTCAGATCTTCTGGAGATGCTTGACTTGATCTTCTGCTGCGGAAATGTAAGATTCAGGGAAGGCATAAGGGATTCCTTGGGGTTCATAGCCCATCATGAGGAAGAAAGGAGAGGCGTTGTGGGAGTCATATTTTTGGTGATTATGGACAAATTATTGTTTTTTTGCATGGACAGAGAATTACCTCTTTCATAAGGCCATGGTCTACCATGACCATGACAGAATCCTAGCCTCCTGATTCAGGGAGGTCAGTGATCAGATCTACGGAAACTTGCGAGAAGGGGCGAAGAGTAGTGGCAGGAATAGGGTTTAGGGAGGGAAGGAGAGACGCATGTTGGACTTTATTTGCTGACAAAGGGCACAACCCTCTACATATTTTCAGATAAAAGTACCCATGCCTGGCCACCAGTAATCTCATTTGACAAGTTCTTCAGTCTTAAAGCATCCAGGGTGGCCAGTAGTGGAATGATCATGGTGAAGGAATAGGATCCGATGATGGAGTGAAGGAGGAACATAGGCACGATTCTTGTAGAATAAGGTTCCATCATCAATCTTCCAATCAGAGAGTGTGGATTTCATAGGAGGTGCATTTAGCCCATCAAGTGCTTATTGTGCAGCAAGGATAATGAGATCAGAGGTGGTTAGGGATGCATCCTTCAAGGATTAGGCAAGGTCAATATCGAGGATGTGAGCAAACAGAGAGTTGGGAAGTAGTGTGACATCAGTATTGTCACAGGCTTCAGCAGAGTGATCAGGGTGGTGGGAAAGGGTATCAGGAGTGGTAAGTTTGCTTCCTGCAACATGGTGAAGTTCCAAGTCAAATTTATTCAGGGTCAATTGCCACCCTGCTTGTCGGCAGGTAAGGTTCTGTGCAGAGTGTTTCCTTCTAGATATTGCCTGCATGCTTTCAAGGCACAGATGATGGTGAGAATTTTGTAGTCATACACCTGATAGGTTCGTTTTGTGGGGTTAAAGGATTGGGAGAGATACCCACATGGGTGATATACTCCATTCTCGTCAGTCTGAAGAAAGACAGCTCCAGTAGCTACAAGGGAGACATCAGTGGCGAGGGCAAACTGTCGAGAGGAATCAGGGTTGTGGAGGACAGGTTTGGAGAGGAAGCATTTCTTCAGCTTCTTGAAGGATTTGGTGCAGAGTGGTCTTCACTCAAATTTGGCATCTTTCACAGTTAGGTCGATTAAGGGTTGAGCAAGTTCAGAGTAGTGGAAGACAAAGTCATGATAGAAGTTACAAAATCTGAGGAATGAACGGACTCCTTTCACAGAGGTGAAGGTTTGCCAGTCTTTGATTCTGGAGAGTTTGGCAGGGTCCATGGCCACTTGGCTAGGGCGAATGATCATGCCAAGGTAATCAACCTCTTGGACATTGAAAAGAAATTTTTCAGGTTTCAGAAACAGGGTTTCTTTATGGATTATCTCGAGCATACAGCAGGTCCTTTCATGATGCTCTTCTAGAGATTTTGAGAATATAAGGATGTTGTCCATGTATACAATCATCTATCCTTCGTTGATTTCTTTCTGTAAGGTCTGGTTCATGTATGCTTGGAACATGGCTGGTGAATTGCACAGCCCAGAGAACATGACCTTTAGTTTGAAGAGTCCGAATGAGGTAGTGAATGCCGCTTTCCAGCAGCTGTCAGGATGGATCAGGATGTTGTTATATCCGGAGCGAACATCTATCTTAGTGAACTATTTTGCATTACTGAGCTTCACAATCAGAGGTGGAATCAGGGGAAGGGGATAGGTATTCTTTGTCCTCCATTCATTAATGTAACAATAGTCTTTGCAAGGTCTGAGGGATCTATCTTTCTTTCCTACAAAGAAAAAGCTGCTTGCTTTGGGCGACTTAGAAGGCTGAATGAAGTCCTTAGCAATGTGTTCATCAAAGAAGGCTTTTACAGCATCAGTTTCTTTTGGGGATAATGGATAGGTTTTCGTGGATTTCAGGATGAAGCCAGGTTTCATTTCAATTCTGTTACCTCAGAACCATCTTGGGTGTATTTGATTAGTACCTCATTGTCATTGAGAGTGTGCATTGCAGGGTCATCTACTCTCTTGGCAAGAAAGGTGTCTTTCCCCCATGGTTCAGTGGGGATATCATCTCATATGTCTCAGTTAGTGTCATACTAAGGAGGGAAGGGTTGATCAGGCATTGCAGAGGGAAGTTCTTCAAGCGCATTGTGGAAGACTTCTTCATCTCTCAGCTTGATTTGTTTTATGGTTCTTTTTATGGGGTGGAGGGTAATTAAAGGATGTTATTAGTCCAATTAATATCAGGGTTCATGGCATTCAGCCAAGGTTTTCCAAGGCAGATAATATCTTTGTCACTCATGTTAAGGACATTGAATTTCCCAATTATGACTCGGTCATCAATCTTGATTGCAAGATAGCAGAAGTGTGTGACTGTGTGTTTGAAGAGTTCTCCATCTGTAGTGCAGATCTTGATTGGTTTAGATAGTTCATGGGTTCAGATCTTGTGTTTTCTGACAAACATCCAATAAATGAATGTGGCAACTGCACCAGTGTTTTGCTTTGATATTCGGAGGATAAGATAGTGACCAGCATCCTAAATTCTCTGATCTTTCCTACATTCTTGATGGTACATACATTGAGATAGGGGAGTTCTAATGCTGTGGTAGGCTCCCATTTTAAAAATCCATTCTTTTGGTTTCTAGATCTTCATTGTCATCCAGGTCTTCAACCTTGCTAAAGGTCTATTCATCATCAGGCTTTGTATGCCTTACCAATTGCTTTCCTTTGTCATTCTTTCAAGCATCTCTGGTCCTGGTATGGAAGGTGGTGTCATTGGCACAATGACCACTCTTGTGGCACTTGAAGAACAATCCTTTCTTCATATGTTTGGTTCTGGCTTTATCAGTCATGCGGTCAACATCTATAGCATTGGGATCATGGGATCGGTTAGGGGTATAGTGGTTGGGTTTGGCAGGGATAGGTGCCAGAGGTCCTGGAGAGGTATTTGAGGTCATAGGTAGCACATATATAGCTCATGTCTTAGGGTTAGGTCCACACCTCTTTCCACCAGCTTTTGCTGTGTGATAGCTTTGTGAGGCTCTTGCTTGGCATTGCCTGTGCTTACCTAGGCTTTTCTGTTCTGGTCTTTGCTGTTCTTGCATCTCAAAGGTTTTAGCCTCGTGTTGTCTGCTCTTGTGCTGGTGCTAGAGTCCACTGTTTAAGTGGAGTCGGCTTTCGGTTGTTCTGAGGATTATGGTGGGATTGGTGGGATATCAGGAGTTGATAGGCAGACTTCATATTGACAGCCTAGATGCCTGCAGGCCCTTGTGAGATGATGTGAGGTAAATTGGAGAGTCAGGTGGAAGGAGATGATGTGTCAGAAGGCGGCTGGAAAGACAATGACGAAGGATTCTAGAAGAGCTTTGCAATGTCTGCTCTAGACAATTTGAATGTAGATGTGGATGATTTTTTAGTAGTTGAGGATAGTGCATTGGAGGGTGTTAACAATGAGAAGGTCATAGAGACTGCCTGGATGACCCCGTGGCTAATGGTGGAAGCTGATGTTTTGCTGTGTACATAGAAGATGTAGTAGGTACAGATCCGAGAGATTTTACAATTTCAGTTTCTACAATGAGGATGGCAGCTGGTCATGAAGATAGTGGGACCGAAGACTAGTGTATTGCAATAACTCTTGTAACTATCAGGGCTGTTATTTGTAACCTATCTAGCTATCCCAGATGTAATGTAATCATGCATTATTTTTCGTACAATTAGTATGTGCCATTAGATTAAGCTCGCAATGTAGAGCACCAGTGCTGTAAGTATGAGGTAATGCATGATACTTCTGTCAAGTGTATAGATTTGTAGTTGTAGAAATGCCCACCAGTGGCAAATGTAGCCACAGGGGTATAAACTGCATGGAACTGTCTGGAAGGTTGTGTCCTTGAATATATAAGTAAAAATAAATATGATATGACAATAAACTCACAACATATCACTGGGCAAGAGTGTAACAATCTTTCTGTGCCAAGTTTCTTAGATATTTTCGCAGTTTCGGTAGAGATTCATTAGTTCTAGGGCTTTACTGGAGAGGTTTGTTTGTGTGGTAGTGTCTTCCTGAACAAGTCTCCATAGGCCCCATTTTTTCTTCACCAGTCTCAATTTGAATAAAAGTGGTGCCACCATCTGCATCATAGTGAGGGTTTGTCTAGTATACAGGACCATGTAGCAGAGACCATGAATGCATAAGGAAGTTGTCTGGGTGGACCCTATCGCCAATGGGGCAATCAACCATGGTTTAATTCCAACTGTTGATGATGCTACTATTGAGAGTACTGAGAATAGAAAACTTAGTAGTGTTACAGTGTATTAGTTATATGGTACAGACCTTAAACATGATGGGAGACTGCCTTGTTTATATGCGAAGTTTAGTATACACTGAATCTTGTTGGGATCATGTATATTGTTGATGGATTCTCTGAAAGTAGCATATTGCTCTGGATATGTGAAATTTTTTGTGCATTGTTCAGCATCTGGTTAAGTTGTGTTAGAGGAGTGATGAATGGATTGAATTTTAATAAACTGGCCTACTGGTTTGTTGAATTACAATGGCTTTGTAAAGAGCTGCAGTTAATCCTTCACATAACTGTCGACTTTTGTTTGCCAATCGCTAAACTGCAAGTGGAAGACATTCTTTGATGTGTTGGAGAGTGATTTGAGGTATGACACAAAGAACGCTACAGCATTGGCATATTCTTGGCATACATTTATGCTGTTCTTTATAATACATGAAAGTATGGTGGTAGACTCATCAGACCATTGAATGATTTCTGATTCACTGTGTACTTGGAAGCTGATGATAGGAGTGGCAAAGTTGCATGAGTCAAGTTCTGCACATAAGAGTTAGTGTGTCAGTCATAACTTTGACATCACACATAAGGGTGGGTGTATCGGTCATGACCTCGACATCACATGTAAGGGTGGATGCATTCAGAGGGTCAGGTGTGTCAGTCATGATCTCAACATCATACATTAGATGGGTAGTTGGAGCAAAATATTGAGACAGGAGGACAGGATCGATAAGATCTCATCACCTGTAGAGTTGGAGGGAGCTGGAGCATTGGGTTGTGGTTCTGGAGATGCAATTTAACAACATTTTCAAGGAGCCTTGCCTTATGAGTTTACATCAGCAGGTTGCTGAGTCTGAGATTATTCCTCATTCTTGCATTTACACTATGTGTGTTTATTAGTGGTGTTCCTTGGAGGTTAAGTCTGAAATGGCTAAATCAGGGTGGTTGAGCCTTGGCTTCTTGTTGGGTTTATTGGGCTGTTGCATTATATTTTAACAAAGAGTTTTCTTGTTGAGATAATGCCAGCAGAGTTGGGATATGATATGAGTAAATGAAGATAGAGTGTTGGTTTGGAAAGAAACATTAAGAGAGGGATGGTCAGGCCACTGATGCCATATTTGCTGAGATTTCAAATTGGAGATACATTTTAGGAAAGTACACACATTACATTGTCCATTGTTAAGTCCACAATGTATACTTGTAGTGACAATGATATGGATGAGTTATAATCAAGCTACAGGGATATCATGAGGAATAAGGTTAAGAGAGATGAAAAGGGGTTTTCCAATGCTGTGTATCTCTTCTTGAGGGCTGTTTCTGTATCCTCATATAGGTTAGGACTAGAAGTAGATACTTCACTTCCATCTGGTTGAAAGTGTGTATGTATAATGCTAAACATATCAGGAGATAGTGTTCCACCGACTGTCATATCTGTCTACAGAGAAGGGGTGTCTTTCAAACCTCGTTTTTGTGGGGTGATAATTATACTGGACACTTCAACAGGAAGAGGTATGATCTATGGGCATATTAGTATGGAGAGAAGAGTGGTACAGGATTAGGCTTACCTTAATGTGCGTTTGAATGTGTGTGTACAAGGCAGCAGGAAGGGCCGTGAATGGACAGTGTGCAAAAGGGCAAGAATAGCCCTTCTTGGGTACTGAATTGGCGGTCAATATTGTGTCTGTAAAATCATTCTGTTAAAAGTTCAGGTCAAGGGTGTTTGTCATACTGAGAAAGTTGATCTTCAAGCATGGATTCTCGTTTTGAGTCGAGTGGTACCTCTGAATATTGCTAGACTGCTTGCCACAGTAAATGTAGCATGCGATAATGCAAGTAGGGAAAAAAGAGTTAGGGTAGGAGCCATTACTATGAGGAGATGTGCGTCCCTTGCAAATTTCGCGAGGAAGATAACTATTATTGTGGGCCCAAGTCAATGGGGTGCTTTTAAGCATGCCAACAGAATCAAATATCAGGAAACACTGAATGATGTAGGTTCTAGGCATAGATGAAGTTCCAAGGACTATATCAGAAGCTAGGATGGAAAAGAAGCCCATGTGCCTTGATATGTCTGGTGGCTGGACTGGTGCTTCCACCATCAATTTAACTTTATGAGAAGGGTTAGGCAATAGTTCTGAGAAGAATACTTTGGATGATGTGAATATAATTATAATAAAGCATCAGTCATCTCGGCATCATTGGTAGAGTGCATCTGTAAGTCTCCCATATGAACATCAATAGATTGGTTTTATGCTACTTATATACTGTTCATGTGTGAAGGTGGAAGGGCTCAAAATTCTCTATAGAAAGAAATTACAAAAGAGTGACATCAAGGGATCTTGTCTGCATTGGTAGCTTCATGCTTGATCCAGCTCTGCAAAGATTGTATGGAAGTAAAGTGGTTGATATCGATGGCCAGCCTTTGGGCTATTCTATCTATATAAGGATTCATAGTTTGACTGTCAACAACAACCTTGCTCTTCCACATGACTGTTACAATTGAGGATAGAATGAAAGGAAATTGCAAGTCATAGGGATATGACAGATGATCACTCAAAGCTCCTTGACATAGTGAAGGGTATATGCATGGCTCTTGAAAAGGTACCCAGCACTTATAACAAGACACCCAAAGTGTAATATCATGGCGCTTGGTGGCTGTTAATAGCGATAGAACTTTACTCTGGAGAGATTGATGGACATGTGGATGAGGATGTGGTGTCATTTGGTGTTCCTGCAGACCCAGTAGTATATACAACTGACTGTATTTATGGTGTCCAGGATATGCTTTAAGGTCCTTAACTCTTTTACTGCAATAGTGTATTTGTTGTTGATTGTAGCCATGACAGATTTGACGGACAAATATTGGTCAGCAAGATGGACAGGATTGAGAGAGGACATTTTGAGGGTTAGGTTAGTTGAGCGCAAGGAAGGGGTCAACTGGTCTCGAGATAGCCAGAAAGGCTGTCTGATTACACCTTTGGACTGAAAATTTGAATTGAGCAATGAAGTATGTATTGAATAATGAGATATCACTTACTTTTTTTATATGCTCACAGTTGTCACACAGCAGAGTATCTGCTATTGATGCACATGAATGAGCATCAGAATTGAAGTGATGAAAAGTAAGGTGTCGACATCCTTCTGTTTTCATAAATTCCCTCATGGGAAGAATACTAAGATGCTCGTCGCACTCAGGCTTATGATATAAGGGAAGCTTACTATAAATATGAACTGAGGAAGAAGGTAGGCCATCTTGGTCAAGGCATCCAGTTTCTTGAAGGAAACAAAGCATGTTATTGACTTCTACATGAATGACATGGTGGACTCCCAGGAAGTTGATGCCCTCACCAAAGCATAACATTGCAATCATCCACCTTTGGGTTGGTGTATTGTCATCGCACCAAGCTTGGAACCTCTTCTTTTTCTCTGCTGTATTTATACACTCATCCAGTTGTTGATCTAGTGAGCTCGTGTAATAGGGGATATCGAGAAGTTTGGATAGTTCCTTGATGAGTGCAATAGTTATACAATAGATGATGCCTCTGTCTTTTTCTTAGAGGCCAATTGAATGCTGTATCTCAATGACCTTTTCTTTGAGTTGTGCAGGTGTTACCAAAATAACAGAGTAATTGATATTACATCAATGCAGTGGGGCTTAAATCACATGTACTAGTGATGGTGGGATCTGCATCCACAAGCATAGTCTTGATAAAGATCTAGGGGATATCATGGCAGTAAGGAATGTGATGGGTTTACTCAAGGCAGTTATGAGATGAAAAAGTTTGAAGCAGTCTCTGTATTCATTAGATGTGAAAACATAAATGGCTTCATTGATGAAGACACGCATAAGATTATGTTTCATTGATTGCACCCATTAACAGAAGTCGTCTGTTCCTGCCTGGTGCATGGATACAATAACAATCTGAGCTGTTAACACATCCTGGACATAGCCATACTGTCCCGCCCTAATACCTGTACTGGCCAACTGGCACACCATATCCTTGGTCAGTGCAATGAGGGGGTGGTAACTATGAAGAGCCATAAAGATGAAGTAGGGGAGCCAAAAAAAAAGGCTACACTCTTAGCACTGCTGGTAGGCATGATACATAGAACATGCTCATTAGTTATGTCGGAAATTTCCCACCGCTATTGTAATAGCAGGTCATTAAAATAAATATGATATTAAAATTGTAATGGTACCTCGCATAAATTGCAAGGTATCGTAATGCTTTGTACATGTTTTTTGTCAAGCAGTTGCAATGAGATTCAGATGTGACCAATATAGATTAAACATTGTTGTTTCTCATTTGAGTTGGTCAAACAGATCAGTAAGTATTACGCCTTAGAGCTGCTTCCAGTACTCATGAATTAAACTATTAATACAGGGACCAACATGGCAGAGGTGGCCCAATGCGACCTCTGTAGTAAATCTTTCAAGCTGTGTGGTTTCAAGACACATCACACTGCCTGTGCAAAATGTGCAAAGGACTTTGAGGAGGACTAGAATGACATTGTGAACACTTATCACAGACCTTCAGGTGCGTTCATTCTCATTCAGTCTTAATAAGATCCCTGGACATATTAATGTACACTCAACTATAGTAAATATACCAATCGATGCACACCATAGAGCCAACGAGTCAAATCAGCCTGAGGCAGAGCGTTTGAATGCGCACATTTCAGATGAGCCGGTCGCAGATGTTGACCGGTGGATGGATCTTAAGGAGGAAGGTGAGCCAAAAAATACCATCCTTATCTTTGATGTTATAACTAGCCGCCATTTGATAGATATTTTTCGCATACCTTCATCACATGAACCATCTGTAGATGGCTCAGAACATCAACACAATGTTGACGACATTCGGACCGAGTATCACCCTAACTCTGGAATCCCGGCACAGACACGAACATTCTCGACATTTCAGCACAACCTTTTGCAAGACCCACCAACTCCTGATGCACAACATTGGGCACCATTTTGATGTTGGCTGGACTTTGAGGTAGCTGAACTTGTTCATGAAGCCGCTCTCAGCCAGCCTCAAATTGAGCGGCTAATCGACCTTTTGGTTCGCTCGAAGCAGGAACCTTTCAGCCTGTGCAACTACAAGGCACGAGTCCTTCAAGCGAATACTCAAGTGTCTTAGATTGAAGAGGAAATGTGGTGGATGGGTGGAGTGTTGGGATGAACTTCAATACCTTATGTTCCCTATCGTTCCGATCTTGTCTGCGGACTACGAGGAACAGTGTGTACAGTCTGGAGTGTTATCTATCATTGTTGCTAACATGTAATGTCTGCAGATGCATTATGTTCCTGATCCATGGAGTCATGGGCAAATTTCCATGTCCAATTTGTTTGGTTCCGCGCGCCGAGTTGCATAACCTGTTGGAACCTGGCCACTTCGCACACGTCACGATGCTGTTCGCTTGCTCAGGAAGGCAAGAAGGAAGTACACCAAGGCAATGCGAGAGAAGAAGCTGAAGTCTCAGTCGTTAAGAGATGTCGAAGTAAGTCTTATTTGAATCCCATATTTCTGGAATCAAGTTCACAGTGTAACTCAACAGAACTCTCTCAATCTATCAAAGCTTCTGGACGTCTTTCGTGCACTTTGTTTTGACCGCCTACATACTCACCATGAAGGACTATGGGGGAAACACTTATGGATCAAGCTTCAAAAATGTGTCAATGAAGTTGGTAGACACGCTGCGACTAAAATTGATGAAGGGTCTGTTTTTTTTTTGTTTCATCATAGACATCTATTATAAGCATTCCTCAGGTTTGCGGCAGTGCCAAGGTGGAGGAATCTCAATTACTTCAAGGAGGTCATGGGAGTTAGCTTCGCTTATGGGACAAAGCACGAAGACATATTAAAGGTGATCGACCCAGACACTCTTAAGATCTCAATTCTAATTGATGTCCCTTTACATGTAGTTGATTCTATTTGTTGCCCATGATGTACTCGATCCTGAAACACACGAGTCTGGATATCTGCTCCTTCAATGTATTCGAGCCCATTTAGATGTAGACATGTTTGCAGCTCTGGAGGTTCATACCACACAGACCCTTGTTGCCGGTTGAGCCGCTCTTGACGAGTTTTCAAGACTCATGGACGTAAGTTGTGCTTTACTGACATGCTAGCGCTGTCTGAATCAAACGGCTGATGGATCCTCCATAGAAATATATTTCCGAGTCTGAATGTGAATCAAAGAGTTGGGATTTTCTGAAATATTACTTGGGTGTTCACCTTTTTGACGATATCAAGGCCAAAGGCATTACTTGGAATTTTAATACCAAACCAAACGAGAAAGCACATAGACCTTTGAAAAAATCTTACCAGCTCTGAACAAATTTCAAACAAGTAGCAGACCAGGTCAGGCATCTTCTACTGTGTCTGAACTTGCATTGATTACTGTGAATACTAATAGATCTTACGTGCGGACCATTGGAGCCTTGTATCTGCATGGATTCGCTATCGCATCAACGACCTTGATGCCTACATATAATGCAAGAAAAGAAGCGAGTGATCTTGATGATTCAGATTCCGATGATGAAGTTCTGAACGTGCCTGGACCGGAGTCCAGCTTTCATATCAAGCTTGGTTCATGTCAGCATGCATCGTCGATACATGCCATTCAGCAAGCACACCTTGAAGACCCGGCATTTCATCAGTTTCATACCAAACTTAACCGCTTTCTCAACATGATACCTGTCATTGCACGAAATGGACACGTTGCACTTGAATTAAGTGCCAATATAGTGAGATTTTCGTTCATATTGATAAGCCAGCTACAGCGCTAATACTTTGATTTGTGCCGCACATGCAGGTAACAGAATTCCAGTACTTGAAAGCAAACTTCAAGTTGATGGTTGATTTTCGGACATCAACAGACTACCTCCGCTGTTCCCCAATGTTTCACAATGCCCCAAGATATGACTCCGTCATCATCAGGACTCAAGACGGGATCATCTTTGGTCGCTTGATATTCATATTCACGTGCTTAGTTGAAGGCACAAGTCACCCCATGGCTCTTATTCAACCTTGTGATGCCCCCATTCAAAATCGACCTTCAAAGGACAGGCTCCTGGGTTTATGGCGAGTTAGAGCTCAACCTCGGCATAAGAGTGAGTTTATTTTCACTGAATCAATTATCAGGGGGGCGCTGTTGCTTGAGGATCACTCTCAGCCTGGTGACTTCCTTGTTGTCGATTCAATCGACACTGATATGTTCCTTCACATGAAACTTCACAAAGACTCCCATGTATACTAATTACGCCAGTGTTATCTTAATCACTCTCTTATGTCAGCATATACTTGACAATTCATATGCATGATCTTGCATTGCAAGGTTATGGTTAGTTCTAGTAAGACCTCCTGCTTCCTAACATGCCAGGTGCGCTAAAGATTCAGATGCTGATGAGCAATTAAACTATCAGGTGAGTGCTCCGTTCATAACTGACTGGCAAGCTTACCTGCTTTTTGTTAGTGTTAATATGACAGATGCATTGGAGAAGCTCGTGAGTCCTCTGTTCATGAGTATGGGTAACTGTCTGGTGAGTTTTACTCTATTCACAATTATGGACTGGAAAGTCACTTACCTGCTTCTTATAGTACCAGGTGCGTTGGAGAAGCTCATAAGCGCTCCGTTCATTATTATGGACTAGAAAGCTCACTTACCTCCTTCTTATAGTACCAGGTGCATTGGAGAAGCTCATGAGCGCTCCTTTCATGATTATGGGTAACAGTCTGGTGAGTGCTCTATTCATGATTATGGACTGAAAAGCTTACTTACCTACTTCTAATAGTACCAGGTGCATTGGAGAAGCTCATGAGCGCTCCGTTCATGATTATGGGTGACCATCTGCCATCTGGTGAGTACTGTATTCATGATCATGGACTGGAAAGCTTGCTCACCTACTTCTGATAGTACCAGGTGTATTGGAGAAGCTCATGAGCACTCCGTTCATGATTATGGGTCACCCAATCTTGTGAACCGTCTGGTAAGTACTCTATGGTTATGGATTGGGAAGCTTGCTTACCTGCTTCTTATTGTACCAAGTGCATTGGAGAAGCTCATAGGCGCTCCATTCATGATTATGGGTTGGAGAAGCTCAAGAGTGCTCCATTCATGATTATGTTAGGTCTATAATATATAAGGACGAAATGTTTGATCCCATGGAACCAATTTGTGTGACTCTCCTGTCTGTGCTCCACCTGTGCTCATCCGAAGGCGACCGATCCACTTGTTATATTACATAGTCCACATCAAGTCAACTGCTGGCAGCTGCGAGGCGATTGGTCAATTACCATCACGCTTGCCTCATGACCCACGTAATCGAGCACTCGAGTAAGTCCTGGCCGCTTCGGAGTTTGGATCGCAATATATTAACCCTCACACAATTCAATCCTCTGTCAACCATTCCTCTGCATCTTCCCTCAGCTTGATCTGCATCAACATTACAGTCGAAAATCCATCGTGTCCTCTTATTCAAGATGAACGTGGCACATAGTCATCGGTCCGATGATTCAGACTCTGAAATTGCAGCATCGCAACATCGTGTTTCTGATCCTTCTATTTCTAATCCTCACCCTGCAGCAGGTACAACGAGTCATCGTACATCTGCTCATGATGGATCTCACATGAGTACAGTGAGTTAGATATATCAGTACAGCTGTCATTTTTGAGCGACTCATTCAAATCTTTTTAATAGACTTTGAAGGACGCTCAACTTCAGTTGGAAGCCATCAAGCAGCGCAATCAACTCTTGGAAGAAAAGAATGCAATCTTGGAGGCGAACAAACCTTTCGCAAAGCCTCCAAGGCACCCTCCCAGCTTCTAGCATTTGACGAGGAAGTGAAGATGTTCACTGAGAAGTATGGCGTCATGTACGAAATGTACCCACCCAGCACCGAGCTGCTAAAGAAGACTCTTCCCTTGACCCCTGGTTTGCTGTTTGACCGACTGGCTCGCTATGCGAACTTAGCTGCAGAAGCAGACACATTATTGTCCGAGCTACGTAGTGTGCTCCCGGATCACCTGCACCATCTTGTGCCCTTAAATCATTTCCATAAGACTGTACATATGTATATCATTGATTGACTTCAATATTTGCTAATCTACATCGTCCAGCTACAACAAGCACTTGAAGCAGGTCAGTCTTACGAACTCATCAAGTTGCGACGAGTTGCTGGTCACATTTTTGTGCTAAGCTCTGATTACTTCGTCACATCTTCAAAGCGAGACACCATCGACGAGCTTTGTAGGTTGCTAGGCACTACACCTGGAAGCCATACCTACCCACTATTTCCTCCCATTCCCTTTCCAAATGCCATCGTCAATACTAGCAATTCAACTGTATTCGGTAACTGGAAGCCCTTGGCTCAGGTATGTTGCCATTTCCTCATTTGTATACAGCTTATTGACAACAACTATGTCTTTTGAACAGATCTTGAAAGTGGTTTTAATGGGCGAAGCATCCTTTACGTCTGTCAAGAAGGGTGGGCCACCCAGGAACTTTCAGAATTGGTGTTAAGGTCGTACTCTTGTAGGGTCGGATCCGAAGGACTTTGGCCTCAGCTTGTATGCTGTGCCCCTTTCCCAAGTACTGTCCCTTATTTCAAAGTACTAACGATAACGTGTCCGAAGGTCCGGACGGGTCTCATAGTATATCCGGATGTCTTCCAGATATCGGAAACACATATAAGGCTAATACGGACATATCTGAACTAGAAACTAACAGAGTAAAGACTACCCGAAGGTAGAGCCGAGGATATATACTATCGGAATCTATCTGAAGTCTCGGAGGGTGACAAGAGTAAGAAGGACTCAAGTCTGGAGGACGGAAAGAGGACAAACTAAGATGATATTCGAACTGAGGTACTACAGGACATGTACACGAGTTTATATACTATGAGGATAACAGAAGGATCAGTAAGCAAAGGTCTGAGGCTATGTATGAAGCATGTGCAAAGGTTATCAAACTGGATGGGGAGTCGCAGTGAGTGAGTGTGTTGATCCTCGGTTGAGCAACAGCCATGCTGATCCAAGTCGTTGCCTACCGTTCGCAGGATGTGAGTGTGTCGATCCTCGTTCGAGCAACAGCCATGCTGATCCAAGTCATTGCCCACCATTCACAGAAAGTGAGTGTGTCGATCCTCATTCGAGCAACAGCCATGCTGATCCAAGTCGTCGCCCACCATTCGCAGAGAGTGAGTGTGTCGATCCTCATTCGAGCAACAGCCATGCTGATCTGAGTTGTTCCCGCCGTTTGCAGCGTGTCGATCCTCCGTCGAGCTTGAGCCATGCTGATTGAAGTCATTGCCCACCATTCACAGTGTCTTGGTGAGTTTATCCTTACTTGCGATCATTTTTTTCATATTTTGACATGTTCCTCAGGCTGCTGGCTCAATTTTCAATCGACTACTACTGGCACAGGTTTCACCCTGAATCCTGGTTGCACAGCGACCTCATAACATATTACCGCTGATCTAGACATTTGACTATAGCTTGTTTCAAGTACTAATAGAATAATATTGTATTAATAGTAGCAGTCCAATGATACAATTTATAAACACTGCCAGTTGTGAATAAGTTACAATCTTCTCGCAATCGCATTTGGAGTATTGCAACAAATCTCATGGGACTTGCAAATGCAATTTTAATGATTATTGTAGCAGATATTATAATGAGCTCTGCGACGTTCAAATAAGCTCCAAACGGGGAGTGCAAAGGTATCGCTATTCATTAAAATTTCTATTGCCAGTGTTGTTACAAATTGAATTATAATAATTATAATAATTTTATTGTAATACGACTCTCTTATTACATCAGAATTCAAATAGTGCGGGAGAATTTTTCTATTTCAATCCATTATGATGGCTGAAAATGGATTTTCAAATTTTCCAACATAACCAGCTCTGTATGAGCTCTGCTTGCTGAGGAGAGATAAATGAAGAGAGAGATTTCTAGGAAATAGTAGGTGTAAGATGTCTAGGAGGTTGAGATTGATAGTCAGATGTGGTGATGGATACAGATGAGTTGCTGTAAGCACAATAGAGGGGTTTATTTTGATATAGTGGCCAAACATGTCCTGCATGGCTGTAGGAATTTGACTGCCTATTTCACTAGCAACAGTTTTGAGTTTATCGATAACATCGATGCCCATAGACATAGTAGTCTGCTGCATGACATTGTGAGTGGTAATATTAAGTTGAGAGTGTATGTGGTTGATGATTATTTGTCTGTCATCTTGAGATGTAGAAGTCTCTAGGTTATCTTCATTATCATGCTGCCTGATGGTAGCATGCCACTTTTGGCTGACTCTTTGCATAAATGCAATGGTGGTGTGCAATATCTTGGTGAGAGCATTATTTGTCTGAAGCGCATAGTGTGCCTCCCCTATAAACTTCTCACCTCCACCTCTACCTCTGGTAGTCCTCCACTGTTTCCTTTCTAGTTCGGACATCGTCTGGATAGTCTTATCACTCGTTCCCGAACATCCACCAGAATTCCTGCACATTGGACATCGTCCAACACCTTCAAACGTTAGGGGTACATACTTGGGTAAGAGGCACAGCACATGAGCTGAAGCCAAGCCCTTTGGATCCGACCCTTGAGCATGTTTTTAACAAATTGACTGGATACAAGTTGAGCTTGTAACTTAGATCTGAGCAGCATCATGATTCTCAATGGAATGATGGTGAAGTTTTCAAAACAACAACATTGAAGACATATGCTATATTTAGTTGTTGAAAATTATTATAATTTCATTGCTTGCAGTTCTAAGAACTTGGAACTTAGATATCTTGAAAATAATCTAGACCACTGGATGCCTTAATTTTAACCATAACCATTACAAATAGTGTGTAAGTGAACCTCAGTATTACCCTGATCATCCTACAGAAGTTCAAAGCCATGGCAGATCTGATGAAATGGCAGCCTGTACCTGGCACTAATGCTAGAGATGGTCATAGGATCAACATAGGCACAACATTTAACAATACAGGTCCCAGTGGTCCCAGTGCAATCACTTCCCATATCACACGCTCCAGCTCTGTCCATGTTAATGCAGTCAATGACCAGGCCTAAGATCAGAAGAAGAAGGATGATGACAATGATAACAGAGACAGTGACAGTGGAGCCAGTGACCATAATTACAATGTTAAAGACTGCAATGAGGAAGAAGAAGATGAAGAAGGTGATAATAACAAGGATGACAGTGGGAGAGCAGGGGGGCACAGTGGTGATGATGCAATAGATAGGCTGCAGAGAATGATTTGACTTGACTACACCTGCAGCTAATGCTTTCCTCATCACATATTGACATGAATGATTTTGTGTTTCTATGGAATCAATGCATTGTTTATGGCCAAAGTCAGGCCATTGACACTGGAGGTAGGTTTTGACATCGTCATATTCTGGTTGTTCCCCTATATGCTGATGCAATGGTGGGCAAAGGAGTTGCCTGGTGGGTGTCTGGTTTACCTGGCAAGATCTAGTTGGCCACAGTCTGACCTCCTAGCTTGTAGGCAGCTGATTCCATGTCTGAGGCACTGGTACTAGGGGTGTCTTCACTAATGTAAGATGATGGCATCATGACTAAATGCAGCAGCTGCTCTGATTTTAGAGAGTTGAAGGAATGTACCTATTCTGGTTGTTTTCATGCCCTGTACTTCACAAAGTCAAATTTGCACCCCTGTATCAGCAATCTAGGCCCAGGTGAATTTTGGTGTCCCTCCATGTTGGAGCCACAGGCGCTCCAGTCCACTGCCAGTGAGTCAGTTACAACTGAATCCTGGACTTGCAGGTGACCCTGATTTATTGACAGTACTGAGTGATTGCATAAGGTGCCTACTTCACTGTCTGAAGTCACACCCACCGCCTACTAGTATTGCACACTATTGCCTTAAAACTTAGTAGATACCTGGAGCTCTCACAACACCCTGCTGTATGTTTGCATTGGTGGCTCCCCCTGGTTATCCTGCGCATGGTTGGGGTTGTCTGTGAACATCAGTATACCTCAAACAATGTTGTAATGAATGGAAAGGAACATCCTGGTTTAACATCCTTCTGATCTTTCATGGGCATTACATGATTGACCTGCTTCATTATACATTATAAGTAGAAGGCCTACCAGAGTGGGGTGTAAGTGTGGTTGGCCAACATTAGGATATCTTATATTGGTCAGCATCAAAATGATATCTGTGTGGCGTTTAAGTTTGTTGGACTGGCCGAGCATGTAAGCAAACATATACATCATTGAGACACATTTGATGACAATGAGTTCCATTAAGACAAGTAGCAGGTGGCAAGTAAAATGTGGCTGGAACCGATGCACCATGAAAGCAATGCTTGCGGAGATACAGTGATGTTGTTGGTGTCAGTTGTTGGATACTGATAATTGAAAGTCAATCAAGGAAAGGACGTACAATAGTACAAATTTCCTCAGCAGGTTGAAAGAATCCACATTGTTAATCAAAGCACCGCAAGAGAAAAACCACAGAAAGGATTCCCTAGCATCACTGATCAATTGCTTCCATGGCTTGAGAATGATCATGAGGAACTAGAATACATGAGTCAGCAGTTAAGGTGTGACTCATTCATAGTACTTATCTCATCTATTGCAGTGGAGATGTACTTTCCATTGACATAACCTGTGAACAGATCACCACTGTCATTGTCTGTGTGATTTGTGATCGCAATGACAATGTGAGGCCAGATTCACTGTTTCTGGAGATCATGCACCAATATGGATGTGTCTTTGAGATACTGCATTAGCTTCTGGGGCATTGCAATGTCAAACAACACCTCTTCATAATGCAGCCCCACTCAGGGAAAGTACAGTTGAATGAACTGATATGCTAGTTTGAAAGGTCCACTGGTAGTATCATCATCGACCATATTGAGATGCAGGAAAAGCACCACAGAGGACGAGATCTGAGCTCATTTTGACACTTCAAAAGTGGTGTAGACTGGGAGGAACTTGTTTAAGATGGACAGCCTGCCCTTGTAAAAACCCTGTACAACCAATGCTATTTAATCAGAATACAAGGTAGGTTATGTTAATTACTCACGAAGTATGGCTCTTGGTTCTCGTCATCTCTCTGCCATCCAATGTGGCACATGAGGCATCTAAAGATGATGTTCTCAGCCTGGACCGTGCATTGGAACAATCTTGGAATATCCAAGCAATTCACACAAGTGATTTGCAGATAATCATTGCAACAGATCAGTAAGTTTGGCCTATTGGACCCATTCTGACATATGATGCAAAACTATGTCATGTGAATTGTCTTTGGATGAGCCATTTTGTAGAAAGACGGAATACTCATATTGTTATACTCAGAACCATCCTGGTCTATCTCCATGTTCTGAGTTGTCGTGGTCACAAAGTCCTGGTCAGGGACAGTAAGCACAATCCCAGGAGCAAAGCCTCCAATGGACTTTTTGGCGGTCATTTTCAATGAGGGCATGTTGGATGGGGAGTAGTGGCTAAAGTCATGATGGTCGTGGTTGTGAATAGGTGACACCACCAGTAATTTCTTTCTGGCCATGAGGTCCAACACACAATGAACAATATGGAGCATTGAATTTCACATCACATCTCAAATTGTGGGCCTGATTTACCTCATTTTTGTGCCCAAACCAGCGTAATCATAGTGAACAGACCACATCTCAAACTTTATTGTTTTATTTTGCACCTGCCCATTGTGATTTTAATGCCCATCATTGTTGCGGTGCATTCATATGGTACACTTGAATTTTCTCATTATTAACCAGCCCATTGTCATTTTGACCCGCAACCACACTGGATCTTTCATTGTAATTTCCTGTGCGCTATACATATGCACATGTATATTTAATTCTATCTAATTAGTGGTACTTGAATTTATCTCAATAGATCAATAGACCTGCTGTCTCAATCAATGTACACATATCGGTTCTTGAAACTACATAGATATATCAATATTTGAGATGTCATATGTATATATATGTAAGTGTGCTTGTGATCCTACAGATATATTTATTCACGCTGGAACGGTGCACTCTGGCACCAGCAGGAGGACTGAAGACATGAGACTAAAACCTCCGAAGCGCGAGAACGAGACGAGGACAGCAGTGAGACCCTTGAAAGTGAAGGCCCGAGGCAGCAAATGGCCAAAGCCAAAGCAAGGCAAAGCCTCAGACAAGCAAACACACAGCAAAAGCTGGAGAAAAGAATATATAGAACCTAACCCTAAGACATGCTATATATGACTATCTAAGACCTCGAACACCTGGGCAGGACCCCTGGCACCTGTCCCTGCCAAACCCAACCGCTACAATGCTGTCATTTAATACATTGATTTGATGTAATTGAATTTAAATAGTAGGGTGTTCTCAACTGTTGAGGTACGTCCTGTACTTTGGTCACAGATCACATGATCATTGTGACTTTGGTGTGTTTCACTGACATGGTGCATTTTTTTATTTGTATTTATTTGTATTTGTTTGTGGTTTATTTTTTGTTCGCCTCATTCATTCTTTCCTTTTTGTTCCTCTCTTTCCAACCACCCACCGTGTTCCTCTATTCAATGGGAGGACAGCTTCATTTACTCACATTTCCTTCTTCCATTCCTCCACACATTCCTCCCTCAAATAACATTTCCTTTTCCGTCCTGACCTCTTAGCGCCATTGTTTCTTTTATTTTTTGTCTTGAGTTTGCATGTCCTCCTAAGTAGACTGATACTTTTCTTTCTTTTTTCTTTTTTTCTTGGCTTTGCACGTCCTCCCAAGTTGACTGACACCTTTGTGGGTTATGGGGGGGGCTCTTGGCTTTGCATGTTCATCTCAGTGGACTGATGTCTTCATAGGTTCTAGGGGTATTGACCCTTTCCTACACATCTCCCAACTGTCTATCACATGACTCCTCATATGAGGATATGAGTCTAGCTTTGGCCAGAGTTGTGGTAGGCAGGGCGGCTTCCCCTCTGCCTTTTACAGGGCAGAGTATCTGGCCTTAAGGCTGAGTTGGAGTTGTCATTAGGACTGTCCTATCATCTCTTGGTGCTCATTTTGCTAGTCCCAACCATCTACCACACGACTCCTTATATGAGGATGCAAGTCTGGCTTTGGCCAGCATTGTGATAGGTGGGGCAGCTCTCCCTATAGACTTAATAGGGCAGAGTATAATATCTGGCCCTAAGACTGAGGTATAGTTGGGGTTGTTGTCTTCTTTCACCAAGTCTCAGCAGTCAAGCACATGACTGCTGCTCTGGAAGGTAAAATTTCTTACTGATCTGAGATGATAATGCAGAGGTAACTGTTCTTCAGAATTATCATTATTAACAAGTATCATGAGACTGGCCCCTTGTAGTTGATAGATCAATTGCTGACTTCCTATTACTTTATAAGCCCTTTCTGAACTAAGGTGATGTCCTCTGTCTCTCAGAGTATCTATTCATTTGCTATCACACTTGTGAGGAGTTTTTTGTATTGTGCTGTTACTTCTTCTCATGTAGGAATGAGTTTATGTGTGTTCTCTGGTTCTCTGTTCTGTTTGTCAATTGCTACTTCCTAAATCCTAAAGGTATAAATATAGTGTTGGTGAAATGTCACCAATCAACAAACCATTTTGAGGCAATATGTATTTTTATAAGTAAGCTGGATGCATACTATCTCAGTGGTATTAAACAATCACAGTAGGTGTCAGTTTGATACACAGTGCCAGCACATACACCTGCCTTGTCCCATAAAGAGAAAGATGCACATGACGAAATACGTCCAACATAGGGTCAATGACTCCACCACACTAAATCTAATGTAAAGACAAAACAAAAAAAAAACAAGACAAAAAAAACAATTACATGTTCACTTCTCCCCCTAAGCAATTATAAACCACAATCACACAACCTGTACCAGTTCGCTGAATGGAGGATGATCTCCTCTAGCTCCTCCAATGAGCGGCGGCACATATCAATAATCTCCCACACACCCTCCTGCCTCTTTTTTCCTCTCTTTGTCATCCACTGAACTTGCATCTCTCCAATTGCTGGCCAATGTGTTGGCCAATATTTCAGGATGCTAAACACTGTGATCTTGGATTTGTTCTAAAAGGCTGTGATATGTCTCATCTGCTCGCATACATAGGCATCCCGACCCTCAGCAATATCGATGTCCCATGCTGAGGACTCATCAACTGCCTTTGCCGCCTCCTCCTTGAACTCCTTAGCTAGGCGTACTATAGCCCAAATGTTTCAATATCTTAGTCTAGCATTTGTATCCTGTTATACAATGCCTCATGTCGCTGGTTTCACCTCGTTTCTATCGTGCTGTCCAATGTAAACTCAATGTTGTATTCATCAGTGTTGATCTGGTCGATGCTCCCGTCTGCCATATCAAACATGTCAAATGCATCAAACATCATTTTGTGCCAACCATTGGATAAAATGCTGATTTGCCGTCTGACGCACATGTTGACCACCTGTATATTGTGGTCATCTCATATCCTATGTTCCAGACCCAGACCTATCACACACATCATTTCCAGATTTCCAGATCTGGCTGACTTCTATCTATTGTCTGGATCCAACCCGCATCTATCTTCTGTGCCTTATTCCTTTGTACATTCCTTCTCCAGTTAGACTATACTCATTTTCTGTACCTCATTTTATTTCTGCCTTTATTTTTCTATGTTCTCATTTCCGTCTTCATTTACTATTTTCCAATAGACTAGTGTTTGACTTTTCTATATACTCCGTCCACAGCCTCACATAGCTTTGGACTGTGCTGACTGATTCTCCATTAAGTCCTCAGTAGTATATAAACCCTTTCGAATCTTTGTACTTCCTTAGTTTGAATATTATCTTAGACTCTGCTCATTCCCTCCTCCATCCGACTTGAGTTTCTCCTCTTGTTGTCCTCCGCTAGTCTTAGGATTGACTCCTATTGATTTGTCACCTCTGCCTCTACTTCTGGTAGTCCTCTGCTGTCTCCTTTCTAGTTTGGACATTGTCCAGATTAGTCTTATCACTTGTTCCCGAATGTTTGCCAGAATTCCCATGCATCGGACATCGTCCAACAACCTTCAGACATTATTTGACAGTCTTTCGAAATTAGGGGCACATACTTGGGTAAGGGGTGCAGTGCACGAGCTGAACCTTTGGATTTGACCCTTGAGCATGTTCTTAACAGGTCACCTTCATTGTCGGTGTTGAACCTATCTCGAGATAGTTCATATGACTCCTCAATGAGGTCCTTGAGACAAGATGAAAACTCTGTAATATATGCGCCACTAGTCACTGGTGAGTCAACCCCAATATATGCGCTAAAATGACTTCAGTACTTGCCTGGCATGTGGAGTTCCAGAGTGTCATTCACTCCCCTCTGTCTATTTGGAGGCCTTCCACCAGTTAACGGCATGATGGCTAATGATCAATGAACCATGAAAGAATGACCATGAATGAGTATTCATTGCAAGTTGAATGAAAGACATTAACTAATGATTTGATATCAATAGCTATTGATGAACTTTCAGGTGAGTGATCAAAACACTGAGATTTGGTTATTGAGTGCCATGCTTACCTATTTCGTCATGACATGTGGAATTTAACTGCTTTATGTCAGTGAAATCGACAATGAACTATAAGATCACTGAGGACAACACTGAGAGTTTCATAGTGGTCATCCACAACAATCATGCTTACTTATTGCATTGATGATGATGGAACACGACAAACCACCAATCAATGTGAATGGGTGGATGGCTGATAGTGTGACAAATATTGTGTTGTGTTCAATCATGTTTTTACAAGTTTGTAGATTGATTGTCCTGAGTTTCCAATGCTTATAAATATTTCTATAGTACTCAGCACAGAATGTTCGATAAGACCATTCGCCACCAAGGTGAAACATTCTCCTCCCCTCCCTCCCCTCCCCCACTGAAACCCACATTAGGTGAATCAGTGCTATCTTATTGTTCATCATCTTTATGTGTCTTCCATTTTTACGATGATGTGTGGCATATACAATACATGCAATGTGGTATGCAGTGTATTTACTCAGTGGTATCTCCATGGATGTTATGTACATATCGGCTAGGACGGGAACCTTAACACTAGCATATCATGATTGGTGGAAAGAAACTGTAAGTCCCCAGAGCTGGAACCTCACACCCGCTTGCTGAACCTCGTAGTCCTTTTGGGACACACCATTACCCTCCTCAGTCCTGTCAATGGCTCAGAGGAGATTGCACACCCTTTTGTAGCTCAGGAATAGACAGCATCAATCCTCTTCAATAGTCCATATATCTCCATCTCTTGTTTGTACACCCAAATGTGACCACTTGTTGCTTGACTATATTTCAAGAGCAAATAATTGGTGATGTCAAGTTGCCTTCCTAATATTTCTTTTCTCGTCAGGTATCATCAACCTCTGTAGTGGTCTTGCCTATATGGCTATCTATCATCAATTATGTAGAACAATGTGCTGTTATGTGGGATTCCAGTGGCATCCCTCGCGGATTCTGATGTCCATGGGTCTTGGGATCAAAATCGTACAAACATCAAAGAATTCCCATTCAGCTCTTGTCAGTAGCAAAACCGCTGTTCTCTACCAAATCTTCCTTGTAAGTGCCAATTCTAACAAAACGACATCACAGATCCAGGCATGCCTCCTGTGAACACAATTTTGAGGACCTAGACCTCTTCGACCTACCATGCTTCTGTTGTCTACAGTACCTCACCCTGCTTTCTGGTTCATTCTGATTTAACAGAAGTTTATTTCTTGTTCTTCATTGACTGTGTTTTGTTATTTTATATTGTAGGGCAAGCAGGGTCATCTCTCCATGTCACCTGTCATCCTGGTATCTAGACATGCTCCAGTAGCGAGATTACCACCTTCACCTTCCTCACCTCCCATCCAAACATGCAGCGAGTTCCTCATCATCTTATTTATTGTCAAAGACAACACTTCATGGCTTGTCATGTGGAATGACAGATGGATGAACTCTTATGGAAGGACTAGGTTCAAATCCTCATCCTGTCATGATTTCATTGCTCAAACTAGTTTGTCCTGACTTACCAATATGAGTTCACATATTTTCCATTTCTACACAGCAAGCTCGAAAGTATTTCCTTTGACGATAAATATGATAGCGAGAAACTCATTGCATGTTTGGATGAGAGGTGAGGAAGGTGAAGGTGGTAATGTTATGACTAGAGGATGTCTAGGATAATAGGTGAACTAATACTGGTAAGTCAAGATAAACCAGAGTCTGTGTTACCTGTTTTGATGTATATTCTAGACATGCTACAGGCATGAAATCACCACCTTCACCTTCCTCACCTCCCATCCAAACATGCAGCGAGTTCCTTACTGTCTTATTTATCATCAAAGACAAAAAACTTCAGAACTTGCTGCGTAGAACTGGAAAACAGGTGAACTCATACTGGTGAGTCAAGATAAACTAGTTTGAACATTGAAATCATAGCAGGACGAGGATTTGAACCTAGTCCTTCCCAATAAGTTCACTCATTTTTCATTTCGCCATAGCAAGCTCTTAAGTGTTGTCTTGGAAAATAAATAAGATGACAAGGAACTTGCTATATATTTGGATGAGAGGTGAAGAAGGTGAATGTTACAAGTAACATCGGCTACATGGCCCCCCTATCATTTTCCCCATCATCCTCGCCCTCGTACTCCTCCGGCTCGTACTTCTCTACCGACTATCCGTTGACCGGATCCTCGGGACCGTTCCCGTCCCTCTCCTCCCTCCTATCGCACCAACGTGCGCACGTGCCTTCGGGCTATGACTCGTTCTGACTCGTGCCACCAATGTGGCTTTCCTTATCTCATCTTATCTTTCCTTTGACTCATGCGTGCTGCGCATTGTATCACTTACCGATAGCTTGTTCCAACGTTTCTCGGTCTCATTCCGCATTCGACCTCACATCACTAATCAGGCTCTGCTGCCAGCGTACCTATACCCTTTCCGTTTCCCCTTTGCCCTTACCTACAGTACGGTAGCCTTGCCCTTAACCCTTTCCACTTAGTATAAGTAGTCGGTCACTCTGTACTAGATTCCCTAACTTGAATCTACTCAATCTTCCCTGGAACATACTTCCCTCTGAAGCCCCCTCAGCTTCAGTCTCTAGTATCTTTTCTTAGGTGCTCATCGCGCCTAAGTCTACCTCGATCGACTACTCATCGTTTGGACAAGACTGTCCTTACTTTGGGAACGTCAGTGACTTATAGGACATCCGTCTTAGAAGTCACGTGACACGCGCGTCTCTGATATCTGCCGACTCAACGTCGCCAGTCTCAGTCGCTACACCGGACCCTTCCGGTTACGTCATGAACGTTAGCAGACGACGCCCCTCTTAGGGCTCTACATAACAGATCTATTTGAGTGCGTAACAGTGAAGGTGGTGATTTATACACCCTATGGCTGTATATTATATATATCATCACACATTTTCCTATTGTTTTGGGTGTCCTATCTGATAGAATGGATTACTGGGATTCCATTGCGCTATGTTTTAAGGAATTTTGTGGTCAGAAACATGAGTTATGCTCATTTTACTGAGTATCATCTCATATTACTGTATTACTATATTAAGATGGTGTAACCTAATTGAAACATCTAGCATTCTTTACAAACAACTGTATATGCCTGTAGTGTTATAAACACATGATTTCCAGCCAATATTACAAAATATTACTATGTTGTGTACTAGGGGAGGAGGAGAAGATGGGCTACAACCTTGGAAAAAAATTGCTAGTGCTCCAAATCTTGGTTCATTGAATTCTATGACCTTACAAATGGTAGAGAGAAGCTTTGCTTAATGGTTGATGATATTAGTATCTTCTGTGGCCTTCAGCATGGTGGGAAGCATTTTGTTCAAATGATTGGTGATGTTGGTGATCACTAGTTGTAGTTGACCCCTTACTAGCATATCCACCATATTCAGTACTCCATAAAAATGACTGGCAGTTCATAACTTGGTGCATCATCTTCTGTGACCTTAAAAATAATAAAAAAACATGTTGCTTAGATGATCAGTGATGTAGGTGCTTACTATTTGCAGTTGACCCCTCACTAGCATACTCATCATATCTAGTATATCATAAAAAATTCCTAGTAGTTTATAACTTAGTGAATTATCTTCTGTAGCCTTAAGAATAGTAGGAAGCAGTTGATTTGGAAGATTGGTGATGATGATGATTACTGGTTGTGGTTGACTCTTTACTAGCATACTCATCATATCTAGTATTTGATAAAAAATTGCTGTGACTTTGAAAACAGTAGGAAGCAATTGATTTAGATTATCAGTAATGTTGCTGATTACTAGTTATAGTCAACCCTTTACTAGTATATTTACCATGTTTAGTCTTTCATAAAAAATGACTGGCAGTTTCTGACTTGGTGTATTATTTTTTGTGACCTTGAAAATATTAGGAAGCAGTTGATTTAGATGATTAGTGATGTAGGTGATTACTAGTTGTAGTTGATTTGATCTCTTACTAGCATATCCACCATATCTAGTACCTCATAAAAAATTCCTAATAGTTTATAACTTGGTGAATCATCTTTTGTAGCCTTAAGAATAGTGGGAAGCAGTTGATTTTGAAGATTGGTGATGTTGGTAATCACTGGTTGTAGTTAATCCCCTACTAGCATATCTATCATACCTAGTATCCCATAAAAAATCACTGCCAGTTCATAACTTGGTACATCATCTTCTATGACCTGGAAAATAGTGACAAGCAGTTGATTTAAATGATTGGTAATGTTGGTGATCACTATTTGCAGTTGGCCCCTCACTAGCATACTTACTATATCTAATGTCTTATAAAATATTCTTAGAAGTTTAAAACTTAGTGTATTATTTTCTGTGACCTTGAAAATAATGAGCAATGATTGATTCAGAAGATTGGTGATATTGGTAAACACTAGTTGTAGATGACCCCTTACTACTGCACCTACCAAGTCCAGCACCTTGTAAAAGATTTCTAGCAGTTTATGACTTAGTCCATCATCCTGTGTGGCCTTGAAAATAGTGAAGAATAGTTAATTTGAATGATTAGTGATCTTAGTAATCACTGGTTGTAGTTCACCCCTTACGGTCATATTCACTATATCTAATATCTCATACGTGATTCCTAATAGTTTACAATCAGGTGCATCATCTTCTGTGACCTTGAAAATAGTGAGAAGCAGTTAATTTGGATGATTAATGATCTTGGTGATTACTAATTATAGGACCCCAAAAAATTACCTGCCAAACACTTGTATCTAGCAAATCCTAACTCGGTGCTCTAGTGGTACATAGTCCTTATGAAGAACAAAGGTCAGAAATTCCTGCTGAGACTGAAACTCTTGCTCCTATATACTCTATGATTTAAGAGAGATGCACTGAAATATGAAAGAATCAAACTGATCATATATAACAATCAGATTCTAAGCCTTCAAAACTGAAGAGATGACTGTTGAAATAGCTTCAGATGATCCATATGCCAAAGGCACTTTCACTATAAGTACTGTAATAAGGATGGAATTTAAAAAGATTGGTCTAGTATAAGCAATCAGAATCCTAATAAATGGCAAAATATCTACTGACGTAATTCAACTCCCAAGCTTCATAGAGAGATATGATTCATTTCTGGGAATTTGCTGTAGTGATGAGTTTAATTTGAACTTAAGCAAAACTCAGTATGATTTTGAGATGATCAAATGCATTGCAAGGCAAACCCTATAACTAAAACTAAAACCAAAACTAGCTACAATCATTATCATTCTCTATATTGATGGTTGATGCAGCCTTTTAACATTAGAGAATAATTTGCAATGTTCTGATTTCTGTTGACAATTGAAGATTGCAACAGGCAATATCAATCCTCAAAGTATTTAGTTTACAATCATTAACACAACATACATCAACATAATACTATGAACTGGTGGAAAATAACAAAATACTACAGTAAAGTGAATTTGCTTTAAGCTACATAGCTAAAAATCAGCAAAATACCAAGGTGTCAGAGTCAGCAATAATTTATGTTTATTATCCTTACCATCACCTTCTTCTTTCTTTCCTTTCTCATTAAGCACCAGGCTTTTGGATATCAGCATAGTATTGCTGGCAGGATTATGGATGACATCTTGATAGGCAGCAAGAATAATGCTTTCAAAAAACTTTTGCAAGTCTAGCGCCAAAGAAACTTGGAAGAGATCTTGAATTCCAGTTCTCTCCAAAGCAGATGTATCTAGATTTAGCAGGATAGATGCATGAATTCCTTTCTGAGCTCTGGAATATGCAGCTTAGGTAATTTGTTTGGTGATACCAGGAAGGTTAGAGTGAGGAATAGGATAAACACCTACAGCCAACACTACATCCACAAGATTCTCATCATGAGCTAGAACTGAATTCAAATTTGGCTGCTTCTCTTTATAACCCACAATAGTTGGACATCTAATGCCATAATGTCCAAAACTTTGGGTGAATGTTGGACAGTCAGTGCATATAGGAAGTCCATCTGAGAGAGACTGATCCAAAAATATGACTGATGGTACCACATTATTACAAGAAGTGCAAGACATCTGGTCCAGACATTCTAGCAATAGAATGCATCTTGGACAATCAGATGTCCCTATCTGAAATGACTTGGGAACTCCAAAGGACAGCAGTTCAGTGGTTTTTTCTATGGCATCAATATTTTGAGACCTCCAGAGGTCTTTGAGACAGAATTTTTTTGGCCAATATTGACAATAGATGAAGAAGATTCAACATGAGCAACTGATGAAGGTGGAACACCATGTTTTCTAGAATGGTGCTACTGCATGACTGGACTAAAGCTCCTAGATTAGCATATTCATTTAGAATTACTACAGTTAAGCTGCCAGAATTACCTGACTTTCATGATAATCTTTAATGCAAATGCTTTTGTGAATTCTAAGTTGGAGTGGTGTACATGTGAGAAATTCAGATTTGAGAGTCTATCCATGGCCATCATGACGAATAAACCATAAGACCAGACCTCTTTTTTTTTTGATCATCTGGTGGAGTGTGATGAATAATCTTCTAGTCTTTGAATCAGTGTTCAAGTGATTTGATCTCTGGATATGTTTCATATTTCAGCTAATGCTCTAGGCCAGCAGCAGTATGCTGCAAATTCTGATAGCAAAATTATAATATTAGATGCCTAGATATTATAGGTGGATTGAAAATTCTACTGACTTTTTGAGCCCAAGAAGGATGGATTCCCATTCTATCAAAGAAACCTATTTTATGGGCTGACCAGTCTACCCAACTTAGGACCCAGTGAGAGAGACTGCCTCCACATAGAGGAAAAACCCAATATCTGGAGTCAAGCATTTTTTTTTTGGGTTATTTAAGTCCAAGAAGTTAGAACAAGATCCAGTTTAATATAAATATCTGCTTAAAAAACATACTGACTACAGAAACAATGTTTTCTAGAGTTGTTCCACATGAAGTTTTTTCATGTATCAAGCTGGGGACCAGTGAACTGATCAAGATATATCCAGCTGTAGTCAAAATGCTGTGCTACTTAATAGATACCAGATTGGCATATGCATTCATGACTATTTCATTAATCCTCTGGTGTTTATTTTGCAGGCAATCTAGGTCTTCATCTATGAGCTCAATGCCTCCTATGTAGCATGATGATAATCAGAGTGAGCTGTTCAATACTGTACTGGATGCTTGTAGAAATGGGAGTATCACATTTTCTGTTTTTGTTTTTTGCTTGATCCCACCTTGGTTTAGAGAAGATGAAAAAGCTGGTGGACCAATATCTGGTATGATTAAGGAATCCTTGAAAATGACAAAGTGGACTAAGATAAATGATGTATGGCTATATGCATCCTGTGATTTAATAAAATCTAGTACATCTGCTGACTAAGAATCTAAGTTTGGACATCTGCAAATCTGGACATGAGGCCTGAGGCTGTTAAGAATATGCTCAAGGGTCAAATCCGAAGGGCTTGGCTTCAGCTCATGCACTGCGCCCCTTACCTGAGTACGTGCCCCTAACTTCCGAAGGCTGTTGAACAATGTCCAAAGTTACTGGACGATGTCCGGAGGTTGTCGGGCAATGTCCGGAGTCTGATGTGCGGGAATTCCGGCGGACATTTGGGAACAAGTGATAAGACTAATCCGGACAATGTCCAAACTAGAAAGGAAACAGCGGAGGACTACCAGAGGTAGAGGCGGAGGTGACAAGTCTATAGGAATCAATCCTAAGACTAACGGAGCACGACGAGAGACAACTCAAGTCGGACAGAGGAGGGAATGAGCAGAGTCTAAGATAATATTCGAACTAAGGAAGTACAAAGATTCGAAAGGGTTTATATACTACTGACGACTTAATGGAGAATCAGTCAGCACAGTCCAAAGCTATGTGAGGCTGTGGACAGAGCATATAGAAAAGTCAAACACTAACTTAAGGAAAAAGGCATGGAAGATAGATGTGGGTCAGATCCAGATGAAAGATAGAAGTCAGCCGGATCCAGAAATCTGGAAATGGCTTTGTGTGATAGGTCTGGGTCCGGAACATGGAATATGACAGTATCCCCCTCTTAGGGCTGAGCCCACGAGGCTTCTGACTCAGAAGTCGGGTCCAGAGTTTGATGAAATGCAAGATGATGGGCGGAGCTTGCAGAGGAAGAGGAGTGCAAGTGCAAGGAGGTGGAAGAGGAACAGAAGTGGAAGGATATCGAGGAGACTTGGAAGAGGTTGGCTGAGTGGGAGGAGGAGCATTTGGTAAAGGCTAGGGTGGATAACACGTCGGAGGTGAGTCAGATGAGGTTTTTGTGTTTTTCCGGAGGTTTACAATGTGTCAGTCCTCTGGTCCGGCGAATCCAGAGGTCGCATGTGAGATGTGCGTCAACAGGTGCAAGGCTTGCATCTGGGCAGAAGCATTAAAGACACCTAGGGTGAGTGATTGTTTTGTCCAGATCCGGATGATTACTGATGATTCTGAAAGATCTGGACTTGTGATAAGTGCCGCATGTCTAAGGAGAAGTGCATTGGTGGAAATCCGCCTATCAAGGCGCCGGCCTGCAAAGGCAAAGGCAAAAAGTGCGTACATCCAGAGAGGTCTCCGAGCCCCAAGGGCAAAGGAAAAAGGCATCAGTGGAGTCCAGAGAACATTGATGACCACATGGAGATGATCTCCAGTCCCTGGACGGTCATTGGGGAGGATCAAGACTGGATGGAGTACAACGACCAGGCCTAGGTCGCAGCTGCCGACAACATTGTGGCAGAATTGGCCTAGACCAATGGGCTGATGGAGAGGGGTATTGCAGTGGCAGAGGGAAGTAGGGCTGTGATGGACCAGGTGCGTGAGACTATGCTCCAATTCATGGAGTAGCAGAGGGAGTTTCAGACTTTCTTCATGGAGAGTCTGAGGAGCAGTTTCCAGATGCATGTGGAGGATGCTCCGGAGGAGGAAAATGCTGAGGCGGCGGAAAAGGAGGCCGGCGGATCTGGTGGAGATATGAAATTGGACTCTTAGATAGTCGAATCTGAGGTCCGGCTGTCGGACACCTAAATAATGTACATATATGCATATCTTTCTTACTCTTTATTAGAAGTTGGTCCCAGCTTATCTGGATATGCTGAGTGGAAATCCAATAGAAGTTCCGGTACATTTCTGAGTTCGGTTGCGAGTATCCAGGAAGTTTCTTCATCTGTTCCTTCATGTCCGGCCCAACGTACTAAGTATAGTAGTTGACAGTGACATCTCCGGTGGTCGATCTTTGAGTGCAAAATTTCAGAGATCTTGTATTCCAGTTCCCAATATTCTAAGTCATGGTACTTCTAATTTATATATCTTGTCACGACTGTGACACAGTCTGCTGTGCCACATAATGTTTTTTTTTCAACAGATGTTGGACTTGTCCAGACTCAATATACAAGTTATACTGTTGTGACAGGCATGATGGTCTGATCTTTGCGGCTACAATTCAGCAGTCCCATGGTAGACTCGGAGAAGTTCCTGAAGGATACAAGATGGTGCATATCAATGAAGTGGCAAGTAAGTAGTAATAATATCTATGACAGGCATCATGACCCTGACTCAAATTATGATGAGTTAGTTATTGATGTGGCACACAATTGATATGTCACCTAAGAACTCCCTGCAGGCATGCTACATGAATTTGAACATATTCACTGAAATCATTCACATGTGCCTGGATAAGCTTCAGGACACCATACAAAGCTTTGCTGCTATATGGGAAGGTTTGGATTTCACTAAAAATTACAGGTGAATCCATCACTTAAGTTAAGTTGAATGGACTAATCCAGATCTTAGTGGAAGACAGAGAGGCTCCAATTTTGTTCTGTCCTTCCAACTTCTCAAGGATTCAGAGAGATTCAACTCTATATTGCACATTCAAGAAATACATATGGGCCCTACACAGGTTGGAAGGCGTGCTGCTGGTGTGGTCTGGCATCTTAGAGTGCCGGGCTGCATCCCATGATTACAATGTCATCAGCTTGTTGGATTCCATTGTCAGGAATGCCATCAAATCTCATTGTTCAGTGACACAGCTAATCAATGCAGGGACAAAGCTTGACCTGCATGTTCCTGAATGCATGGTTGTAAAATGTGAAGCTAGCGCCTCAAGACAGTTCATCAAATATCCTGGGAATCAAAAGATGCTCAATAAAACAGAGAAACATGGGGAATATTAATTGCTCATGCAATCATATGTCCTGGAGTGGGATGAGGTAGGCCAGTGGCATTGTCTCATGGTTAATCAGAACATTTTCTGTGCCAACCATAATTCTCCTGTCTTGGCCCACAGTCTATGGGAGGATAGATGGAGTTTAGAGGAATTAGGCCTGTAGGAGTCCATGCTCCCATCCTTGTCAGTTGCATTGACTTATTTGTTCAGGCTTAGAAAAAACAATCTGGATAAATGCAATTTTATGATTCGTGAGGGTGGAATGCAGGTGGAAATATCCAAGGCTCTGACAGAAATACAGGAATTCTTGGTAACCACACTGGCTGTCTTCATCCTAGGAGAGGAAGCAATGTTGGGTTGTCGGAGCCTCACAAATAGGTTACAGTCATCATCCTTGGAAGCTCCATTACTTCATAACAGATATCTCAAGAGGCCCAGATATGATGTTGTATGGCTCAGTCAATGCCAATACCATCCAGAGATATGCACTAGAGTATGCACATCTCTTTGAATGCTGGATTGGTCCACATGATCCACATCCCCACTGCACTTTGCCTGCTTTCCAACTGCAAGTTATAACCAAGTCTCATTCTGTAGTATCATATGATCCTAGCATACATTTATTTGAGCATTGGCTTATCCTGGACTAATGCTTCAAAAGCATCCTATGCTCTAAACCAAATTATCCGTGTCCCATAGGATGATCGCAATCCAAAGCCAAACAGCAGTCCCATACCAAAAGATTTTGAAGTGCCATCAGCATCACTTGAAATGGAGAGTCATATAGGTTATCCATAATTATTTCAACCACACATATTTACTCCTGCTTTCACAGTACACATAGACAGGTCATCAGACAGTTTATTGCACTGTCCATATAAACAACTCGATCACTTGCACTTCAATTACTACAAGGGAACAGATATGGAAGATAGAAGTCGGTCGGATCTGGATTTCCGGAAATGATTGGTGTGATAGGTCCAGGTCCAGAATGTGGGATATGATACAATTAGCAAAAAGGTGCCCTTAGTCTGGAGTTGGTTGTGCTCCAACATCAGGAAATGTGCAGAGTAAGAGCCATTAGACTTGCACCCATTTGATTTGAGCAAGAATGGCATAATGCTCTTAGCCCTGAACTTCTCAAACTGTGTCACACTAAGAAAGCTTATTGATAATTTGTGATAGACATGGCCACTGGAAAGAAACACTGTCATCTTCAGTGACAGTGGCTCAGGGAAAAGTTCAGTCATAAATGCAATTGCGCAATCACAACAAGAAAAGACATCCATTAGTGCAACCAGAAGCAATATATTGCCAGTCATAACTGATAAAAAAAGAAGAAATTCCAGTACACAGTCTTTGACATCTTTGAGGCTATAATGGTCTTCATCGAGGACTTTCTGAGCTTATGTGATGGAGTAGTTGTTGGGAGTGTGCTGGCCCCATGGTATCTGCAACACAGGTGTCAAGTAGGAAACAGGATCATATGGTCAAATATGCACCTGAGTAAGCCATTCGAGATAATTATTGAGCTGGGAGTAGGGATTGGCTATGAAGATGGAGGTGGTGGATTGAAACTGTCACTACTATCTCCACTGGAGGAAGAAGACCATGAGGGTGATGACTGGGTAGAGAAGCCTGCTGGATTTTGGTCATCATGTGTTCATGTCAATTTGAGTCTGGTCAATGAAACCAGCAATCTGGATGTACTCTGACATGTGGAGTAACTGAATGCCCAGAAGGACACCATTGGGAATGAGATGTGTGCTGTGGCTAGGCTTAGTGTACCATGTTACCTTTTCCTACTTAGTATTGCTGATAATGGAGTTGGGGATGAAAGGTGTCCACAAGCAGAAATAAGAAAAATAAGAAAAGTCAAAAATTGTTATTATGAGCGTTATAAGGGTGTGGTGTTTGCAAAGGACGCACTATTAATGTGGTTCATCATTGAGGTGTGGCATGTGGAATTCTGGTTTTCAGTGGTAGAGTTACAGATGTTGTAACCAACATGAGGGTCACAATAGCAACAGTGTTGTACTCAACCTGGAGGGCTCGGGAAAGTGGCACCTGAGTTCTGTGTGAACACAGTATGCAATGAAAGGGAAATTGAAGCTCACAATTCCTGACAGATCAAAGATTGATGGTGGTGAGAGCAGAAGGAAGACAAAGAACACTTGTATTTGTCACAACCCAATAACGAATTAACGCTGGGCAGAGACTAGGACTCAAACAACAGAATAATCACAAAGAGGAAGTAGACAGCAGGTATGTCTTGGTATTGCTCACTTGGAGATACAAGAGGTTTGAACTAAAGAACTACTGACTACAACGAGCTACCTATATACACATATTGAAACTGAGATCGAAACTGAGAATGAACTAACTAACCAATCAGAATAATTAAAGGTATCGTACGATTCTATATATAACTATGATGTCATAACATGTGCCGCAGCCGCAGTAAGACTCTGGAACATTCCAAGAGTGTCGCGTGGTGCACCATAATTAGATTCGGCATTGTCCGATAAGTCACGTGATTCTGGTAATTCTACAATAGACGCAATAATAGGAACTTCTTCAATAGTAAACGTATTCTTAGGAACAGGCGTTGTGACTGGGCGCTTAAAGGACTTAGAATTGAGGAACGAATAATGATTTGTATTTGGAACTCGTGACATTACCCCCTCTCTAGGATGAGCGTCATCGCGAATGAAACTAGGTCGAATAAACTTCTTGCGCCATTCCAAAAACTCTTGAGTTTCGAACACCGATTTATTAATTTTGCGGGGATTCAATGCCTTCGGATCAAGGTTTTCTTCAGGTTCCCATGTCGCTTCTTCTATCGGATATCCTTCCACTCTACTAGGTATTGGAGTTTTGATCTGTGCAATCTCGAGTCTAGGACTTTTCGTACTGTCCATTCGGAATCGCCTTCTGATAAGATCTCTGGCGCGGACGATGATGTGGAGGTCTTTGGATTAAGGTCGAGGGGGAATGCGGAGTGAGTAATTCTACATGGAATACCGGATGAATCTGATATTTTGCTGGAAGGTTTAGGCGGTAATTTACATCACCCGTCTTCTCTAGCACTTCAAACGGACCAAGTCGTTGATCGGAGAGTTTCTTGTTTGGTCTTTTCTGACGGATATTTTTGGCGTTGAGCCAGACCAGATCTCCTTTCTTGAATTGTGGTGCGTCTTTTACTCCTTTATCATAGAATCTTTTCATCCACTCATTCGTCATTCGCAGCATACTTTCTGCGTCTTCCTTCGCCTCTTTCATTACATCCACTCGTTCATCAGCTGCAGGTACTTTAGAGTTGGAAATCGGTGAAAAAGTAAACTCGGGATCATATCCGTAGAGTACTTTAATGGACTGTGACCGGTTACAGTGACGGAATTATTGTGAGCGAATTCTGCTAGTGGAAGCCAGTCTACCCAATCATTTTGGCGGTAAGAGTGAACATTCTCAGATATTGCTCTACTTCTTGATTTATTCTTTCGTTTGTCCGTCCGTCTGAGGATGATAAGCCGTTGACATGTTCCATTTTATGCCTAGGCGTTTCGACACTTGTCCCATAAACTTGGAAACAAATGTGTTCCTCTGTCCGATATCACCTGTTTGGAGTTCCATGGTGTTTCCATACGTTATCTAAGAAAAGTTTGCGATTCCTCGAGCGTCAACTTCTTTTCGTAGGCATGATGTGCGTTGTTTTGTGTATCGATCAACGACAACAAAAATAGAATCGAACCCTTCGCTTTTAGGCAAATCTACTATCAATCACAAGTGATTGATTGCCAAGGTCCCGCTGGTATTTCATTTGGTTTAAGCGCACCGTGTGGTTGCGTTGGGTGAATCTTCGTTGCTCTGCATCTATCACAGCCATCTACGTAATCGTGGACATACTTCGTCATTGAAGGCCACCAATAATTTCTGGAAATCAATTCTAAGGTTTTGGCACGTCCAGGATGTCCAGCCAGTGGAGAGTCGTGAAACAACTCCAATATCTCTCGGCGGATCTCTTTATCTTTGGGAACGTAAACCAGTCCTCGGAATAACACCAATCCATCCTCCACATTCCACTCTTCGACTCCTCTGCGCAACTGTACCGGTGCTGCTTTTAGCGTTTGTAGCGCTTTAGCGACTTCAGGTTCTCGTTCTGTGCATTGCCTTATCTTTCTCAGCAATTGTTGTTCTCCTTGCACTAGAACTTGACCTCTTTTAGCAGCTTTTACAGTAAAAAACTCCTGGTTTTAACAAAATGCGGTCAGAATTGTCGTTTTCTACCCCCCCTCTGTGGTCTTCTCTCCGAGAAAGTTTATCGGCCTTATCGTTGACTACACCAGGCTTATGTTGGAGCGTAAATTCATACTCCGCCAGGAACAAACTCCATCTGGCTTGCCTTCTTGTCAACTTTTGGCTCGTCATAAAGTATTCGAGATTTTTATGATCTGTCCAGATCTCCACATGGTGAGGTTTTCCCTGCACATAGTGCCTCCACTCCTCTAACGCTCGAATGATTGCGAGTAACTCTTTGTCGTGGATGTCATAGTTTCTTTCTGCATCATTCATTGACTTAGAGTAATACGCCACGGGGTGCCATAGATCATCTTCCATCAGTTGAGATAGAACCGCTCCAGTTGCATAATCAGGAGCATCGGTTTCTATTTTCATTTTTTTCTCAACATCTGGCATAACTAGGATCGGAGCTGATGTGAACCTTGACTTCAGTTCATCAAAAGCATCTTGTTGTTTCTCCATCCAGTCCCATTTGGCATCCTTTCGCAATAAATCATTCATTGGTCTGGCAATGTCCGAGAACCCGAAGATAAATCTTCTGTAGAAGTTGGCGAAGCCCATAAACGCTTGTATATCTTTAACGCATTTGGGTACAGGCCATTTCATTACACCTTCTACTTTCACAGGGTCCATTCGAACACCACCCTTCTCCACTATCAATCCGAGGAACTCGACTTCTGACTGTTCGAAGCTACACTTTTCGGGCTTCAGATACAAGTCATTTTCTTTTAGTCGTTTCAGTACCTCTCGTACAACTTTTCGGTGTTGCTCCCTATCGCCATTTGTGAATACGAGGATATCATCGATATAGACAACTATGGTCTTTCCATCAATTAAATCTCTGAATATCTTGTTCATCATGGTTTGAAACGTGGCAGGGGAGTTTGTTAAACCGAAGTACATTACTGTTGGTTCGTGGTGACCAAACGGCGTTTTGAAGGCCGCCTTCCACTCATCTCCTTCTTTCATGCGAATATTATTGTACCCCCATCTTACATCCATCTTGGAGTACATCGTGGCACCGGTTAAAGCATCAATTAAATCTTGAGATCTCGGTAGCGGGTATGCATTTTTAACCGTCTTCTCATTGAGCTTTCTATAATCCATTACCGGCCTCAACTTGCCATCTTTTTTGGCCACAAAGAAGAAAGGTGCTGCTACTGGAGATTGTGAATCTCTTATACGTCCCAGTGCAGTTTCGGCTTTTAACCAATCTCTCAGAGTGTCCATCTCCTTAGGTGAAAGGGATAGGGTTTCGCATTTGGCGGAAGATCGCCATCATCTTTAAGATCTATTGCATGATCCCATTTCTTTCTTTCGGGGAAGCACTTAGATTCTTCTTCTGAGAAAACTCCCAGGTACTCGTGAAGCCAATCAGGAACCATCTCTTCAACCGATTTCTTCACCTTTGTCGCTTCTTCTGCGACCTTCTGCTCCGTAGCAACCGAAGCTTTATACTTGATCCATTCTCCAGGATACTCTTCATCTTCTATTTCCTCAACCGTCGCCCTTTTCATCGCCATGTCTTCTTCGTCATCCTCTTCTACAGGAATTAGATCTGGCACTTCTTCTATCTTTTTTTGTTCTTTTCTTTTTTCTCTATTTTTTTGTCTTTGTTCTTTTTTAGTAATACATTTAACCGGGCAACGAGTAAGTGCAAAACGTCCAGCGTTCCAATCTATTTCCGGGTTGTGGTATCTTAGCCAATCTATGCCAATGATAACATCATCGCTTCCTAAGTCTGTAACCATGAAGGCTGCTTGGTCCTCAACATGGTCACCGATCTTTAGACCTAATTCAGCATAATGAGTCATCGATCCAGCGGCATTTAACGAGCCATCAATATTTTTAACCGGAATGGGCCTTAATAATTTACGGCACCAGACATCATTCTTCTTCACAAACTTTTCACTAATAAATAATGTTGATGCACCACAGTCCACAAGTGCTTTCACATCTGCTTGTCGGTTCTTTCCTTTCAACGTAATCAGAATGTAAAAATGCTCAGATTTGGATCTAATAAATACTTCTGATACATCCGAGAACATAGATAGAATGGAGAAACGATTGTTCGGGTCTAAGTTCGCAGACTTTGACTTTGACCCCTCTAAAAACCCTTGCCTTCCTTAGCAGCCCAAACTTTGAACCAACTTGGCATGGAGTCTTCTTCTTTTGGCACTGTAGTAGCCTTCACCTGGGCTTTTGGCCCTACTGCGTCTTTGCAGTTTCTAGCAATGTGGCCTTCGCCACCGCAGCGGTAACATTTGAAAGATCCAGTCTTTCCTTGAGGTCTCGGAGCACCTTGCTGCTTGTTGGCGTCGACGTCCATAGCGTCGCTTTCCCTGCTAGGACCAGGTTTATATTCAGGGGTCCTGGGGCCTTGTTTAGGGGTCCACCAGGTCGTCTTCTTCTTGTCCGCATCTGGCTCCTCGAAGTTGCGTCCGATTTGGATCGCATGTTCCACCAGTTTCTTCATGGTGTCTTTGTCCTTGTAAGAGACATGAGCGAGCTGTATTTTGACACGGTCTTGAAGTCCCATTCTGAACTTCTGTTGCTGGTCATAGTCGGAAAATGAAGTGTGTGCAGCTTTTTGTCTGAAAGCGGCTGCGTACTCTGGAACCGAGGAAGATCCTTGTCTAAGGGATTCCAGTTCTCTGATCGCTTTTCCTTCACGATCTTTTTGCCCCCACATGGCTTCTAAGTCTTCCAGGAATTTTTCCATGGTCAACTTTTCTTCTCCGGTCTTTGCGAGTTTCGTAATATAAGGTAGCGCCCATTTGGCTGCAGTACCTTTCATAAACGAAAGCATTATACCGATTCTTTGGTTGTCTTGGATAGTTGGCCATTGTGCCGCGTACAGCGTTACTTGCGCTATCCAGATCGTTAATTCTATGGAGTCTTTTTCTCCAGTGAAGTCTTGGGGTTTTGAGTATTTTATGGATGGGGAAGAGGTTGATGTAAGTAGGCTAGCTCCTGCAGAGCCGAAGGATGGTTGTTGAGACTGTATCTTCATAGTCTCGTCTTCTTGCATTTCCAAGCGTACAGAAAGAAGTCTGTTTGCTTCTTCTAGAGCATGGTTCTTGGCTTCTAGATCAGCGATTCTGACCCTGAAGCTGTCTGCTTGGTTTGCAAGTGACATGTGAATGTACTCGACAATCTCCTGCGGGGTAGATGGTAATACTACCGCTGGTGCAGGTTGTTGTTCTTGTACGGAAGGTAATTCAGACATAGTGCCAGTTGTGTTCTGGAACCCGATTCACTGATGTCTGTTGAAGAGCTGCTCGTAAGGGCTCTTCCGAAAGGGAATGATGATGAAAAGAAGAAAGTTATGTAAACGGAAAACTGAAGCGGTCCCCGATATCTGATCGGATCAACCTCGTACTTCAGGGTCAAAGGGTTCTTTAATCAACCCAACTGACGCTTCCCTAATACTGACTAAGAAGGATACGTAAACTATACTCGATCGAGTGGGAAAAACTAGAAGACAATGCAATCTCCGTTCTGAGGGTACAAGCCTAGGACAAGTTATCACTCTTCCAGCCAAAGCTTACAAGTGCGAGTCTCACTAGGGTATGTCTCTAAATCCTCATAGGTCGAAAGCACAGAATGTCGACTAGACAGTTCCGCTATTGACTCGAAATGAATGCCTACGTGCGTAAAGAAGAAAAGGATAGGTAAAAATGAAACTATAGTAACGTTGAGCAGGCAGGGTCTTGGGCCAGCACTCAAAGTTGCAGTGACACGCCTAATGTCGTGAACACCTCCGTATACTGGTGGCTGCGGTAAGACAGGGCCTGGTATAGGACTACTAACTAAGAAAGATGATAGGTAGGAAAATGCGCTCAAATGAGCAAAGGGATGAAATCAAAAATCGCGGCGATTAAGCCGGGCAAAAGTATAACGGCTTTGTTTCGGCTAATGGTGTGAAGAGACTTTCAACACGATCAGGCGAAAGAAAGAGAGATGCGAGAGTGTAACGCGAGTCGGAGTCTCCTATAGTTCAAACCTAATGTCACAACCCAATAACGAATTAACGCTGGGCAGAGACTAGGACTCAAACAACAGAATAATCACAAAGAGGAAGTAGACAGCAGGTATGTCTTGGTATTGCTCACTTGGAGATACAAGAGGTTTGAACTAAAGAACTACTGACTACAACGAGCTACCTATATACACATATTGAAACTGAGATCGAAACTGAGAATGAACTAACTAACCAATCAGAATAATTAAAGGTATCGTACGATTCTATATATAACTATGATGTCATAACATGTGCCGCAGCCGCAGTAAGACTCTGGAACATTCCAAGAGTGTCGCGTGGTGCACCATAATTAGATTCGGCATTGTCCGATAAGTCACGTGATTCTGGTAATTCTACAATAGACGCAATAATAGGAACTCCTTCAATAGTAAACGTATTCTTAGGAACAGGCGTTGTGACTGGGCGCTTAAAGGACTTAGAATTGAGGAACGAATAATGATTTGTATTTGGAACTCATGACAGTATTGTTGCAATCAGTTAAGTGTTGGTGACATAAGGAGCGAAAATGATTGAGTAACAATGAGAATATGACTAAACATAATGTGCAAATCTGTAGATGAATGAATGTCATTTTTGTCATTTAGCTGGATATAAAAAATGTGAATATAAGGAGATAAAAATGTATGTGTAGATTAGACTGATTGGTTTGAAGAACAGAAGATGGAATAAAATTGTATGTGTATGACAGAGAATTCAAACTATACCAAACTCTAGAAACATCAGTACAGCTGATGCAATGACTGGCTATCCTGATAGTTCCATTCAGGGCCACTTTGCATGTCTCGTTAGGAGCTAGTGAAGTAGTTAGATCCCAGAGTGGGGTGAGCATTCATAATCAGTGTATTTGATGCAAACAATCTGTGAGTAATGCCCAGTGTGACCACAGCCCCAATTCTTGAAATTGGACTGATTGTCCTGCGATGTTGGTGACAAGAAGGTAGATTATATTGTGCTGCTCAAACATCGGCTACATAATTGCACTTCTGGAACCTAGAGAAATTTTTGATGGGGCTTGCATATGTTTGTTGATGCTGAATGGGGCATGATTTGGCATCCGGCTATACGGACCCATCATCGGAAAAGGTCCTGAGTTTGGGTGCTGAATCCCTGGTGGCACTAGTATATTATGTGCGAATATAGGCAGAGGATATGGCCTCCAATAATTAGAAGGTTGAGCTGGGAGTAAAGAGCAGCCTATATGGGGGTCAAAGCTTGTTTGCCTTGAGCGACAAACATGTATTAATACAGATTGTCTGGAGGATAGACAGGAACCAGAATGTCCTGATCTTTGTGAATGAATCACATAGGTATCAGTGGTGCTTACACCTCACGAGCTGATTGAGCATCTGTGCAAGTTGCACATTGTTTGTACCTGCACCAACAAGGCCCATGGCAAAGATAGTGTTAAGTGCAACTGCAAGATCATGGTCATGACTGTATTTTGAAAGTGTGTCAAGGGTAGGGAGGTGTGAGTTTGAGGTGCTTATGAGGCTGAGATCAAGAGGGACAGATTTGTGATTAATGGAATTGCCATAGTGCATCTGAGAATGACACATTAGTAATGTAACTGGACATTGTTTCTGCCACAAAGATATACCAAGTGGTTGAACTGTATGGACATCTCTACACCGAGATCCTCTCACATTGCAATCATTGCAATTGTTAAGAATATGCTCAAGGGTCAAATCCGAAGGGCTTGGCTTCAGCTCATGCGCTGTGCCCTTAACTTCCGAAGACTGTCGAATGATGTCCGGAGTCCGATGTCCGATGCGCGGGAATTCCGGCGGACGTTCGGAAATGAGAGATAAGACTAATCCAGATGAAGTCTGAAACTAGAAAGGAAACAGTGGAGGACTACCAGAGGTAGAGGCGGAGGTGACAAGTCTATAGGAATCAATCCTAAGACGAGCGGAGGTCGACGAGAGGATAACTCAAGTCGGACGGAGGAAGGAATAAGCAGAGTCTAAGATAATATTCAAACTCAAGATGTACATAGATTCTACAGGGTTTATATACTACTGAGATGCGAAGTCCGAAGCTATACAAAGCTGTGGACGGAGCGTATAGAAAAGTCAAACACTAGTCTATCGGAAAATAGTAAATGAAACCAGAGGAAAATAAAGGGCAGAAATGAAACGAGGTATGGAAAATGATATGGTCTAACCGGAGTAGGAACGTACAAAGGGATAAGGCATGAAAGTTAGACACAGGTCAGATCAGGACATAAATAGACGTCGGCTGGATCTGGATGTCCGGAAATGATGTAGGTGATAAGTACGGGTCCAGAACACGGGATATGACAGCAATACCAAGAATAGTCAACAATTATAAAGTATTGTCAGGTTTCTTCTCCTCTTTCCTCTCATTCTTGGTCTCATACTTCTTTCTCTCTGTGCCCTCAGCTTCCTCCCTCTCCTTGAGGGCATCCAGGTGCTCGCCACAGAAATACAGCAATTTCTGCACTTGCAGCATGTTCCCGGTGGTAATGAAGGAGCACACTTCCACAAAAATTTGTGGCTGCCTTGAGTATTTGATGCTGGATAGCCTTCAGCATCTTAAGTGTTGCATCTGAAGCATCCTGCAAGCCTATGACTCCAACTCAATACATGTCACAACCCAAACAACCTATGAGGACATACCAATGTAGAACAGTGCCAACACCAACCCCATAAATCATCTCCACTTTTCATCTAATGCCTTGTCATCCCTCTCCATTAGTGTCTCCAACATTGGACTTGTAATCTCCTGTTTCTGCTGCCCATGATGATATCACCAGGAAGTCCTACATTTTGGCAATGACAGTAGCTCGACATCGATGGTTGTATGTGGGCCATCATTCCTGAAGAGGGATAGTGCACGGGCATGTATGATGCCAATGGTCATGAATGATGTGCCAGTTTATATGTTGACAACAGGACCTGGGAAGCAAATGAGAATAGGAACTGAGAGGTTTCGAGAGTTAGCAATGTAGCCTAAATTATTGTGATAGATTGATTTACCTTGAAAACGAAATTGGGGAGATGACGATGAGTGAGGAAGGCTGCATGTTCCCTAAGCATGTCATGAAGGTTGTATCATTCATGCAGGGCCACAATTTGGAATTACACTCAGTGTTTCTGCCTTGTCGCATCATGTTGAATTTCCTCCCAAGCACAATGCAGGTAATTTCATCTTTTACTTTGATGGATCTTGGCATCTACTGGGTCAAGGCTGACACCATGTCTCCAGATTGGTGTCTGATACTTTATTACTGTGGGGCTTATGATCCAATATGCGACTGTTTTCCTGTCCTGCATAGTCATCAACACGTACAGTATATACCAGCGACGTGAAAACCCATCTTTAGATTTGCACAGCACATGATGTATAGGCTCTGGTACAAGTCACTGTGCCAACAATTTAATGATAACACAAGAGGAAAATTTCTCAAAGCATCAGCATATTTGCACTACATGCACTAGGCTTTTTCAAGGAAGTCCAGAACAAATTATACCCTCCCCCAGATGATAGCGGGTGCCAGGTCCTACCCACATACAAAAAATGATGCAGCAGTGGTTCTCCAATGTCCTATTTTCCTGGGCGCAGGTTACTTATCATATTGAACAGATAAATCCTCCAGGTCCTTCCTATAGCAGTAGGTATACCCCCTGAACTAGTGTAAGTTCCATTCAGTCTTCTCTGCATTTGCTGCTTATTCACACTCAGTCCCCTAGATGAGAGTCAGATGGCCTGGCACCAGACCACCAAGGATTGTCCATGGCCAGGTATACATCTCAGTACCCCATGTGCCTCAGTGTCCCAAAGTGGGGTACTGATTCCTCTATGCCATGACTCTAAGGAACAGAATGCCTATTTCTTTCCAGTCATTGGCATCCAACTCCGGACCTGTCCACGGCTCCTATTGAGGACCAGATATAAGTTTGAGCCAGTGGTACAGCTCTCATTGGGGACCAGACATCTCATGAGTTTCGGTATGCTTACACCTGAACTTATAAACTTATAAGACATATGGTATTGACCAATGGCTCCGACTGAGAACCGAACCTCTGGGGTAGGTGATTGGTTGGTTGATGATATGCCTCAGCCTATGGTACGGCACCCATTGGGGACCGCATATATGTCATCCGTGATGATATTTGCCTGCATGATGTCATGGCTCCCATTGGGGACCACATATATGTCATCTGTGATGATATCTGCCTGCATGATGTCACGGCTCCCATTGGGGACCGTACTTGCATTGACCGAGTGTATTAATCATACATGTACTTATTAGACGGCACCCATTGGAGACCGCATATATGTCATCCATGATGATATTTTCCTGCATGATATCATGGCTCCCATTGGGGACCACACTTGCACTGACCAGTGTATTAATCATACATGTACTTGCGAGATGTCTCACATGGTGGACCAGATCTCTTAAAAGTCTCATTATGATTTGAACTAGTACTTGTCGACGGCTCCGATTAAGGACTGGACCTTTGAGGTAGGATCATTGATGATATTTGCTTCAGCCAGCTAGTGTGACAGCTCCCATTGGAGACCACACCTTGCTGGGCCTCAATGTTGTTTTTTGTGAACCTCACTTATTTATAGCAAGTGTGGTCCCCAATGGGAGCCATGACATCATGCAGGCAGATATCATCACAGATGACATATATCCAGTCCCCAATGGATGCTGTCTGACAAGTACATGTATGATTGATACACTCGGTCAATGCAAGTGCAGTCCCCAATGGGAGTTGCAATGGGTGCTGTCCGATAAGTACATGTATGATTAATACACTCGGTCAATGCAAGTGCGGTCCCCAATGGAAGCTGTGACATCATGCAGGCAGATATCATCACGGATGACATATATGCGGTCCCCAATGGGAGCCTTCCGATAAGTACATGTATGATTAATACACTCGGTCAATGCAAGTGTGGTCCCCAATGGGAGCTGTCTGTCAAGAAAGAGATTTTGTCACATCAGGACAACTCAAATGTCCGGCACCCAATGGGAGCCGTCTGATAAGTACACAGATTATTGATGCACTCGGTCAATGCAAGTGCGGTCCCCAGTGAGAGCCGTGACATCATGCAGGTAGATATCATCATGGATGACATATATGTGGTCCCCAATGGGTGCCGTACCATAGGCTGAGGCATATCATCAGCCAACCAACCACCTACCCCAGAGGTGCGGTCCTCAGCCGGAGCTGTTGGATGATTACTAGTTCAATTATACTAACACTGTTAACACTGTTGGCAGGTCCGGTTCACAATACGAGATATCTTATAAGTTTATACAGTTAAGGTGTAAACATACTGAGACTTGTGAGATGTCCAGTTCCCAATGGGAGCCATACCACAGGCAGACAGACAGTCTGTAAACATATATTATATCTAATCTCATTGAGTGGTCCGGTCCTCTGTCGGAGCCTTCCTCCAATCATCTGTGTACTGATCCCCTCCCAGATGTAAGGTCTGGTCCCAAATGGGAGCCGTCAGACAAAGCCAACAGAAATCCTTCCCGTTACACATGCAAGCTGCATACTCAAAGTAAATCAGTCATCCGGAGACCTCAACTATACAACATCAATCATGGGTTTAATATCCTTTGAGAGACATGCCTCACACAGAAATTCCTACCAACCCAACCCATGATGGCCACATGCTATTCCACGTGTACCAACTACAGTAAGAAAACCAAGTAAACTACAACTACAACTACAAACTACAATCATGATGTTTTGAATTATACATTAAAAGTAAATGTCCTGTTTAGTGGCGGCGCTTGGTAAACCGCCCATCAATCTTCTCCACCTCCTTCCTCATAGTGGCGCAGGCCATCTCTATCATCTGCGGGATGTTGGAGAGGCCTGACACCCTATCGGCCAGGTATGCGTCCTCCTCGCCATCCTCGCTCTCACTCTCGCTCTCTTCCTCCTTGACGATGGCGACCTTCTGCTTGGTGCTCATCCGGAGCTCGACGTAGGCATTGTTTTGGATGCACAAGGGGCCTGGCACCACCCATGGTTGTGCCAGTGCGACGGCGGGTGGCTCGCTGTACTTACTCTGTGTCCTGGCAGCCAGGCCTGGCACTTGTGTGGCCTTTGAGGAGGTCTGGACAGGATGGGAAGTCGGAGCAACTGGCTTTGGCCTATTTTTAGGCTTGGGAGCTAGCACTGGTGAGGGTGGGGGTACCGCGGTCTTCTTCTTCCCCTTGTCTGATAAAGTCAGTGCTGATTGTGTTAGACAGATGAGGTAAACACTTACTTTGTACAAGAGAGCACTTCACCTTCCCATGGTGGCACTCGTAGCACAACTGGCCCTTAGACCAGTTGTGGCACGGGTGTTGCATTGTCATGCATGTTGTGCAAGGTACAGGGTTGAGTAGCTTCTTGGCGCTCATGCGTGGGGTACATTTCTGTAGGCGGAGGGTTAGAATGTCAGCCGCTAAGAAGACACATCACTTACCCTGCGTCCCACCTGACCCGACTTTTTATCGGGTGGTGCCTGTGTTTCTTCAGAATCCTCCCATTCATTGATCTCCTCAGACTCCTCCTCCACCTCCTGCTGGGTCTCCTGCTCCTGATCGGCGCCTTCTCTCTCACCTGAGACAGGTGCGCATTCCGTTGAGGTCATGGTGGTGGGAGTGGGTGTGGTGGTGGGAGTGGTGGCAGGAGCGGGAGCAGTGGTGGTGGAGGTTGAGGTTGAGGTTGCCGCTGTCTGCCTCAAGACCAACTCAGCCTGCTTCGCTGCGGCATCCTTGAAGGTGCTAACCTGGCTTTGAAACACCACACAAAGGAGGTAACCTTTCTGCCAGTCTTGCCTTGTGAAGACTGGCAGATCAACGACAACCTTGTTGTCGCACGCGAGCGTCAAGTGCTTGGCCAGCTGATCCTAAGTACATAAGTAGTTAAATAGTTAGCATACAAAACAGACAAAAAAAAGAAAACACGCACCTTAAGATCAGAAAGGTTCTTGCACCACTCCTCCTTCTCCAAAATGTGGTTCCCGTCGTGTTGGGAGGGAGCTGACTGGATTATGTGGGTGAGACGGGTGCTCAGCTTGTCCACCTCAGCTCTCAGAGCAATGGTTTCTTCGCTGTCGGCTGGCAGAAGAGGAAGGAGGTCAAAGAGATCCAAACCGTCGATTTGGTCAGACATAGTAATATAGAAAGTACTATAGAGTTATAGAGTTGACTTCAGTTAATCCCTATGATGGTAAAGTGCCCTTTGAAGCAACAAAAATCCTCTGTAGCCCTCACAACTTGGATAATTATGATGTGGAGACTGTGACTGTATATCCTGGAGATTTGCTATAAGCCTATGAATAGATGGTGTCCAGGATAGTTATCTCACAATTTAATCCCTTTGTAGAATTCAGCTACCAGGCCAACTACATGCAGAATACAATCCCAATCCTGTTTTGGCACATATGAGTCATTTTTTCACATATGGAACACTCTATTGCATACACAGCTCAAGATCTCTAGAAGTCACTTCAGATAACAACAGTCAAGCTTAAGAATGCACAGATAAGACCTTATGGTGGATGGCTGCTCTCATTCCATGACTGCCACCAGACAAACTGTTAGGCAAGTGTATCTACAATAATACTTACTCACTGCTATTAAATCTCTTAATTGAAAGGCTTGCATGCCCAACCACTATTAGTGCTTTGTTATATGGTTCTCAAGCCCAGAAAATATACAGGGCAGAGCTTAGTAACAACATCCTGCAAGAAAAAACAACCCATAGCCTTGTGATCATCTAGCTACACCCGTGCCTGTGCAGTTGTTACAAAGATTCTACAATACCTGGACATTTGTTCATAGGATTTGCCTGCTATGCTGAAAAATCTCACTTCATTTGAGGATATGGGAGAAGTCATTGATCTTGGCAGATGTCTCTCAGAATTTACCTATACAGTATAACAGTAGGTAGCAGTGCAAATTCTGGTTGGAAACCAATGTCTGCTCTATTAGTGTCTGATTCCTGTAATATGTATCCTAGGCCTGAGGCCTGAGTGGTGAGCAGAACATGAGCCATCATTGATGCCCAGTAAGAATTGGTTAGATGCCCTCACACGGAGAATGATGGGTTTATAAGTTTGGAGTAGTTGATAGACTTGGATTGATGGAAATCTAACTTATGCAAATAAAAACTCAACAATGTGTTATCATCTTGGGACTCAGAAGTTGCAAATGAATCATTAGCCAAATGAGATCTGGTCCATGCTGGACCACATTCCTCCAAACTTTTAGGGTGATAATCATTAGCGTGACCTTGATCTGACTCTGACAGTGGGCCTTTTGGTGTACCAGCATTGAATGACACCTAAGTTGGCTGTAGGAGATCCATCAATCTGGAAGGTACCAATGTTCAAGCCATTCTCAGAGGTCTCTATTATGCATGTGGGTGAAGGAGAAGTTGATGGTGATCTGTATATTCCATGATTTGTATGATCAGAGCTGCCATGCAAGTCAGAATCTGAAGATAGCTACACATCTAGCTTTTTGAAGTATGCTGGGGTGAATGTGGTTGGGATTTAGATACATATGTGACTCTGTGGTGGAATATATGCAGTGGATACTGAAGATTGATAAACAATTTTGCTGGATATTAAAAGTTCAAGATTACCTAGCAGTCAGTTACTTTTTATAGGATAAGAGAGCATAGAATTGGTGCACAGTTAAGTTGGGCTTTTAGAGATTGATTTTGATATGACATAGTACCAAAGCTGTCCAAGGGCATGTCCCTAAAGAAATTCAATAACTTACCAACTACACGTACAATCTGTGAGTCAGTTACTGCACTTTGTTCTGATCCAGAGAAAATAAACAAGTTTATTACCTTAATTCAGATGAAGAAGGGAAGAATAAAATCAAATACAAAGTTGGACAAAGGTGTGTTTCTTCTAGAAGCATGCTTAGCATGAATTCATGTGTAGGTCTAATTTATCTGAGTCATGTTGCACATATTATTTTAGTATAATTAGTATTGGAGGGCAGACTTTGAAGAGCCACTTTTCAAAAAGGTTTCTCAGTCGGACTTCAGATCATTGTGTATGGAACACCAAGAACTGTTGGAGTCAGATTTATCTATCTGGGCGGAAGCCAAAGTATTAGCTGGTGAGAACAATCCATAGCTTTTGTAGATCTGTGCGACTAACTAAGATTTGTTATTAAACTTCAAGACACCATCTAGGTAGTCAAGTTCAATGAGATATCTGGAGTACAAAAGCCTTGGTGTTCAAATGAATTTCACACACACTGGTTTGCAAGCTCTTCACCACCCATACTTCAGGTCTGTCATGAGCTCCAAGAGGTCGGGAACATAATGGACCACATTTGTAAAAGTTTAAATAGAACTTTAAAACCAACTTCAAGCTGTTCTTGAAGTTTGACTGCTCTTCTTCATTTTTTCATCTAATAGACATACTTGACTATCACATGCATGTCATTCTTAATCTGCTTCTCTGATCATTCAATACAATCAGATCTACAGAAACAGCTACACCATAGATGAGACATACCTCAACATCTCTAGAGATCATGGTCTTGCCAACCTGCAATCTTATATTATTTTGAAGTACAGGCAATTCAATGGGCCCAATCATGCCTAAGGTACACAAAGAATATAAGAAACTATAATAGCAAAATATCATTACAATCAGAACTTGATGAAATGAGAAAATAAGAACCCACCCTGTCACTTCATGTCCAATTCTCAGATTCCTGAGCAATCTGACAACATTTAGCCACTTTTGACATGTTTGCAGGCAGCGTCTCAGTGATTCTGGCCCTGGTATTAGGACCAGGATGAGGCATTGGGGATTCATCTGAGATCTCCATATTTCTCTCGTCCTTGCTCTTTGCTCTCTCCTGCAGACTAGATTTTTGAAACTCTTTTGAATGTGTTGCCTTTGCTTTTTTCTTGCCCTTGTTTAATATTTAACTCTTGTTGTTCTGGCCAAGTAAGGCCTGTATCTGAGAAGGTGGGTTAGAATACATCAATTACTATCTGTACTACACCAGATGTTGCAATGAGAAAGAATACTCACAGGTACCTTTGAACTGAATTTGGATTTGGATTTGACTCTGGATCTGGGTGTAGTGAGTATGAATGTGACTGAATCATAGAAAAACTTGGTATCATGACTCTTGCTAAAAACCAAAGTGCCTTTAGATGTTTTGCTAGTGATTGGAGGTATTTGAGCAGATTCATCAGGACTGGACATAGAGGGTGATGGAATAGATAAAGACCATTCAAGCTCCATTCTGGAATATGTAGGAGAAGAGATAGCAGACATCTGCAGATCATCCTTTGGTAGAAGCAGTGTGCCTGGAGGAGTGAATATAGACACAACAGATTCTTCTAGGTGGTTGAAAGCCACTGGTGAAGATGCATTGTTCCCTGGTAAGTCTGGGCATGAATCAGAAGTGGCCAAAACAAGCACCAAGTCTACCGGAATTTTCTGTGGAAATAGTGGTATGGACCATCTGCAAGATCATAAAAATTATATCAGGCATCTTGAAGATATGATACATCTCTGAAGATAAAGATTATATCTAAGACGGACAAGCTTATGATGGATGTGACTAAAAATGCACATGAGATTTGTATCAGATCTTGTCCAAAATAAGTAAGTACCATAAGCAATTCGATTAGCAATATTGTTGGATGTAGTAGCCTAATCAAAGTTTGATTTTTCTGGACACAATTAATCAAGTGTCAGGATGATGAAACTATAAAATCCTTAAAGCACCTGGGCATAGAATATACCAAATCATTCATTTTTAAGGTCACAATATATGGGGGATCAAAGGGCCTATGAGGCAATAAGTTAGATGCATTCCCAAGCAAGTTTCTCCCCATCATTTTAGAGGGTTACTGAAGATAATAGAGCAAGTTTTGAGGTAATGAGCTGGTCAGAGGACAGCCTGACACCAGAGGTCTTGTGCCAGAGAAAACACCCAAACAAGTTTTTCCCCACCATTTTTAAGATGACAATTTTGAGACATCAGAAAGTTTTATAAGATGTTAAGCTTAGTTAACCTAGGTGTAAGGGGATAGTTCGGAGCAAACATTCAAAAAAGCTTTTCTCTATTATTTGCAAGGTTACTGAAGAGGATGACCTAGTTTCAAAAGACCAGGGATTTCTTATGAGGTAGTGAGCTTGGTGCACCTGAAAGTTCAGAGATGCTATTTATCACCAACCACATAAACAAGTTTCTTTCTACTATTTTAAATGCTGCAGAAGAAGATAGGCCAAAGTTTGAGCCATAAGTAATTTTTTGTGAGGTAGTAAGCCTGGTTCACCAAAGAATCAGGAGGTGGTCTGACACCAAAAGTCCCATATTAGTCCCCCTCAGGAAAATTCATCTTAAGTGGAGACAGAAGCAGAGATAGAGGTTAGGAAGTGCTGACAGAAACAGCAACAGAAATAGCAACAGAAACAGCAACAGACAGAAATTTGGAAAGTAGATATAGACATCATGACAGACATGGCATCAGCAATAAATTATTTGCAGTACATGAATGATAATCATATCAACTGAATTTTTGCCTCTACACATCACAACCATATTACTCCTACAGCGACTGGTGGCATGAGATAAACAAATAGAGGACCAGAGATGGAAAGATGGTTGTATACTACTGTCCCTACAAGAGAGCATATGATAAAGTTGAGAAGCAAGGATAGAGGGAAACTTATATACAACCAAGAGTCATATCATGAAGAATAATGGTTGAGAATCATTTCTATACAATCAGATAAAGTTTTTAGTCAATGATGACTCCTTATTATTTTAAATGTCACAGATGATAGGCCAAGTGCTGAGACACTAGGAGATTTTGTAAGACGGTAAACTTAGTGCACCTGGTGATGAAGGGATACTTTTACACCAGGGATCCCATACATCAAAAATACCCAAGCAAGCCCCCACACACACCATCACCAAGGCCACTAAAGATAATTGACCAAGTGTTAAGGCACTAGTAATTTTTTGTCAAGTAATAAGCTTAGTGTATCTAGTAGTCAGTCTAACACAAGAGATCATACACTGTAGGACACAGCCAAACAAGTTTCTCCCTAGCATTTTCAAGGTCACTGATGATGATAGACTAAGTTTTCAGACACTAGATATTGTTTGTGAGTCAACAAGCTTGGTACACCTGGAGGTTGGGAGGTGGTCTGACACCAGAGGTCCTACACTATATAAAACATCTAAACAAGTTCTTCATTACTATTTGAAAGGTCATAAAAGATGATGGACCAAGTTTAAAAAGACTAAGAAATTTTTGTAAGGTAGTAAGCTTGGCACACCTGGGTGTCAGGGGGAGAGTCTGATACCAAAGATCTCAAACTAGAGCTGGTCTGGTACCAGAGGTCCCATACTGTAGCAAACTGCAAAACATGTTTCTGCCTACCATTTTAAAGGTTACTTTGAGCTCTCAGGAATTTTTCCCTAGGTGCTGAGCTTGGTACATCTAGAGTTCAGGAGATGGCATGACATCAGAGATTCTAAACATCAGCAGAGACAAAATAGAATTTCTTCCCAATATTTTCAAGGTCACTGAAGATGACAGATAAATTTTAAAAGGACAGGAATTTTTTATACAGTGATAAGCTTGGTATACCTGGTGGTCAGGGGGTGATCTAACCCAAGAAGTTTTACACTGTAGCAAACATTTAAACAAGTTTTTCCCCACTGTTTTCAAGGGTATAGAATGTGATAGACTAATTTTTGAGACACCATAAAGTTTTTATGAGACAGTAAGCTTAGTGCACCTGGAGGTTAGGGGTGATCTGACACCCGAGGTTACAAACATCAGCAAACCCTCAAACAACTTTGCACCTCTTACCTGAGTACATGTCCTTAATTTTCAAAGGCTAGAAACACAGCCAGGTGGAATATGCTAAATCCCAGTAGGCTTCATAAGGAAAGTATAGGAGAAAACAAAAAGTTGGTCTAGTGAAAAATAGGGAGTGCATCAACACACATCCAAAAAAAAATCTCCCCAACATTTTAAATGTTTCTCAAGATGATAGACCAAATGTGGTCGAACATCAGAGGTCACAAATATCAGTAAACACCCAAACAAGTTTCTCCCTACCTTTTTAAAGGCTACAGAAGATGATGAATTAAGTCTTGAGACACTAGGAATATTTTGTGAAGTGGTGGGCTTGGTACACCTGGTGGTCAGGGGTGGGTTGGACACCAGAGGTCATAAACATGAGCAAATACCAAAACAACTTTCTCCCCACCATTTTAAAGGTCACAGAAGATGATAGGGTCAGTGTTGGATTGCCAATAATTTTTTGTGATGCTGTATGTCTTCTCCTCCCCCTACATCCACCCATGTTGGCCAAAGATATTGCAAAATTGGTTCAAGATCATGTAGTTACATGACTATAATACATATAGAGCCATCCTGATAAGATGCTAGCCTGTCCTAATAGGGTTATAGCATCCCAATATAGATATTTGGTAGCAAGACATGGTCAGCAGTAAAATGATCATAACTCATGTTCCTGACTACTAATTTCCTTCCAGTGATGTGTTCCATGATCTGAGATAGTTAGAATGGCCAAAATGTGTGATGTTATATATAATATATAGCTATAGCATGTATAAATTATTTGTGTTCATGTAATGTTGTAAGTCAGTGCAAATATCAGCACTAACCAAAATGTATCAGCAGCACACATGGTAAAGCAGACCCAGACATCCTAGGTGCACAGGTTTTGATTGACTCCAGGTAGTATGAGAGAGCCTGGAGATATGGTTCTGAATTGGAGGTTGCAGCTTTGTTCTTGAATTTAGCAATAACAAATAGATAATGATGGTTATGAATGTCAATGGACATATCTGCATCCATCACATATGCAGTGCCTTGGACTTTGCTATTCAAATGAAACCGAGTCGGTACCTTGCAAGCATGTCACAGACCGCTTCCACTCGCTTTTTTTCATCTTTATAAAATGCCAACATCACATTTGTGAGTTCATGGACGAGATTGTTGTCATCTTCAGTTGTCATGTGAGTCTGGCTGTCATTGATAAATTGACCGAAGGCTGGATGCAGCAGTGTAGCAGGGATAGTTTCCTTGAGCTTGCGAGGACGACCACAGAGTATTTGTAACTTTTTATTCAGCTGTCTTTCATGAAAGGATGAGGGATGTGATGCATTAGAAGGCAAGTGAGATCTTTCGATTTCAACTTCAATGTCTTCTTTCTGGAATAGTTGTCCATATTGTCCAGGAAGAATCTCCATGCTATTTTGATTGGGTCCTCTCCTTTGATGATGTGTTTTGCGCGCAAAGGAGGATTTGTTGATCCTTCCAGCCATACATTAGTGTGAGTCCATGCAATGATACAATTAACTCACTATTCATATCAGAGTATACTTGGACAATAATGTGGAGATGCTCAAGAACTGGTACAGCCAGGAAATAATTGGATATTGGTTTTGACTGTGTCACCTCGAGCAAGTGACCAGCATCAAGGGTATCAAGACTCTCTTGGAGGTCATCCTTGGATGGGGATATTCTGTATATGTGTATGTGACTTTGGTCTACGTTTTGAAGTTGTGATTCTGTTTGCTTCATGAGATCTTTCAGTAATCCCATTGATGCATTTGACCTAATCAAAATGTCAAATTGATCCTCCCCAGTGCTACCCTGTAGCCAACAATGAATCACAAGTGTTGGTGCATCTAGAGAACACAACAATAAGTTATCATGCACAGCTGCCATGCAAATGCTGTGAAGGGAACAGTCTCTGATGTTCTCATATATGTTTGATGACTTCTTCTACAGCATCTAAACCAATTAATATGACAATTCATCTTAGCTTCACCCATAGTCACTTCTCTCAGTGAGTATCAATTGACAATGTGGTAATTGAATATGGAAACACAATGTCCATGGGGAGTACTTAGATATGACAGGGGAATATAGGAGACGACAACCTGTAATAATGGTTATTACCAATGAAATTCAATTGATACATTGTAGCACATGATTCAGTATATTATTTCCGACCTAGTCAAATAGCCCAAGGTTGAGAATCTGCCCACTTAAGCGGGCCATCCGAGGTGGGCCCATATACAGATAGGACGGGTGGGCCAGCTACAAAGACAATTTCCATTGGTGACGGGTGGGCTACTGGTATGCGGGCCTGTCATGAAGCAATAAGATAATTCCAGTGATGATGGGGTGGGCCGTTAGTATGATACAAGTAGGCCGGGTGGGCCAGTCAGGAAATAGTAATGACAAGTGGGCCAATATCTAATAGTAGGGATGGGACGGGTGGGCCCATTAGTATGATACAAGTAGGCCGGATGGGCCGGTCAGGAAACAGTAATGACAGGTGGGCCAATATCAAATAGTTGCAGACCAGGTGAGACAAAAATAGAAGGGATGGGTGGGCCAAGAAGTGGACCCGTTAGTGATGTCCAAGTCGTTTCTGGTACCGATGGATGGGCCAAGAAATGGGCCTCAAGATTCTCCCAGCCTTTGGACACCTCTAGATAATCCATTACCCCGGTATTGACGGATGGACCGAGCACTGACAATTCCCTCATGTCTTCTGGTCACCTGTAAAAAGAATAGCTGTTTCCGGTAATGACAGACAGGCCAAAAAATGGACCTGACAATTCCCCGGGATTCGGACATCTATAAATGAATTGTTTCCGGCACTGATAGGCGGGCCAAGAAATGAACTGTCTTTAGTTGTCTATAGATGAAATGTTGTTTCTGGCAATGATGGATGGGTCAGATATCAGTATCCACCAGGTCTTCTGTCATCTATGGATCAACTGTTTTTCTAGTACTAACGGATGGGTCGAGAAATGGACTCCAATATCCCGCCAGATGTTCGGTCATAGCCGGATAAAGTCTGAATTCGTACTGATGGATAGGCCAAGGCATGGACCTGACCATCCCTCATACATCCGGTCATATCTAAATAAATTGTTATTGCTGGTGACGGATGGGGCAAGACGTGAATCTGTGTGCCCACAAAGTCTTCCGCTGTGTATAGATGGGTTGTCGTTCCCAATAAATGCGGACAGGACGAGACTCACATAATCATATCATGTACATACTTGTAAATGATGCTGATACGTAGACGGTGGTGACAAACATCGGATGCAACATCCGCTGTTCTTTCACCAGACCGTCACCATGATGGGGCCTAACAAGCAATACGTACACCGTATACACGCATTCTCGGAATGGTTTATGGCAATTGGGTGCAGCATCGGTGAAGATCGTGGAAGGTTCTCGGTAGGTCTGGCATGTGATTCGACCTCAGTCATGGTGAACATGTCCGGATTTGTATGACAAGACTGGTGAGCAAAGAGATATTAACCCCCATTGAACAAATATATACTCTCAGCCCATGAACCACATATCCGAGATCATATTCATGCCTGCAGTGGGCTCGAACTCATGAGTTATCCATGTTCCCTTCCGATATTGTATTTGCACGACCCCCTGCCATCGCCACGCGCTCCTGCGCCCAATACCTATTTTGTTAAAACTCTGCTGCTCCAGCGCTGACATCTTCAAAAATTTCAACGTGTTTGCATGATTAAAAAATTCGCAAAACAATCTGTTCGTCCCGGCTGGCGATAACAAGTTACTCAATGTGCAATACGAGAGCCGTGGGGGATGTTTGACAGCTTTGAGGACCAAACTGGAATTTGGTGTAGATGAAGTTCGGGGCAGCATTTGACATGCTCCTGAAAAGCCTAGAGACGTTCCATCGATCAGTTTGTAACTGCTTGAAAAAATTAGTGCATACACTAGGTATCTATGGCATAATACATACATTATTCAGGCCAGAGCAGCGCTGCTTCCAGCTAGCCTGCGACTGCCGGTGTAATGCGTATCTGACTTTGTCAATTTACAATATTCTTCAGCTAACTCTCCATAGAATGTCAGCTCAATTCACCTAGTCATGACTAGCTGTATGGTAATCGAAATAAAGAACTAGCTGGGTGTGTAATCACTAAGAATCAAAAGCAAGAATGTACATTAGATAACAGTATATGAATGTAAGGTAGCTCAACTACCGAAAGTGTAACAAAAATGACCTTGTGTGAATGTGCCGGTGCAAGGAAAGGACTGCAAAATTCAAATATCAATAAAGCGAAATACTGTGACTTGCATATGGTGCCGAACGACTACTAGTCAGGTGTGGGAGACGGCACACTGGAGAGTCGAGAAGATGCAACAGAGTTGGCCTGCAGCACAGGAGTATCTGGAGTATCGGCAGCTTGTTGAACCTATGCAGATGTACCGACACAGCCCTGCACACCCACAACGACAGAAGGGTCCCAGGCATGAGTCCATTGTCGCCCAATGGCCGAGAGATTCAGGTTCTCGGTTTGACAAAGCCATTGTGGAAGGTCAATGTTCGAATGTTGCGGAGGCGCATAACCAGCGGTGCTGATAGGATGACGATGTGCTGCAACATCATCTTTGTGATCCCAGAGTGATAAAGTGAGATGCCCAACGGACGCCAACATGGCTCTCCATTGAACATCGGACGTGTTGATACATTGCTCCAACATCACCAACTGTTGACCAATGCGACCCTCTACCGATTCAATTCTTGCGTCCAGTGCATCCACCCGGTCGTTGGTTGCAAGGAGATCAAATCTCTGGCCAAGTTCTTGGATACTTTGCAGTATCTCCCTCGGGGTGGGCTCTGGAACGATAGCATGTGCGATGTCTGGTTGGACCTCACATTCAGGAGTTTGCATCATCGCGCGAGGTTCAGCATTTAATTGGGCCGGCATGATGTTCATCACATTAAGCTCTGCCTCAGCATCTGTCAGTTCCAAATCTCCGTGCAAATTGAGTTGACGCTTGACTGATAGACAACGAGACTCACCACAATCTTCAACAACCATTTGTAAAGATAGGCAGGGTGTATGGGGTGGTGTGGAGGTCAGCAGCTTATCAACATGCGCGGGAGGTGACTTCACTGTACGTCGAGACTTCGGTGGACAGGTCCTAGAACATTTTGGATTGGAAGATGCTTCAGCAGCTTTCACCTTTGACTTTCCTTGCATTCTCTCCTGGACGCCAACACCATCAATTGCGCATGAAATCTTCATGCTATCACAGTTGCCGCATGCGAGGTGCATGCTACCGACCTTCTTATCCGGCAGAACAAGACAGGCTACATCCATTTTCACGCACTTGTCACATTTCCGAGCATGGTGACGAATGGAATGCTATAGATTTGTTAGTTCTGAGCAATGTTCATGCCAATAACACTTGCCTCGGCTGGCGTGGCAATCATGGAATCCAAACCCCAATTGACAGGCTGGAAGAAGACAAGTTAAGACCGGAGATCAGAATGCACTCTGGTGTCTTGATCCCAGAAACCTCAATTATCCGCTGTGTGGATTACCTCCGATGAGTCCATGGCCGTTGAGTGTGTTGCTACCTTTGGCTGGGTTGTGAACAGATAAGGGACATTCATCAAATGGGTCTGCGGTCAAGACATACCTCTGATTCTGAGGGAACTTTCTGCCACTTTGGCTTTTTGTGTTGAGAGGAGGGCACAATCTTCCTTGAGTCCACCGCTTCATCATCAGTATCATGCTTTGCCTTTCTTTTCCCACTCTTTGCGACCTGTGGCATCCTGTTCGCGGGCCGCAGGCAGAGCAGTGATGGGTGTGAGAGGCTCAAGTCCCGTTGAACACGGCAATGGTGGTGCAGGTGTCCTGTCCGGACATGCGGTGGACTCGGATCTGTGGCCAGGTTGTGGTGTCGGAAGTGTCGCTGATGACATTCTAATCGCTTCGATCGCAGTTGTCTTGAACACGAGAACAGATGCCGTGGGTGGAGCTTTGAAGAAGTCCTTGATGATGGTAGGAGGGTGGTAGTCGATTGTCTTTTTGATTTGCGGGTGGCTCGCAATTCGGGGGTCTTGGTCGCTAACAGAGCTCCAGTCTGGCAATGTCTCAAAGGCACCACCCTTTGAGTATTGCTGCACAACAGCAGCACAAGATAGTAGCAGAGGGGAGAATGACATGGCATTCCCCCCATGAAGCTTTAAGTCTTTTGCCTGAATGCAAATTTTTTCAGCATTCCTATTAAATTTTGGGAGCAAAGAGGCAGGAAACTCACCACATGTCTGGCAATGTCGTCCGATAGCTTCAAGGCCTCTTGATCTGCCTTTTTCAACTCAAGACAACACTGTATCAGGGACTGCACAGCTGCCAGTGTGTCGTTCAGCGCGTCGTTAGCGGCTTCCGAAGGTGTCATTGCAGTAAGTAAGGAGATCGCTGGTAATGGGGACACAATAAACAGAAGAGGCTGAAAGATGACTTGGAAAACAAACAAACATCGGGGTTTGTATTGGAACATCTGTTGTGGGTGTTTCCGGCAACATGCGGTCTGTAAGAATATCGACTGGGTGCAAAATCTGTGACGTAACTATCAGCACTATTGTTGCATGCTCTCGCTTGTTGTGTATCGACCATCCACCCAGCATATATATTCACACATCGTCCTCCCCGATGTCTATATTCACGGCGAGAACTACTGATGACAGGACAACATGGTTTCATTACTCCCGACAACTCAGATGTTGGACAAGCCGAGCCTCATTACTCTACCTCTGGTAGCAAGCCTAACGACACTCCAGCCGTCAGGCCACTCGACAAAAATTTCATTGCCTGGTTAGGCCCTTTCATACCACTACATTTGTGGAATCCCCCGAAGTTAACAAGAAAACTGAAGTTCAAAGGAATCGCCGGAATGCACGATTATCCTAAGTTCCAAGGTATATACATTTCTATCTGTTTGACTTGATAGCGCTGACAACTCTCCATTGTAGCATATGATGTGGCTGCCAAGTTCCCTGAATGGCATCTATCTAGTGATGATCTGGTGGCAAAAAAGACAAAGGTACGTCATCACCAGATCAACTTACTGCACCAACTGAGGTTGACTCACAGAATATGAGCTATGTTTTAATGGCAATGACGATGAAATAACAAGCATGCTGGCCGGTATGTGCTGCTTTGTAGGTAATGCCAGCCTTCCTAATCTACATTTCAAGACATATATGCTGGAGACTTGATGAGATCAAAATGCGTAGCTGGCCCAGCAATCACTCCATTGGGAGAGCTATCTAATGCAACAAGCACCTCTGAAACTCCTTCCGATTCAGCCGCCACAGATGTCACGTCGCACTACAATGTCGCACTGGCGTTCGCGTCAGAGGAAGACATGTACAACTGCAGATGGTGTGATCCTGTCACTGCCGACATTGAAGAAAATTCTCATGACTGCGGATGGGGGGATGGGCCCTCCGAGACAAACATTGACCAAGGCTGGGATCATTCCACGGAAAACCTGCATGATTGCAGATGGGAAGATGCCATCGTCACCAAAAGCATGGGGGATACTGATGAATATTAATGGACCGGTGAGATCTCTCTGGAAGCCGCAAATGCGTTGGATGGGAAAGATCCCTATGACTGCGACTGGGATGACGCCATGGATACCGACATGTGGGTATCGACAGGAGGTAAGCCGTCGGTCGTGGTTACCAGATGGAAGGACCTTTCAATAAATGCCCACCGCAGGGAGCGATCTTCGTGTTTGTAGATTGGTGGAACTGATGAACATTGAGCCAACTACTACAATGCAACCTGGTGTGATGGACACGACACCCACTGATGCAGAAGCAGAGGCAGGTAAGTGATTCAGATGGATTATCTTCTCGCTGATGCATTGGATCGCACAGCCTGTCCCCCTGGTCCATGTAAACAACATGAACTCAATGTGTTCCAAAGGCCGAACATTTGATGTGCCATGCTGTTAGCCAGCTGAAGTCGAAGAGGCACGGCAGCAGTGAGGTGTGGTCATTTGGTAACAGTTTATGACTTACATGTCCGGCAGTTGACCGATTCATAAGCATAGTGGTAGCATCTGCTGGAGACATCCGGAACTATGTCCCGGCAACAACGTCGACATCCAACAGTAGTCATTATGGAGCCGTTCAAAATGCAAGAGACAGGGTGACCAAACTCGGGGACGATGTTGCTAACATTCATGGTTTACTCAATATCCACTGCAATATCATGGATACAGTAGAACTCATGATTGCGCGACGTGAGCATCGCCGGCCAACCGAGTAGATATGTCGCCAGCTGCCTGATATTGCCGGAAAGGCCCAAAGATGGAGCAATGAGTTGATAGTTGCAGGGGTTGTCAAAACTTGTAAACGGTACAATTATATCTCTAGCATTGATAATGGTTTTGGATCAGTAGTACATCATAAATAAATGATATATAGAACATAAATGAGAGCACACTATTGGGGCTGGTACCTAGCAAAATCAGCCTGATTATAGTGCACATATTCAGTACGTGGGGTTTGTGTATAGTTATGCACACTATCATGCATAAACCAGGCCCAAAAATTTTTATCCCCCTCACGCACCTGGACACTGTGCCTCACAAGCCGGCCAGAGTAGCTCACCATTACTCCCGGATTATATATCAAGTCGATCCCCAAGTTTATTAACTGCATGACTGCGCGATCATAACCTCCTGTGCACGTCAGAATATCTAACCCCTCCGGAGGGCATTTCGGATCTCAATGGTTCGGCGATTGTCTGTTGCACATGACTGCCGCACTGGTGTACACAGATGCCCAGTTTTGGAGCATTCGGGACATCTGATGAAGCCCCTGAGTTGCTGCCCAATGGCCGAGTTGAACTTGAGTGACGATCGAAGCTTGGTATAATTGCGGATGCATCACACACAGGGCTGCCAATGCTACCAGCCCCGGATTGCCGGTAGAACAGTCGTATTATAGTCATACCCGGGAAGCTTACGATGATGCCTGCTTCTGCAACCACAACAAGCCTTAATCCACTTCTCAAATGTAGGGTTGCTAGGCCAAGTTCACTGCAGGGCACAACCACTTCACATGCGAGGTGGGCCAAGGCTTGTTGTGGTAGCAGGTGTTTGTGCAATTGTATTTTCGGCCGGACAAGTGGCTAATGGAATATGACTGTGAGTCCGGTTAGAATTTGAGGGAATAAATATTTAAATCAGACACCCTAGGGATGATTTTGGAAGAACGCACAATCATGGCTGCTAGGGATGGATACAGAAGCCCTTCCATCAATCCACCATGCCGTGTTGGACCAACTGCTGCCTCAGTGCCAGAGCCAACGTCACAGGGTATCCGACATGGTATCCGGCACCTCGGCCAAATGTTTGACAAGCTCGGTTCAAATTGTGGGTAAAGGGATTGGACGCAAAGGTACACTCGGTCAAAGGTTGGCAGCGTTGGAGCGACACCTCATTGAATCGGATGCGCGATGGAGGGTGATGTCATTGTCGATAGAACAACTCAGCGATCAACTCTGGGACCACCAAGTGGACCCCACCGCTTATGCCCATCTGCAGCATACAAGCACACGGATCACGCACTGCTGCTGAGGCACCACCGGCAGTGAAGACGCGAACATCTACGCCATTAGCAGAGTGGACCTCATGCCTGGTCACGTCCATCACAGGTACGCAAGGTCATATCAGCACATCTTCAACTGGGTCCAGGACCGCCCAAGCTCCGGATACTCGTGTCCGGCAGGCCGTGTCCATCCCATTGTCCACCAGCATCCATCATTAGTATCTGACATCTAAATATTCATATCTGGAAGGACTTTGATTTGAACATGGTCTCACTATTCCTGTCTTTTGTGCATTGTCTTCCTTACTTGGTCTCTCCGATGAGTTACATCAGGCATTTACTCTACCTTGATTACAAATTCTGTGCTGACGCTTCTTACTTAGAGTTTTCAGAACAAATGGATACTTTACTGGCCAAGTGCAATGTCAGGGTCCGGAAACCCTGAAGTTAGCTGCAAGAGACTGTAGTCCGATGATAAAAATAAAGGTGGAATGATATGTAAATGAGAGAAATAGAAATATACGCACTAGGGAGCTTGGTGGACAGTGGATGGATGCTTCTGGATGGCTGGCACTATAGGGCGCTCAAGCGTGGGAACGCGCACGCGCATATATACATCGCGAAGCGCGAGAATGTGTGCGCGCATGGTGCGCGTTGCGCGGGAAAGCTGCGCCTCATATAGAGATAGCTGCGGGTAGCGCACAGAGTGACGCTACAAGTTCGTGCTATGTACTTCCTAGTGAAAACTGTCATATCACACTATGAGAGGCATGAGTCTCTACACCGGGCTGAGCCCATCCGTGCCATTTTCCGAGTCAAGATACCTGTGGGGCTGGGCCCATCCATCACTGTTTCTGAAACTAGTTATGTGCCGGGCTGGGGCCATCCATGCCATTTTCTGAGTCAAGATACCTATGGGGCTGGGCCCATCCGTTGCTGTTTCCGAGTCGGGGTTGGGCCCATCCGTCACCTTTTCCAAGTGTATGCGCTGGGCTCACCCGTCATTGTTTCTGAGACAATCTGCATATGTGCTGGGCCCATTTGTCACGGTGGGCCCATCCGTCACTTTGTCAAAGTATGCTTATATGTTGGGCCCATCTGCCACCATGTTCCAGATCAAATGCACATCCACTGGCCCTATCCTTGAGCATGCAGGCCCACCCGATTGCACATTTTGGGCCCATCCCTTGCCCTTTTTCCAAGTATGCCTGCAAGCTGGGCCTATCCGATCACCCAAAAGTAGACATACATGTGGGCTGGGCCCATACCTCACAATTTTCAAGAGCAAATGCACATCCGCTGGGCCCATTCTTGCCCTCCAGCATGCAGGCCCACTTGGTCACACATTTTGGGCCCGCTCATCCCTATAGATCTCACACCTCAGCCCACCCGCCAAGATGGGTACTTTCTGTGCTATGGGCCCACCCGCTCCCACCCACCCATGGGCCCACCTTGGATGGCCCAGTTACCTGGGCAGAATCTCAACCTTTGGCTGTCCGACTAAGTCGGAAAATGTTACTGAATGGGCTCATTGTAGCTGACTAAAAAGAGGATGTGACTGATCATTGTGCAAATTCAATGTGCATGGGACGCTGATAAACACATTCCAGAAAATCACCTGACATTTTTTTCATCAATTGTTCCATGCTACTGCAGTGTTGAATCAGTCAGAGTCTATCTATGTATTATAGCATAACAAACTCACAACAGATATGTTCATGATGATACTGTCAGATATTCAGCAGTGGTAGATTGTGTATAAGTTGCAAGAGTCAAAATTATTTGCTGGAGCTCAAGTAGGATGGCAGCAGGCATAAGTTGGATTGGATAAGACGTAGTAGTCATTGAAGATAACAATGCAGGCAATCAATGACATTTGCATTTGCAAAATTTGAAACTCCTGCATTGGCAATGCTTGGCCAGCACAGTGTAACCAAATGAGGGACAAATTCATAGCCCTAAATCTATCTCAGTCAAATTACCCTGAGGAGCAAGGTCTATTACGATGGAGCGTGATATGTGGTTGCACACAGCACAATACATACATGTGATTCATTAGGCGTGTATACTGCATTCAACCACATAAAACATACCAACCACATTCCAATGTGAAAGATAAATGCAAGGTAATAATGGACTCTTTACATATACCATTTAACTCACCAATGAAACAGCAAAATTGTAAGCCTGCAATACCAAATGTTTTCAGCAGTACATCAATAAATCTCAGTCATACTTACTTTCTCAGTGTTTGGAAGAAGAGGCCTTGACATTATGAGGTGTTCAATTGTTGAACCAGCCTTCAAGCACAAGCAGCATCGTTATCTTAGAGGAGTGAGAGATGTGTGCTCGCTTTGAGTGATTTATAGCAGACCAAGCAGTGTGAGAGAAAATAATGAAAACACTGTCTTGTATTAATGAAATACTATGGAAGGATTGAATGATTGTTGTATCAAAACATAGACCTCTCTGAGCAAGGGAAAATGGAGGAATTTCTGAAATGTCTTTCCCTGCATCCAAAGCATGCTAAATTCGCAAAACGGCTATTACCTTGATCTAATTGACAGCAAGGTGCTTAGACAGCCAGATCGAAGCTTGGATGTGTCTCATTCATTAGCTCATGTCTCACAAGAGCCTTTTGGGTCACAAACTCACACAAAGACATTGAATCTTGCCTGGAAGTATCTGGAATACAATATAAAAGAATTGTATTAGAGTGCAAAGGTGGTGTGGGATAGGGCGCAGCAACATGTTACTGTGGGATTTACTTGAGGAATGGCTTAGGCATCCATAAGCTCAGAATAGTGAGTGATTCCTCGTATCTATCACCAGTAGCTTACTCTAAGAAATTTTACCAGTGGTGCATTGTTACTTACCATCCGCGTTTATCATGGGAATCACTGGATATGAAGATTGCAAGATCTGTGTTGAAGTCAATGCTCAGAGTGAGGTTGAAGGTGATGTTGCAGGCTATGTTGAAACTCATGTTGAAACCGATTCTGGAAGTTATTAAGAAGGTGATCCTGACAGTGGTAGTGAAAATCTCCCTACAATATCAGCAGAGACCTCTTTGTGATAAGCAGGCTAGGTTTATGGTTGAAAGGACATATGATCATATAAATCATGTAACACACTCACAAAGACAGATATCATACAAAATTATGCTGCTAGACATTACATCTTCAAATGGTGGGAGAGGGTTTGGCAGCCAAATAGTGCTAAAATTCCATGAAATATATCATAGTAAATCAGAGGTGGAAAGCAGTCAAACAGACATTCATCACAGCCAAAATGGTCATTACAAGAATATGACAAATATATAGAAGGCACATAGAAATAAAAACAATTATGTGCCAGGCTGCAACGAGGAAGCATTAAACACATGAGAACAGATAAGAAGGACATATACAACCCAGAGGAAAATCATTATCGTGAAGAGATTGGTCATGCAGGAGCACATCCGAATTTGAACAATAATGTGCGAGACAGGGACAAGTGATTAGTGTGATAAGAAGTGTGGGCGATCAAATTTGAAGGGCACTGGGTAAAGGATAGAGCCAACAAATAACAGAGACAACACCACAGCCCAGGGGAGGTCACAATGGACAAGAAACAATCATCCAAGCCCTAAGGCCACTGACCACACCAGTGTGATGCCCATGAAGGCGCAGAACCAGCAAGAAACAGGATATCCAACAACAGCACAGCCAACACAGACAAAGAAGAATCATCCAAATTTGGAGGCCACTAACAGCACCAGTATGACACCCATGAAGGCGCAGAACCAGCAAGAAACAGGATACCCAACACCAGTGTGGCCTGGACAGACAAGGATCATCCAAACTCGGATGGCCACTGACAGCATCAGTGTTACACCCATGAAGGTGCAGAACCAACAAGCAATGAAGATATAATAATGGTTCGAACTTGGAGGCCACTGACAGTGCCAGTGTGATGTCCATGAAGGTGTAGAACCCACAATAGTGGAAGTTAAGAACAAGAGATGATTTTCACGAAAAGTCAATATTTCAACTTCACATTACATGACAGTCTCACACCACTCTGGCATCTAGGCAGATGTGCCAGAGTTCAAAACACAATCTACTGGAGGAGGTCAACATAACTAAGCTTATAAACTTCAGTTTTGAGTTTCTCAATAGCGGCTCAAGGAGTACACAAAATCGTGAGTTAAGTAGTACAAGCATAATATAATCATAATATAAAATATATAGGTAGTTGTTTTGATAAAGAGTGCATGTCGAGGGACACTGATGAGAAAATGATCATGTTTGGATGGAATTATTTTATTAACACAGCATATATTCAATATACTCTAGTCTGTAGCCTATGTTCCAAACTAATTCTGTTTTTTTATCAATGATGACACAAGACAGACTTACACCACAACAATAATTGAAGCTATAGAATCTTCAATGATAGCGATAAACCTTCCAGTACCACAAACCGTGATATCCAACTCTTATCTCACTGATAACATCAATACAGGTATCTACATCTTATTTTACTGTAAAACAGTCCTTCATCCTTCTGACAACATGACAGAGCAAATATCATCTATAGACATTGGATGCATGTGAGGAATTACTCAATAGCTATGTATTGTCAATAGTTACATACTCATATATGCCATCAAGTATCTGTTGACGCAATGATCAAAGTAAATTTTACCTAGGAGGAAAAATAGTTGGAAAGACACAGCATAAAAGCAGACACCTATAGATATAGAAGGTGAGCATCTAAAATGAGCATTATGAAAATAATGTACTCACTACAGAAATCATTCATTTTCTTTCACTCATAGACATAAAAGGTGTTGCACCCTGTAATACTAGGTCACCCACCCTGGCTGGGTCCTATTCCCATGCCGGCCAGATGGATTGTCCAATATGTAATACTAGACTGGCCAACTTGGCTTTCACCTATACCCCAGCCAAGTCTGATCAGCCTAGCTGTGTCGTATACTCCAGCTGGCTGAACAAGCTGTGCAGTATGTAATACTGGGCTGGCTGGCCTGGTTTTCACCTATACCTCAGTTTGGTGGACAGTCTCTATTATATGTTGGTTCCATGTCTTTATGAGTATCATACTGGTGCTGTCAGTGGCCTTCAAGTTTGATATCTCTCATTTATTAGGACCCCTATGCTGAGATCATGTCTTTATTGCTTATTAATTCTGCACCTTAATGGTTATCATGCTAGAGCTACCAGTGGCACTCAAATTTAATTGTCTACACTGCTTATTCCTTACATAGTTCATTTTTCCACTTTCTCATTTATATTCCAACTCCTTTCTCTCACATGCTTATGACTTGTCATAGGTACTTACAATGATTGTTCTTATTAACCTCACACTATTAATCGCTTATCCTTATCTTATACATTAATACTCATATCCAGATGTTCCCTCTCTGTACAGCCAGTCTCATTGTGATAATTGTTCTCTGGGTTGGTTGCATTCTGCTCATCTATTCTTATGTAGATTATGCTGTCTGGAAGGTAATTGTTTGTATTCTAATGTTGCTTCTACCTGCCTTTGTTGTATATTTATAGATATTGTTGCATTGTACTTCAAACTGATGCCTTCTTGGTCTCTAATGAAATTACTGTTGGCTGTTTGTCAATTCTCAGTGAATGCCTAATAAGAAGAACTTACTTTCTAATGATGCAGCTATCAAATATTTATGCTGGTATTGTTGTTTGAATAAATCATACCTACATTAATAAGACCTACAGAGACCAGAGAGTGCTACATACACTCATAATCAGTCTATATAGCATTACTGGAAATATATGTTTATGATGACACAATAATGCTCACAAGATGGTTAATCTGAGACCAATTGTGATTGGTCACACAATATGGCTCTTTATCTGAGATTAGCAGATTATTTCAAATAGTATTAATAGGGAAATTAGTTGTGTTTATTCATGTATCACTTTAATTATAAAATAGGACAAAATACCACACAACTTTTTTTAATCTCAACAATAAAGGTGCCACTCAAAATTCTGATTAAAATATTTACTTTGGCAACCAGACGCAGAGAAAGCACAGCCTCCTGGATCTTGTATCAACAGTGGAGCATGTCCTGGTTAGTCTTTGATCACATGCTAAATACCATTCATTACATTGATTTCACTAACTGTATTGATCATAATACTGATCTAACTACAGATTTGAACAACAACTATATCAAAAAATGTTGCTTTTTGACAAAGATAAGGCTTTCTTGTTCCTATAATGCCTGCACTATCAGCACAAGTCTAAGGAATTTTCAAAGACATTTGTCAAAACTATGTCACTCCCTGAAGACATCAATGTCACTATCATCATGAATATTCTGTCACTCTACACAGGAATACAAACTCTTTCCCTGTATCTCCAATGTGATATACTTGAAACTGAGGTGACACCCCTCCTACAATTGTTGGACACCCTCCCCCTTAAGGTACTTTCCCTTCTTCCTTAATCTTAAATTTTACCCTCTTTGTGACACTCACTCATTTCAAGGTGAACAATTCTCATATATTTTGGGACATCAATATAGCATGCTTTCCTCAGCTAAAACACCTCTCCCTGTGGGGTTTCTTGCTGAAACAAGGGACTAATATATTATTGTTGGTGACAAATATTCTCAACCATACCACTCTTCAAGTCATTATTTTCCATATCAAGCATGTTCCTAATTTATCCGGACCTTATTCCTTTCCAACTTCATTTTATTATGTTCCATTATACTATTGATAAGCTTTCCACATGCTTTGTACTTGCACTGCACTGACTGACCTTCCATTATGTTTCCTGTAATATATAAACCCTGTAGATTCTCTGTACATCCATAGTTTAAATATCATATTATATTCTGCTCATTCCTACCTCTGTCTGACTTGAGTTTCTCCTCTCATTGTTCTCTGCTAAGTCTTAGGATATATTCCCATTAACTTAACTTCACATCTCCGCCTCTACCTCTGGTGGTCCTCCGCTGTTCCCTTCTAGTTTGGACTTCATTTGGATTAGTTTTCCTCCTTATTTCTGAATCTCTGCCAGAATTTCTGCACATTGGACTCCAGGCTTCTGGACTTCATACTATAGCCCTTGGAAATTATGGAAGAAGACATACTCAGATAAGGGGTGAAGTGTACAAGCTAAAGCCAAGCCCTTCAAATCTGACTCTTTGAGCATATTCTCAATATTAACCTTCAACTGTCATGTCCGAATTTTTAACACTATACTGCTGGATATGAGATACAGAAATAGACCAACATTTTATTTCAAACATTTCACACTTTGAAACTGTTGTTAGTTGAAGGATTCTCAGGCTCTTAATGTCCCACTTCAATTGTTCAACTATATAAACCCAGAGTTCTGGTGGCCAAGCCATATTATAGGAATCTTCACCACATTATCCTATCTAAGCTTAAGAAACCACCACTAGCAACCTATAGGCTATCATCCCTGTATAAGGCAGACCCTCCCAAAGAGTACATCCATATAGTTGTAGATATATAGTGGCTGCAATTGTCATATGCATGACTCTTGAGATAGTTGTTCTTATAAATGTATTGAGGAGGAAGACAGGGAATGTCTTACTGGGCATTTAGGCTGATGTAGCCCAGATCCTATTTCTAACACGAAACCTATAGTTAATACAAAAAAGAAAACTAAAGCTATTATAAATCCATAAGTACTTACTTGATATAGAGTTACTACTAATGGAAATAATAATAATATTTCTAAATCAAAAACTAAGAATAGCATAGCTCATCTAGAAGTCTTAATTGACCTAATTCCATTTTAATAGGCACAGGTGCAGGCGGTTGGGTAGCCTATGGCATGCTGATCGTCCTTTGCCTTGTTTATCTTATGTTGTTTTTGATTTTTGTTATCAAGGTCATCGAACCTGTTGTGTGCATTCTTGGTCGGGTCGGCTTTGATCACTCCAGATGGCCAGTCGATAGTGGATTGATCGGTGTGCTTTCTCTTCTTGGATGTTACGGGCCACAGAGAGGTGGTCGCGAATGAAGACACTACAAAGCCACAGAAGTACGACATTCACCTATGGCTTGAGACTCTTTCACTGCATGTGATTCATCTCCCTATGTGCCTCCCAACGCATCTTTTGCACAGAAAGACAAAGGTTCCAGCTCCTCTCATCATTCTGGTGGGCCCCTGTTATCAGTATTGTGACTCGAGCATGCTTTACGGCCTTACAGAGAGCACAGCGATGATGATGCAGAAAGTGGTCACATAATGGATGCGTGGCAGCCATTCTCAGGTCCAGGTCCCCGCAGCTCATATGACTGCACATCCATTAGCACACCTCCCCAACACTTCAATTCAGGTTTCTCCCGCATTGGTGGTGGTTGTGCCCACTATGACTCACCATACACATCGTTCGTCATTATTCAGGCACAGAAGCCTCAATCATCACAACCTGATACTCATCCACACATTCACAAGGTTAGATACTCAATGGATGAAACTAGAGCAGGACCTTCTTTGCAAGCAAAATCTCTGAGGCCATGAATTGACATTATAATGTGCATACACACCTTTTACGCTTTGTTCTTACCTTGTCCTACTTTGTATTTATGATGTACCACCTCGCGGTTCTTATGGTACACATCATCTTGCATATGTAACATTTACTGCACTCATGTATCTGAACATTCCCATCAAGATGTCTACCACGCATCTATTAAAGTTTGTTTAAATTCACTTTTGAAGAACTGTGGTTCATAATTTTGTTCCAAAAGCAGCATATTTACCATTGTGCCTCCGGAATTATTACCTGCAATGTCATCACATCTTATAACCAACCCTGAGCCTTCACCCATCATCTTCCATATACCTGACTTCTATACCTTGCATCGCATCACAGACTATGCCCAACACGTCCCATCAACAACTAGCCCTACCTCTCTAATGGTCTCACGCAAGGCTCACTCACGTCGGTCAAATCAAATTCCATTAATACCCTCAATACCTACACATTCTTCCTCACCAGAACAAATCCTTCATACTCCTCCCTTTCTGATACCTCTCACACCCGCATTTCATATTTGTCCAGTTCAAACCCAACATCCCATGATTTTGATATTTCCTGACCTTTGCGAATTTACATTATCATAAGCTGGCTTGAGCCGGCTTACAGCACTTATTTCAGTTACATTAGCCAGACTGTGCCATAATTATGTAAGCAGATCTGGCTTTGCAGTTCCGGTCAAGCCGGTGAATTAGAACTGGCTACTACCCGGAACCATGGCAACACTAATGATACCTGACATCTCCTTGATCTTTTATTTTTGTTTCTCACTTTTTGTTTACCATCACGCACCTTGTGATTTTTCTTGCATTGTGTTTGCATATTGAATTTCAGTTGTTATCTGACAGTCTCCTCGTTCAGGCAATCCGGATATTCTTCAGTCCACTACTGGGTAAGATCCTTGATATATGTTGAGCTTGAGAATCACCCTTCTCCTCAGGTGAAGCTAAGTTGTCGAGGATTTTGAAGGTTTGGTTTGGGTATTATCTTACCCGTACCAGAGAGTGCCTATTGCCACTATATCCCCATCATTGGATACCCTGTGAGTGCCCCCTATGACTATTGTGAGGCTCTCATTCACATCTTTGCCAGCATTGGGTTGACTCTATCTCTTCCCTTACAGGGTTACTGCAATTGCTTCTGGAGTTAGTACCTTTTCTTTTTCATCACACTCGATCATGCTCATGAGTATGCTGACTATACATCCATCATTGTCCCGATGTCAGCAGACCCACATCATGTTCCTTTGCCAGCTATCACTCTCGCCGATCTCAACAATCTCAAGGAACGTTTCACCAGGGCAATACAACATGCATCACAGATGAACCCAAAGGAGACAAGAACAGATCTGATAGTACTCAGCTGACCAGCGCTCGGTAAGTGACATATTTATTGTTTTGATTGAGGCTTATTGAAATGTCGTTTCACGCAGTGACGAAGCGAGATGGCAATGTATTCACTCCGGAGACGAAGATAAAACGACAAGGAAGGATCTCTACTTGGTACATCTGCTCTTGACATTGCACTACCCCCGGCTCAAACAAAGCTTCCTCAATGCCCTTTTCACCCATCTCTTCACCCGCCCTTCTCCCACTGCTCCCTCAACTCCCTTGACTCCCTTGATGTTTCTTCTCTCCTCCAGTTGCGATAATCTTTAGCTTCACAAAGCCCTTATCTCTGCTTCCTCCACCCAGATCCTGCAAGCATAATCCAAGCTACCATACAGCTAAATTGGGTAAGTTTTCCGAACATCGGATCAAACTATTGACTTACATCGACTTGGGGGGCCCATATCGAATGACGATTGTCGATATCAGATACAAGTTTAGATTCTAGCATGTGTTGTAGACAGATGTTAGTGCTGCCTAATTTGGAAGCTAGGCCCTAGGCCTTGGGCCTTTGCTATTATTGTCACTTAATGTATTTACGATTTATAAATCAATACAAATATATCATATATCTATTCTAATTTTAAATGTGGCTGGAGCTGGCTTGAAGGCCTATGAAACGGCTCAAATGACCGGACCGAGCCACATATTACATAAGCTTAATGTGGTACACAGCTAACCTAATTATAGCTCCACTCTCGGCTAAAGCCGGCCACAAGCCATAGCTGTTGCAACACTAGCAGGGGGTGCAGAGATCGAATGGCAGGAGAGGCAAGAAGGGCGTGTATGTCAACATTCTGCCGGATGACTCGTTGCTTATTGATGGTTCGTGGAGGCATGAAGATAGTTCTAAGATGAGCAGGTGTGTTCCTTTTCGATGAAGTTAACCCCATGAGCCCCTTCAGTGACTTCACCCTATAGTGTAGGGCAGCCTGCCTTGACAATGCTCCCTATGTGTCGGGCCAAATATGTGGCTGTTGGTGCCAACAAAAACACACACCAAGGAACACAACCAAGCCAGCTCTTGCAATTTCCAGAGTGATCATAAAATATTTTTGGAAGGATGTGGCAATGGCCAATTCAGTATATCAGTTTGGCTTTGACAAATGTCCAGGCTCTCAGAGCCTCATGCACCCAGGACAGCTTATTGACAGAAAAGAACTTGCTATTTTTTTGAAACAGTTTACAGAATTGTAGTTTTCATCTTGATTGTAGTATGTAACATGTATGATACCAGTGAATATATAGTTCTTTGCAACTCTGGTTTGGGCAATCTTTGAATTCAATTGATCAAACCACCTTTATATAAGTACAAGACAAATTAACTCACCTATGGGCTCATTTCTTAGCTATAGATATTACACTGACTTACGTGATGATCTTGGATCGATACAACTTCCAAAGACTGAGCTTTAGACTGACTTGTTGAATATATATGTCAGACTGACTGTTGTGAATATTGGACTGATGTGCTGTATATAGATTTCAGACTGACAGGTGGGAACATTGAACTGACATATGAACTGACATTTGGCCTGACTGACTGTATATAGGATGTCAGACTGACTGGTGGAAACATTGGACTAATAGGTGGGAACAATGGACTGACTTCTTGTATATTATGCCAGACTGACCGGTGGAAATATTAAACTGACTTCTTGTATATACATGTCAGACTGACCAGTGGAAATTTAGACACTGGCCTCATAAAGATGTTGTGACATGAACAGAGAAATAAAAAAAAGGTTCAAGGTCTCAGGAAAGGCCTCAGAGAGGCCCCCTTCAAGGGTTGCCCCACCGGCCTCATAAAAGCGCAGTGACATGAACAGAGATTAGAAAGAAAAACAGTGAAACAAATTACCCACATTAGACCAATCAGATACTCCAGGCTACCCCACTTAAGATCCATACAATAACCAATTTCTGTGCAACCTAATAGTGTTATCACCCTAGGTACTCTCTCCCTTGCCCTGTAATGACACAGTTGTCACGAAAAGTCAAATAACAGACCACCCCACATGAGAAAGATCAAATACTCTGGTTTATCCCACTTAAGGTATATACAATCACCAACCTGTAGGCACCTGGCAGTGCTATCACCCAAGGGAGAGTGAGATGATTAAGTCAAGAAATGACAAGACATATCAACTGTGACCAAACAAATGGAGTACGACTTCCTCTTGGTCCCTGTGAGATACATAGCCACACTTGTGAGTCTCATTAATGGCAAGGATTTAAAATACGATCCTGCAGCCACAGTCCTGTCCTTGTGGAATAACAACAGTTTCAGTTCTACAAAGCTAACTTGTCCTTACTTAACTAATCCTCAGCATCAGCACCTCATATTATTATATAACCACCACCTGCTGGTGAGTTATCTGTCAACATCATCACTCATGTTTTTGTCCATAACCATTGTAGTCTGATTGATACACCCTCTACAAGCTGGCTATCTGTTCATGAACCTCAACTGTTTAGTCTTGAATGATGACCCTGGCTGTATCTTCTCAGCCAAGATTATACTGTCAGATACTGTCACTGACCTGAGAAAGGCTATCAAAGAAGAGAAAACATGCATTTAGTGGTGTGAATGCAGACAGTCTCCAGCTATGGAAGGTGAGTGGTCTGATGCTACGATCTAGTAAGTTGGAGGTGCTGATCATATGATACCTGAAGGTTGATATCATTGCTGTAGTCATCTATTCTTATGAACATATTCTAATACACACCTAATGGTGGTTGAGGAAAAGAACGAGTTTGGAGACAAATATGCAAAGGTTTGGCTTCGCATATTCAAAGACTCCAAAAAAGATTTGGCCCAACCTGGTATGAATGATAAATCAAAATTTTCACAGCAATTCATCTTCATCTGCACAGCAAACTGGCTTCACAGACACTGTCGCTGTTGTTGGGGAAGCTACTGTTCGCGCCATCGTTCTACTTTCCCCTAAGGGGTGTTGACTTTAAGGTGCGACCAATGTCATTAATGATGATTTCTTAAGTTATCCAACTGTATACTCAACAAAGACCTCCTCCACCATCTCGCCCACTTCCAATCAGATCCAGAAGCTGACATCATGCTAATAATAGTGTGGTAAAGAGGGTATCAGCCAAAATCTTGGGTTGCTAGTGCCTATGTCTGACTCATTGGCTGCCCTTCCAAGAGCATGAAAGAGGTGACTGAGGAAGCGGGGTCATAATTTGATGTGAACTATGGTGAAATATACATGTTCCATTCCTAACACTTCAAGGAACTGATCTTCATGGTCAAATGTCAGTATTCAAGGATCCTGGGACATTACGATCTCATTCACATTGTCATCAAGATTGAGCATTGCGAGTTGTTGAAATTATAGGAGCATCCATGTTCCAAGCTTCACAAACACCTGTGTGTTGCCATGTTTGAAAGTGATCCTTGTCCATGTATTCCACTCCTCTATTGTGGAAGGGAGGGCATTTGGGTCTAATACATTATTATTGACCTTAAACATCTGAGCATGTTTATCAATACTTTCAAAATAATCAACCACACCATCCTCTGTAGTGTTGTGTAATATCAGTATCAGTCAGAAGGACAAAGACCATAATTCACAGATAACAACTCAGCCTCTGAATCATCACTATTTGATGAATCAATCTCAATTGCACCAGGGATGTTGAGTGACAGTTGAGGCATAATGTGACCAGCTGTTTGTTTTTCAGACAGCTATGATAAGTGGGAGGTCAGAGTCTTACTGTACATCAGACCGTATCACTCACATCATCTGACTCAGTGAAGTACTCAATCTCACTAATTGTGTCCGATCTATCATCTTCAGCTTCCAACTACACCACCCATGCTGCAATGCATCTTGTTTCTTTGTTCTTGCCTTTCCCATGCAGGCTCAGAGACTATGAGTGCGACAGGTAAATTTGAAAATGATATCTTGCAGGCAAACAAGTAGCTCAAAGCTGAAAGTGAGATGTCTATGTCATCATCACTAGAACCCTACAGGTCATCCTCGCCCTCATCAGAGGGGAATATCTGTGATGCCAAAGTTTGCCTTTCCTTGCCTTTGCCATTGTTCATGGCTTTTCCCTTGCCTTTCGCCGGCTTTGACTTACACTGTGTTTTGCAACCCTTTACTATCTTCTTCAAATCTTCCTGCATCTCAAACATATCTGCTGTGCATGTGGTGTCGCTCATCTATGTAGTGTTAGTGCTATTATTGCAGAGCTTAATGATTCCCTACCTCATGGGCAGATTGTACATCTTCTGCCAGTGTTCCTGTCACATCATCTGACACTGAATCACTGTGAGTGTCATCTATCTTTTTGGGTCATGATTTACTTGCAACCGGTGTCTTCTGCTGAGATGCTTGACTTGTGTGAACCTCTAATGGCTTTGGTGAATCATTCAATGCAGCCTCCTGGCTATTAACAGGGACACATGGCATTGGCCTCATTTGCCTCATACTTGCGAGCAAAGCATCAATCATGTCATCTGTGTTTTGCATGTGTTTGAACCTACCACCGCACATATCTTTGCCATCTGTTCACAGTGCTTTGTGTAATGTTGTGTATGTCACTATATTCTGTGTGAGATAAGTGTAAATACAATAAGGACATTGAAACGATGGGCTTACATGATTGAATCTTTCTATACATCATTTTGAGTTTGAAGTGATTCCACGTTTTGTTCATCTTCTTCAGGGCAATCTTTTGATGTGCTAAAGTGAATGCACTGTCGTGTAGCATGAGGGCGAAGTAATAGTCAAGATGCACAGAGTGCCACTTTGATGTTATACCTTTGCTTTTCTTGCCTGACCTCACCGACAAATGCATTGAGAACATTACTTAGGTAATAGGCGAGAGACACATAGAATATACACTGCCTAGTCTTAAGAGTGGATTTAGCAAGTTTCAGCAATATAGCAGTGATCTCCCAATACATCAGATGCTGATGCACTAGGATGCTCAGAAGATCGATTCACTTTTCTGGAACTATCACCTAAATTATATGTACTTAGTTGAGCCACCCAAATCATAAATAGATAGAACTGTGTCATTTTCATCATCAATAGCCAATATCTTTATTTTTTCTCATTCTCCATCATGATGCTGAATGTACATAGTATACGAGTGATCTCATCCTGAGAGTGAGCCTTGATCTCTAAAGCAATCGGATCTAACATTGAGAAGGACATAGTTGATAAACAAGTCAACTGTGTGGCGTGGTTGATGATTTTATCTATAAAACCTGAATCAGACATAGCCATGTGTGTGTCACATGCCATCAATGTGTTCATCTTTCTGCACAATTTGCCATCAGTGTCTTGATTCAAATCATCATACTATAGTCACAAACATTGGTTAAACTTTAGACATGCTTCTTGCAGATCATTATAAAATGCCTGGTGAAGCAACAGTGGCGGATGTTTCTGTGGGCAAAAAGACAGCATCAGTACCAATGCCACCCTCAGCACCATAATCAGCAATGGCACCAGGACAGGCACCAAAGCAAGTACCTGCAGCAGCCTCAAAACTAGAAAAAATATCAGAAGCGGCAAAGTGCTCAGCTAGGACAGAAACCCCACCTGCAGCTGCGACTGCGCCAGCAAAACCTGTACTATGACATCACCCAAACTGGTATTTACTCACTGCTCCTTACATCCCAATGAATTCAATTGTTGCAGAAGAGACTAGCTTGATGGATATTGATGAACAAGGTGGAAGACCAGTGCCATCAAAAACATTCAAGACAACATCAAGAAACCCACAATTGTATGATATGTAGCACTACTACAATACAAGAATGTTATTAACAGTTTCTTTTCAGTGTTGCATATATTGTCACAATGTTGGATCATACATTGCAGGCTTCCAAGGTGACAGATGCAAAGGTATTGTTCATGCTTATTACCGTCCAACACATCATTGCGTCCTCAAGTGATTTTGGGTATGGCTTGATACCCTTCAATATGTCATTTGTGAGCATTAGCCATATCTGCCTTGTGAATGTGATAAAAATTCAGCTGCTTGACAATAAGGCATTGGAAAGTGTCACAGGCCATGTCCAATCTCTCATGAAAGGGGAAACTCCTTTGATTCTGAATCAACATTTCCACATTCCACAGCTGTGCCAATTGCCCTGTCTCTTTGTGTCTTGGCATTTCCGCCCATGAGAGCGAGGACATGTACATCATCGACTTGCTGGACTTTGTTGAGACATATAGTGGTAGACATGTCAAATTATTGGAGAAAGAGCATGCCAGCAGTCTCTAATACTGTCTCATAATTGATCAGAGCGAGAGACTCTCATATATGACTGTCAAAGACTATAAGGGTTGATGTCATGGCCCGGAGCATATGGTTAAGGATGCCAGTGAGGACGCCCATGTTTGGGTTTTTTTTTGAACAATGGCGATTTGTGTCCTCTGGATATCTCGCACTTGCCTCACAATGAACTCGAACCCATAGGTCAGATGGTATCCATAGGATTGGGTGAGATTGTATATACTCTTCCACTGTGGTGTATGGTAATTAGTGTTGTGTCAAGGTACTGGATTAAAAATTGCTCACCTTTGAAATAATATCATTAAGAATAATCATGGCAGCCTTTCCACTGACCTTGTACTCATCCCAAACTCTACATGTCTTTCTTTTACAACTAGTCAAAGTTGTCATGATCTCAGAGCATTCCACCATGTATGATGGAGACACTTTGTAAGCATTACTGTCAGCAGTGAGACTCACTTCATTCCTGGTAGTTCACACAGCTTCATAGTAAAGGTTGTATGCGCTCCTGAATGCGACATAGGTCTGATGAGTCCTCTCCTGTTGCATCTCTGCCTGTATTGCACCATATCTGGAGAGTATGTTATGATAATGCATTTCTCCCCTTTTGTACCCCCCTACTCCAAATGAGGCCTCCAAGATGTCTAATCTCCAAAGACCAATCATAGGAACAGTTGATGCATGTGGTGTAAATGACACGCCCACGTTGACCAACACCTCCCCGCATGTCCTATCCCACATATGGTGCCAATCAAGGTCTGGGAGGTTCTAAATCAGTGCTTCTTCTGGCCTGCTATATTGTCCTCTTTGGTCATCCTTTGTGAGGAGGTTTATTCTTTTCCCTCGAGTACAAAGAAACACAAGCCATACATATTCAACTGCTCAAGTCCATCTGTGATGATCTCCTGTACCTGTTTTTGGACCTGGATGAAGTCGTCATTGGACAGAGAAATTGTTTTTGGAGCTCCCATCTGCCTAAACAACAAGCAGCACCCCTGTTCTTATATCTTGCCTCCCTGAGGGTTTGCTTTAGGTAAGGGTCCCAGTTGGTGTTTCTGGAGTGGCCGATTGATGGAAGTAGTACCATATCGTAAAATATATCTATCACGTCCTGCAGAATCAATGTGATTGCTCTACCATTGACTGGGTGTCAATGGATTATTCAAGGGAACATCAGGTATACATTTAGAATTGATGAGACACTGTAGATGCGTCCAATGCAAATATGGGGGATAGATGACATATTGAACATTTTGGACAACCATTCTGTCCTACTTCGAGGCACATTGGAATCCTCTTCTGACTGGGGAATCAGTATGTTGACAGACATGTGATTATGCTTAAAGATCCCTGGCCTTGACTGAATGAGCGGCATCATATCAATTCTGACAGTTCCCTTGATTTGGAATTCACTGGTAACCCAAATGATGTGATCTATATCCACAGAGATCTTGATGTTGTGTCCATTAACATCGACAGCATCCTGTTCTAGATTGATGCATATGTGTTTGGCACCATCTGAAAAACTAGTATGGCCACACAGAAAGATCTCATGTCCAGAAACAGAAGGCTGGTCAAGAGGTGGATCATCTCAGAAATTGAAATGCAAATGACATCATCTACATCTACATTGTGGTTAGACCTTGACCTATCCAAGCTATAGCCGCCTGTCATATGATCGGGAATCTAGTTGGAGGAGTCATAGAGCTCTGTAGTACTGATTGGCATGATGTGTTCCATGGTGGCAATGGGCTGGCATTGATAGAACATCTGGAAGGACGCCCACCCCATGGACATCTCCATTCCACAGAGCGGTATATCATGGTTAGTTTGACATATGTAGGAGCCACTAGCATCTCTATGGTAGGGCCACCCTCATAGTCATTGAAAGTCATCTCATTCATCAACGATCTGCATTCTGTGTAGACTGGTAGGGGTACTACCATAGTTGGATGGGGGGATCACTCCATGACTCCTTGACTCCAGGTTGAGATCCTTTTGCGAGAAGCTCGGGCAAATGCAGACCTCTGCAAATCACCTGCATTACTGGGTTGAGAGAGTTCATCAGGAGCCACTGGGATGTATGTTCCAACAGCACATAAAGATATGGAATTGTGATTGTGTGATCCAGCCAATTTCTTGTTTGATTTCAACAGCTTCAAAAGATTCACCTTCTTGACATCAGAGAACATATCTCTCAGTGATTGATTGTCTGCTTCATTGTCATCCTTCTCATTGATGTTAGAGGTGGAATGCTGAGCATGATCACCTTTTACATAGAAATAGGCACTGGTTGGAGTTTGGATGACTTGGAGTGCAGGGTAGTGGTGGCAATTCTGATATGTTGCACTGGCAACATATAATGTGTGAAGTATGGGTACACATCTGGCCTAATGCTGTCCAGAGTGGATGTTGTGAATATCATCATTGCTGAGGTAACTATTATGCTCTGGCTCAGCTTCTAGTTTATCATGGAGAATCAAGTAGTCACTGCAGCTCTTCTTGATTTGACCTGCAACCACTTTCAACATAGCTATGCATAGTATGTGACCACACAGCATATGAAACAATTGCAGAGGGAGATCGCCATAATTATCCAGCCCAGAGCTGAGAGCCTGCTCTAGCACTGAGCAAGCTATTAGACCGCAGTCAACTCCATTTTGTATACAGTTTTTGGCGATGATTCAAACATCATCAGTAGAGTGTAGTAATGCTTTCCCAATGTTGAGGCCCATTTTAGGCATTCCATTTATTTGGATCTTTTTCCACTGTCTGTCGCCACAGTTATCCCCTGTGTTGACATGAAGTGACCAAGGATGTGCACCATATGTCGATGGTAGTCAAATATGACCATGAAAAAGTGATTGATACAATGAACTATGAATCCCACAGGGATCATTGGACACTGACCACCACTAGGATTAAAGTGATCCATTCTAAATAGTGTTAGTTCTTCATCAGTCCATTGGCTTGCCCCACAAGCAGCAAATATGTTGACAAATCTAACTTTGTCTTGTCCCAGCCTATCATACCAGGCATGAGTGAGATAGTAGTTGGCGACCTGAGCATTCAGCCACATGTTTAGCTTGAGGATGGGAACATGTTCAACAACATCCATCTATCATCCTGGTCATGCCATTGCTCGAGTGGTGGTTTTGATATAGTTACATAACAGTCATTGTGTACAAGGCAGAACTCACACACAATATCTTCCAGATTGAGTGTCATAGGTGAAGTAAGAACTTTCTGAGGTAATGTGGATCGTGTGTTTTAATGGAGCAAGAGGGATGTCAGTCAGTAGTCATCATCTGCACCATATTATGCGTGTGATCATGGTACAGGGGCGAATCAAGTGTTTCAATTAATCCATCAAATATTTAGCATACATAGGCAGAATTATGGTGCTCACTCTCTGCAGATTTGTGGTTGTGGTCGCCCTCCATAGTCTTGTCATCTGAAACATCATTGTGGCCCCCTGGGACATGGTGGTTAATTTTTTTGTCATCACTTGCAATTACATTCAACATGACTTGGAAATTCTGTAATCTTTGGAACACACCTGAAAAGCCTTGACCTACTGACAATCCCTTGCTACAGTCATTCCCATGTCTGGGTTCTGTGTCTGTACCTTCATCGACTATTTCTTCTTCTATTATCATGACAGATTGTATATCTGCATCTTCTAAGATGTGGTATTGTGCTGGCAGTTGAAGAGGTTCTTGTCCGATAATAGCACAGATCACTGGTTATTCACCACCACTGGGCCAATTTTATGTCTCATTCTGACAGTCTACATTTATCTTTTCTGGATAGACCGACTCTATATTCAGCCGTCTTGGTGTTGATAGGGAAATGGACCTACTATGTTGTTTTTATCTCGCTGCTTGTTTATTTGGCCTTCCCCACTGTTGCTTGACTGCATTCTGTGGCTTCATAGGTTTAATAGGGACTGCACAAATACTGGCATGGAAGACCTGCTTTCTACCACCATTTCTGCAGTTGTGTCTCACCCTGAATATCTACCTGCATTGCCTCAATATTTCCTGAGTAGAATGACTCCAAAATTAACATCTGGTCAATGGTGTAGATGTAAAGCACCTAGGATTATCCCATCATTTTGCCTGTTTGTTCTTTGGCCTTCCCCGCTGTCACATAGTCTCAGTTTTTTTCTTCTCCACCACAGCCTTCCTTCCATGTGTAGCAGCCCCTTCATCAAAAATTCCACAAGCTGCTATGACAGCTTGTAGTTAAGTGAGATTGTCCCCTCTCTCAGTCATTCCCTCGTCATCATGTAGATTATGTTCTGCACCGTGATGAGGGCTTGCACCCCTAAATCCATTAGAAGTCCGATTCAGGATTTTAGCTGATGCCATCACATGTATGATACCTATGTAAAATATGACAATTAGATGGTCAGATCACAGGAGATGACTTACCATCCAACTATGGTATGTGGATAACAGAATAGATGCCCTGTTGTTCAGCATCATTTCCGTCATTATGCATTTCACTCCAGCCATTGGCATGTATTGATGCTGTATATTCTGAGCTGACTGACTCAATAGTCAATCCTATACCTCATTGGTATAGATTACTGGACCTACATTTATCCTATTGTCCCATGAGGTGTTCTTGAGGCCATCCACACTGTCGAGCTGCTTCATTTGCAGCTTCCCCCTTATTTAAAATTCCATAGGCTGCTATAGCAGGCTGGAGTTCGGTACACATATCTTCCTCTATTGTCATTCCCTCCTCACAATGCTGAGCAGTTGTAGGATTTTGATATGGCTTTGTACCCTTCCACCTGATAGGTGCAGCATGTATATGTCCAACTAAATTTTCTCCTTGCTGTATGACTAACAGTTCCTCAAGGACTGTATTGGAATGAATGACACATTTTCCACAATTAGGTTGCTGAGCCTGAGTAGAGAATTTCACTTTGTGCATGGCAAATACTTGCTTCTGATTTATTTCTCTACATAATCCTCATTGACACATATGTAAAGAATGGTTATTCATGGACTCACAATTGGTTTTTGATTTGACAACCTTCTTTTTTGCCTTTCCTGTGGACATTTATCTTCTGTCATATAATGCAATGAGGCATCCAAAATTCCACAATTATAAATAGCTGCCAGTAACTCGTCTTCGTCTTTGTTTGTATTCCACCCGTCATCAGACACATAATTTCTTTCAGCCCTCCACCTCAGTGAGCTCGATTCAAGGATTTCACAATTGATTATCTCCTGCATTATGAGCAATGTATTCTCCTCCAACAGCAGCTGACCTGAAGGAATCATGGTAGAATAGCAGTGTAGAATCTGTAGATGTAGTATGGGTGTTATGGATACAGACATACAAGCGCTCCATGTTGTTATTGTTTACATATGTCATATCCCGTGTTCCAGACCCGGACTTATCACACATCATTTCTGGATGTCTGGATCTGGCCGACTTCTACCTATTGTCCGGATCCAATCCGCGTCTAACTTCTGTGCCTTATCTCTTTGAACATTCCTTCTTCAGTTAGACTATAATCATTTTCCATACGTTATTTCATTTCCGCCTTTATTTTCCTCCGTTCTCATTTCTGTCTTCATTTACTATTTTCTGATAGACTAGCATTTGACTTTTATATACACTCTGTCCACAGCCTCGCATAGCTTCGGACTGCGCTGGCTAAACTCTCCATTAAGTCCTCAGTAGTATATAAACTCTGTAGAAATCTATGTACCTCCTTAGTTCAAATATTATCCTCATTCCCTCCTCCATCCAACTTGAATTCTCTCTCGTCGTCCTCCGCTCGTCTTAGGATTGACTCCTATAAGACTTGTCACCTCCGCCTCTACCTCTGGTAGTCCTCCACTGTTTTCTTTCTAGTTCGGACATTGTCCGGATTAGTCTTATCACTTGTTCTCAAATGTCTGCTGGAATTCCTGTGCATTGGACATTGTTTGACAGCCCTCGGAAGTTAGGGGCACGTACTCAGGTAAGGGGCGCAGCACATGAGCTGAAGCCAAGCCCTTCAGATTCGACCCTTAAGCATGTTCTTAACACATAAGTGCACAGCCTATAAGATAATTTGAGTTTGAATGATCATATTTGGCCAAGCAAACCACCAACATCCCGTGATAATGAGTGTGATTTTAGAGCATAAAGTCAATTGTAAAAGACAAGAGCATGCATGTCGTAAGAGCAGGACATGGTAGAGGCACTATCAGTGGCAGGTAAGCAAGTCAAAATACAAGATGATGTACACTTTGTCTGTAGGACTTGAGCAGGACATGGCCATGGTGCCATCAGTGTTCAATGTTGCCTAAGAGGCTTTAAAGACGAGGTAACCCACATGTATTCACCATTTTATCATGAATATTTGACTACAACTAATGGTGAACATTTTCTGACTCTGGTCTTTGCAACTACAGCCTTGTAATAAAATAATTTGTCCCCAAATTTGAGTTAGACACAGTGTGGAGCCATATTTGGCTCACAAGTGTCTCAGGTTAGTATTGCGAACCAGCCGCCTTGTCTGAGAAGAGAATGTGTGACAAGGTATCTGGAAGAACTTCTCTTAGAAGCAGTAGAGTACACTTTTAAACTCCACATATACCAAAAATAGTACTGCATTGTGCTTCTAGAAAATCCAGGCTCATGAACATGTTGCGTCCTCTCCGTCCTGCAAGCCATAGTACCAGACACAAGGAATGAGGACAGGCTGGTATGTATGTTTTAAAGTGACACATATGTCTTAACAGCCAATCAAAATAATATCTTGGCCTGCTGTTACATAACCATCAAAAATGCCCCCTTAAGTCTTTGTGTTTGCAGATTGCTCTCCCTGAGGTTCGAGAGTTGCAGCAAGACTTGGAGGATCATAAGGTATTTCATTAATATATTTTGAACAGTCCTTGCTCAGCCATGCATTCCATTTTATGCCTGCACCTTTGAGAGTCAAGCACTACCAAGCCCACGACCTTAATCTTGAGGAACTTGCTTATCATACACAGCATGACCTTGGTTAACAGCCATTTGACTGACAGCTTAAGGCGGCAGCAGCAGTCATGGAGGGTGATGATGTTGTGCTAGATGTCAGGACTGGATGTGGGAAAACACTGTGTTTCTCACTTCCACTACTGCAGAATGAGCAAGACATTGCACTTGTGATTTCACAAATGCTCGACTAAATATTGCATTGTCAGTCCATGTCATGAAATTTCAGACAAGTTGAAAGCAGACCTTCATTTTGTTGTTTCTCATGGTGCTGCTACTTTGGCCAATAATATCCCCACTCAACTGATCTAGTGTAATGACCAGACAACAACTAAAGATATTGTTCACAAGCTCTGTGGCTGGTCACCATCAGATATTTCATGGTTGTGCATTGCTTTTTAAGGCAGCTGGTTTATAAGACTACTGCATTGAGCTTCTAAGAAGTTATATGCGGAGTTTGAAAGTGTACTCTACTGCCTGCTTCTGAGGGAAGTTCTTCCAGATGCCTTGTCACACATTCCCTTCTCAGACAAGGCGAAGACTATCAGAGTACACATGTTCACTGGCATAACATATTCCCACAGTTGTTGCTGATGTAACATACTTCCGCAGGAAACACTGATGGTGTCACATACATATCACATTGTGGGTGTTGTTTTGTTTGAAAAATTTCCTATCAGTGCATTGCAGGATTCCAGTTTGCGGCAGCATGCTAGCATGTGATAGGAGTCCTAGGAAGTCACAGCCTGACCTAGTGCACAGTTGTTCAACACTTAGCACCCAGGTCTTTCCGATGGCTGCTGATGTTACACCAGTGAAACCTTACATTGGTTCCATACAGAACTATAATACTGCAGTGAGGGCCAGTTTAGGAGACTTCCGCTCAGCTTATCAGCAGGATCTTCTCGGTTACATTGAATACTGATCACAAAAGCCTATCAAAGCTTATGAAATGTGGTTGATCACTAGTATCGATGCTGTAGTCAAAACAATCGAAGAATCTATTAGGGCTGGAAATGATTTGAAGGAGTTTCAGCAAAATATACAGGATAAAGTCGAAGAAATTTATTTATACCCGCAACTGGTGAGCATGCATGTGTTCAAGCTGGACACTCCTTATGTTGGTGGATATACTACAGCAAAATATATTCTGTATAATCAAGGATGCAGTAGCGACAAAAACAGGATATAATTACCCGCAGTATTGGTGGTTGGTCACAATGGGTGATCACATTCCTGATGCTGAACAATGTCCTTTCCTGTCAATAAACCTGACTTCGCTCTTGTGGAAGTACCTCCAACATCGGACCATCTGACTCCCAGCATTATTCTAGGGAGCAACCGGGTTAAGTAGAGACAGATTTGTGGGTTTGTCAAAGTCAAAAGTGCATTCAATAAAGGTCTTAATGCTCCATCAGCAACAACAGTCAGACAAGTAGTGTCACAGGGAGCCAATTATGCAAGGCTGATTTTGGCATCCTGACCATTCCACCTATATGTTCTGTGTATATTCATTTACAGGCCAAACCTCTGCCTCAGTTGGTACAACCGCAGAGGGGTCATTCTTTCAGACGATTACCACATCAACACTAACATTTGCATCCTTATCAATGTAGTCCTTCAGCTCACTATGCATATGACTCCATCTCAGCTCAGACATGACAAAACAGTGACCTTGTTAAACAGACATATATACTACCAGGAGCAGTATCTGTCGTTCTTGGTGAGCATGGGTACAGCCACTGATACTTGTCAGTGGAAGACAGTGGGGCCCCCCATATGGTTTTCTTTGTCTTCACTAGGTCATGGCACTGCCACATGGTAAGCCATCTTACTGCAAGATGATGAGGCTGTTGTATTAAAATCCCTATGGAGATTGCAGACTTGACGAAGTTGCCATTCTATTGGACAGGATGCAAATGCTGTCATAACAGTTGACTGGCTCTGTTCCACCATTCTTCAAGATGACACCTGCATTTGTGATGATCTGGTTCTCCATCGTCTCGTGCTCAAAACCATCAGAAGACCCTTGTGGGATGCCAAAACAAGTCAAATATTCACTATGGGCTCTGTGACTGCACTCAAAGGTTTGATCTTACTCGGTTATTTCGTCCATTATAATTATAATATATGCAGGACACCAAGCACTTTGGATAGAGAAGGGCATTCTTCATAGAGACATGAGCCCAGGGAATATCTTTATTAGTCTTCTGGGCTGCACTGAGAGTTGCGAAGGGTTCATCGCAGACCTCGAGCTTGCCTGGATAGCACAAGCAAAGACTAAAAAAATCGACTTATTGGAACCTGTTACTTCCTCTGTGAGACAGAAAAACACCAGATGCATTTTTCATGAGGAAAGCATTTCAAGTTCCAGAACTCCTGGGGCAAAAATCACCATAGGTGTATATATTTTGAAACTTGTGAAGATTCACTATACACAATGTTTAGGGCACCACATTGTTCATGGCTGGTGAACTTTTGGACAATTCCCGGTATGTTTTTCAATTCAAATGTACATATTTTACATGTGCAAATTCATCACATATCTCCAGATCCATCATCTCCGGCTCTGGCAGATGGACTGGCCCTGTACGATGACCCGGACTTGTATCTTGGTCCGGAGGATACCTTGATTTCGTCTGATGATGCTCCGGTTATACCCGATTTTCCTATGGCTGGTGAGATTACTCTTTCAATCCCATGGTCACCTTTCATGGCATTTCCCCAGTGAATGAATTAACTCCGGAGCCCCATCCGGCCACTCCGGGTGTACCAGGTGCACCCATACCTTGTAGGTATATTCATATCATTTCATGTGCTTTACTCATGCTATCTCCTAAGCTATGTCAGAAACTCCCGAACGTCAATCGCCCGAGCCGGAACTCAACAATGAAGCACTGCGTGCCATGGTTCAGGAGTTCATGCCAATCGGATCTTATGATCAAGCTGAAAGTAAGTATACAACAGTTGATTATTTATCTCTGCTAATATCCTGCAAGTTCAATCAATTGTAGATCGCCTGGGAGATTACGAACAGCGTCATGGAAATCTTCCTGCCCCTACAGTAGCCCAAATTCCTGAGGCTGACAGACCATTCAGGGTGGCATGGGCTGAAACATGTGACAAGCTGCGAAAAGCAGATGCTGACCTCCGGAGGATGCAAAGGGTAAGGGAGTCAACCTCCGAAATGCTGAAGGTATTAGATACCCTCATTGAGGCCTTTGAGGACTCAAGTAACATGTAAATATTGATCAATGTCTGATAGTAGACACATTGCAGTACTACTCAGTAGGTGTTACAATCACTTTGCTTCTTACTTAATGTCCACCATTATGCATTACTTTCCCCTTTGCTATTGAATTCCCTTTTTGATCTTACTTCCATATTTCGACCTATGTACTATTATCCCACCTTAGCCTTGGTCCGTGCGCATATAGTGTCCTATTTAAGCACGTGTACTTTACTTAGAAACGTCACTTCAATCTTACTAGGTTTTACCCAGAACTTCCTTCACTTAAGACCACCAATCTTAAGTCGTCAGAACCGATCTCTTAGTTAAAGCACTCCTTTAACTAAGTCTACGAACCTCTTCTTATTTGAAGAGCTTTATGAATCTCAGCAACACAAACGCTCTGTCGAGCCTCTGCTGTTAGAACTATCCTAGTCCGTAACAGTAGGTAGTCCTTGGTACTTGTATACTCTACCTACCCAGTACTCGCTGCCAGGTTTTCTGTGCTTGGTACTCGGGGCTCGGTAGTCGGGGCTCGGTAGTTGGTGCTTGGTACTCGGGGCTCGGTACTCGGGGCTCGGTACTCGGTGTTCGGTACTCGGGCCTTGGTACTCGGTGACCGGCATTCGGGGTTCGGTATTCGGGGTTCGGTACTCGGGCCTTGGTACTCGAGATTTGGCATTTGGCAATTACAATTTGATTGTTAGTACTTTGACATATACATAATAGCACATATGACATTACACATGAGGGCAGGAAGATATATGTACATTAAGTGCGTCCCCGTGCTCTGGTTACTCTAGGTGTACTGTCTACTGGCATTTGCAACTTACTCCGGGTTGTCCTCGTGGATGGTTCAACAGTGACTCAAGTGCCCCTCCTCCTTTTCTGTGCCGGCAGCGTGATACTCTCTTCCATTTCGACATCATCTCTAACCTCACCCGTCACGTCGTCAGTTAACCCAGTGAGGAGGTCTCCCAATCGTGATGTCAGTAATGCACCTTTTTTGGCCGGCTTGGCTGGGCGAGGCTTTGGAATTGAATGTGGGACTGCCGGCCCTCTGGGTGTAGGACCTCCCGTCCTGGGCTTCTTCAGCGGAGGTCTCCCGTCAGCCAGGTCATCATCCACATTATGCTCCATATGATGAGTGGCACTCTCCTTATCACTCTCGGCTTCTGTCGATGACTCCCAAGGCCTTCGGATGGTAACCCTCTGTTGCCTTCTCACTATACGAGTCTGAGGAGAGGGCGAGTTGCCAGATATGACAGATGGTACCATGTCCCCATCTTTGTTCTTCCATGCTTTGAACAGAAATGTGGGCCCTTCGCCTGTTTCTTGCCGAGCAAGCCAAAACTGGAGCAAGGTAGTGATGTCCCAAATTTGCAGCTTCGAAGGTTCCTTCAAGTCAACATCCGCCGGAAGATATGTCCGGGCCACGAAGTCATCCTGACTTTGTACAATGGCACTCCATGGCACAACCGCCTTGTCCTTCCCGGAGCATATCCCTTTGTCCATGCATTGAACAATTTGTCAGGTGATGCGACGACAAACTCACGATAGTGCGATGTAAGAAAGGCCCTTACTATGGCCTTCTTCTCCTCAAGTTTGGTGTCGGTGATGTCCGGAAGGAGTGGCATACCCTCCCCGTCCATTTCGAGTTCGAAGGCTGGTTTTCGAATTCGTTTTCGACCTCCCTTGACCTGACATCCTCCATCCCGTGCCCCGGCGCCTATCATTGTGATGCTCAATATGTTCAATCTGGTATACATGGTTCACACACTCACCGAACTTTCCTGCGCGTACTCCTGCCACACTGGCTCAATGTCCTCCCAGTCCTTCGTCTTCATGAAGCTGTCCCCATCTCCTAAGGCCTCATTATCATCATGCCTGCATGAATATTTTGAGGCGAAAAATCTCCGTGAATGGATAAATGTACTCACATCCCAAACAGCACCTCGCCCTTTTCATTCTTCCAAGCCAACATCACAAACACTCTCATCCCACATTGCCTCCACATCTTGTTCGAAAAGTGCTCCATATATGCCAGACCCTTCTTACGAGCGACTTGTGCTTGTATCTCCGGAGGCGGACAGTTGTTGGACCACTCTTCAGCTGTTTCTTTAGCCTTCTCCAACTCGTTGTCGTCCAATTCAGCCATGACTCTCTTCACCGCCGCCTGATAATGTTTGAACATACCAGGATCTCCTGGCTTTACCCCGGACTCGTCCTCAATCCTCTTCAGCACCTCTTCGCGTTTCTGCTGGTAGACCACCATCCTGGGCGTCCATTTCCTCCCATACTTATCATGTCCTTCCTTTCCTTCTTTTTCTTGTTGTTGAACAACCAAGTCTTGTACACCTAAGAGTTGATGAAAGAATGTGACATTAAAAATTTAGTTTTTCAACACAACAAAGAAGCCTCACCTGCTTCCTCTTTTTCCATTGTTTTTGGTCCAACTTCGGAGCAAACAACCTGGCCGCCCTTGCTATGGCAGTGAAAATCGCTCGCTTCTCACTCCTTTTGGCAGCAGTCCACTCAGGAAGGTAGTTCTTCAACTCCAAAATCTCCTTGTCCGTGAGCTTCTGAGACTGTGGTTGACGCATCCTGTGTCTTCCGGAAGTCGTGTTGGTGGAATGACCTGTTCTTGCCATAGTGAATCAGAATGCAGAAATGGCTAAGGATTTGCAAGGTGAAAGTATTAATGAATTGTGCGAAGTTGAACTTTGAGCAAAGCCTAATGATAGGTTAATCGGCCCATATTGGACCCTGAGCCATTAATGGAAATGAATTTGTAATAAGCCAACAGGACTGCACCGCATCATATTGCAATAACAATTCATTACACCTGAGCTGATGCCTTGCTTGCAACATTAATAAACAAGATGAAGATAGGTAGATGCACCCCAGTGCAAAAATCTCACAGGGTGGAAGCAAGGGGCAGCAAAGGTAGGAAGACTTGGGTCAAGGTCCCACTTGCAAGCACAGGCGACATGCCTACAGGTCCATGCCTAACTCTCCCCCGGAATCACCAACAATTCAGCCTGTTGAGGCACCACCTCCTTGGGAAGACTTTCCTGACAATACTTACGAGCAGGACCAAGGCTCATTTGAGCCTTTGCAACTCCCAAAAACCATGGCAAGTTCATGTACAATGTTGGAGTGTCATTCAAACTATGGCTAAGCATTCAAAATACAGAGTCAAAATGACTACCTCAGGCAATGGCTGCCAAGGCAGGAATCATATCTACATCACCTCCTCGATCGAGAAGCTCCACCCAAAGACAGGAGATGCATCATCTGCCAACAGGATGGGGTGTACAAATGTCAAGATTGTCTTGGCGAGCCACTTTATTGCACAGGCTGTTGCAGGAGTCAACATCGTAGCAATCCTTTCCACTGGATCAGTCAATGGAATGGGCGATTCTTCGAGCGGAGTTGTCTAGCTCATGTGGGACTCATTATATACCTTGGCCATGATGGCAAACAATGTCCGGCGGTCACCGATCAGTGGAATTTGTTTGAAGAAGATGAACCCGAAGACCTGCTCGAGCCTGAAGATCTGCCATTTGTGTCCGGACCCGAGTTCCAGCCAAAGGAAAATACCATGGTCATTGTCGACAAGTCCGGAGTTCATCGCCTGGAGGTTCGATGCTGTGAATGTCCGAATGCCATGAGTCCGGACATTCAAATGTTTCGACACGGATTTTTCCCTGCATCTTTTAACAGGCCAAAGACTGTGTTCACCTTCAGAGTGCTCAATGATTTTCTACTGGACAGCCTTGAATGCGGCACCTCGGCGATGAACTATTACAGCAAGCTCCGGCGAATGACCTCCAGCATGTTTCCACACCTTGTTCCGGTAATGCCTTACCCTCATCATCTACTGGACATCATATTGACAAAGCACATTGCAAGGACCGATACAGAGAGCTCATGAGGGTCGCTCGACAGTGGAGGCAGTTGAAGACAATGAAATGGCATGGCTTTGGCCATCGTTCTGATAACCCGAGCACAGGAGAACTTGCATTATTTTGCCCGGCATGTCCTCAGCCTGGGATTAATGTGCTGTTGTCAGAGGATGAATCTCTTGATGAGTGAGTCCTATTCTCAACCTATGTGGCCTCCATAATAATACTAGGGATCCAAGCTGGAAATACACCTGGTCATTTGTGATGGACGGAAATTTCAAAGCCGAACATCTGCATCCCATTAAGCCATTCGATGAAGTTTGGCTGTCCGATGGGCTTGGATTCATGGTAGGAAAGGACAGGTATAAAATGCATCTGGCAGAGGCTGCTGACACAGTGGAAAAATCAAGCTGCAACAATCACCGGGCAGTAAATCAAGCTAATGCTGCTCGGCACAAGCTGGAGTCCACCGGTATCGGGGAGTTGCCTGTGCCAGACACGGTTGCTTTGTCCCTCACTCCATGGTGGATTTTCAGAAAGGCGAAAGGCAAGCCACATCCACCATTCCCCATTCACGAGTTAACCATGGGTCACTTGCAGACAAATGAACATGGACTACGCCCTTTGCGAGGCTTCCCGGCACAACATGGAAGGCATCACCAGGGCTGTCACCTTCTATGATATTAATTGTCAATACAACAAACACTTTCGGGTTCGGGTGGATCGAAGTCGATTTCTAGAAATGGCACCACAACTAACCATCATTCCCGGAATTGGGTTATGGCACGTTCATGGCCATCAGGACAGCTGCTATGTCCGATATGCTTCTAACTTTATTGAAGGCATTGGTCGGATCGATGGAGAGATCATGGAGACGCTATGGGCACGGCTCAATCTGATCTCCCCTGCTGCTCGGGGAATGTCATCTCCCCACCGAAAGGAATGCCTTGATTATCAGATGAATGACTCCAATTTCTGCAAGATGATTCGCATGAAAAGGACTCTATGCCGGAAATACAAACTGGCTAGGAATGGTATCTTAGAAAGTGGAAAGGCATTCGACAGACTTGATGAAGCAGCACCCTCACATTTGAAGACAGAATGGTTAGCCAGGGAGAGGATAGCTCAGTCAAGCAGATTGAATGATCCTTCAGCCATGGATGAATATGAGATCAATATCAAAAAGGGTACATTGAGTTCCATTGTCTCCATCGAGGTCTGAATTAATATTGCACTCAGCACCTAGCAAAAAGGAGATCGAGCTTAGATTGTTAGAGGAGGGTAACGCCCGCAATGCAGCACCCTCTCGGAGATCTGTGGCGACATGGATATCAACAGGGTTAGCAATTGAAGAGGCTCAGATTGCATTGCTCATTGAGGTCCGAAGGATCGGAAGAAGATCCACCGAGACACAGAGATTAGACATCGCCCGTCAAAGAGATCGGCTCCAAGGCCAGATAGATGGATTTGCTCGGTCTGCTCTAACACATCTCGGGGAGGGATTTGATGCAGATGATGAACCTGAAGACTTGGACGTAGACATTCTAGATGATCTCGATGATGACCCGGCGGATTTCACAGAGACATCTCACACATGGACAAACTCTCCCGAGCTAACTGTAATCCCATTGCCATCAAACCTGGGGGTTGATAGATGCAGACGATGCATGGCAGAGGATCTGATTCCCCTGGAGATGTCGCTTCGTGAAGGGCAGGCCAATGATGCCCTTCACAATCTCCGCATTTACCTTTGCAACAAGGCCATCCTGTTCCGAACAACCATTAGGCAGGCCAATTCCCAGGCCCTGAAAACTCGAGCTTGGTCCCAGGTGATGTCGGTGCAGCAGGCAGTCTCCCTCCATGCCAGCATATATACAAAGACAAGGAAGCAAATGATGAAACTTGAGCCGGGGCAAGACCAGCTTCAGAAATACAAACCCCTGCTTCGCGAGCAACTCAAAATCAGCACTGCAGTGGGCGACCCAAATGCCCGAGGTCAACGAAATGAATCTTTGGCTTGGTTTTGGTCTGTTGAAGTCGACCTCGGGGGTCCTGATCAATCGTGGAATGAGGAATGTGAGTTCCGCTTGCATGTCATATCCCGTGGTTACCTGACTGGACCCATGCCAAGTTTACCGAGTCCATTGGCTGAGGGCAAAGGCACTACGGATCGATGGAGGGAGGAAATTCTATTGGTAAATTGGAGATGGATTGGACATGTAAGTTCTTTTTGTGGAAAACAACCCAATGGGGCGAGCACATGCAGGAATCATTGGAGAAACGACTTCCGGGTCACGGATGCTACGCCGGAAGGCAATCCCACATGTATTCATTGCTGGCACAGGATGCGCAGGCAGCTTTTCAAGACCTACAAAATGTGTTGATAGAGGCTGGAGATGAATGAACATTGTTTTCTCATGAAGTCCCTTTTTCCACATACATAATTGACGCCCGGGAATTGTCCGGGTCAGCCCATGTCGGAGTTTGAATTTGTATCCATCCATCAGTGATTCTTATCTTCACATCTTGACCATCTTTCACTTGTATTGCCAGCGCCATAGTCCTGTATTAGCCATGTCTGCATCTCATGCATCCACTTCTGGCACTCTGAATCCGGAAGCCATTACCGACCTCTGAAGCTGAGCCTTGCAACTATTTCCTGCACATTGGCAATGGCTGGATCGCGCGTCCGTGCAATCATCTCTCAATATCGGACGGAAGCTGCCAACAATGGTCTATCTGCTGACCGGATCAAGTATTTTAAAGCCGGGCTGCAATGGGAGATGAATGTATGTTACCACTGCCCTGATGACTTTGTTGGTCAATGCTAAGAATTTGAGCAGACATTTGTCACACCACTCCTGCAGTACTCCGCTTCACAGAATATCGTGTCGGTTCTTCCAGTCCCTGTCGCTTATATCCTTAAGTTGTATCCCATGCTCACCTGGAACACGGTTCCGGACGGCGTCTTTTCATTCCACCTCCTTTCATTTCATGATGAGCCAATTGCAGGACATCCGTCCCGGATTGTGTTCGCATATACATGTCCATGGTGGAGGGAAACAACTGGATCCCTGATCAACCATGGCAGTGGGATGAAATAATGGCTTCCTGCATCTCTCACTACCAGTATTGGGTGGTAAGATGTTAGCTGAATTACCTTGATTGATGACTTATCTGTTTCAGCTTAATGTTGAGGATGATGCTTTGGTACTTCCAGAGAAGTTGAAAAACACTTCGACTCCACCACTCATGGGACTGAGATTCATCAAAGAACGCATGGAAGCATTGCTGGAGGAGCAAGATCAGGGCATCGAAGCTAAGATGGGAGAGGTGAAGATGTACACTGACATGTTAGAGAAATTGAGGAAAGGCAAAGGAGTGTAGTCCCATTCAGTCTTCATTGTATACAAGATGTAACATATTCTATGCATTCAAAAATCTCACATCCGAGTCCCAAATTTCGGAGGTCGGGGTTCGGAGACCCAGAGCTCGGCAACTGTGTTGGGTGTCAGGGTATCCAGACCATTGGAGATAGCATGTGTCAGTATTTTGCGTTTCATGGTTTAAGTTGGGTGAATATGGAATCGGGGATCAGGGACTCGGTATTCAGAACAGTGTCAAGTCCCAGGTCACGAGCTCCGAGTCCCGAGTGCCGAACCCCGAGTCCCGAATCCCGAATTTCGGAGGTCGGGGTTCGGCGACCCGGAGCTCAGCAACTGCTGGGTGTGGTTTCGGGACTCGGAGCTCATGACCTGGGACTCAACACTGTTCTGAATACCGAGTCCCTGACACCTGATTCCATAATCACGAAACATAAACCATGAAACTTAAAATACTGACAAATGCTATCTCCAATGCTCCAAGCACCCTGACACCCAACACAGTTGCCGAGCTCCAGGTCGCCGAACCCCGACCTCCGAAATTCGGCACTCGGGACTCCAGGGTTCGGCACTCGGGACTCAGAGCTCGTGACCTGGGACTTGACACTGTTCTGAATACCGAGTCCCTGATCCCCGATTCCATATTCACCCAACATAAACCATGAAACGCAAAATACTGACACATGCTATCTCCAATGGTCTGGATACCCTGACACCCAACACAGTTGCCGAGCTCCGGGTCTCCGAACCCTGACCTCTGAAATTCGGGACTCAGGACCTGGGCGTCCGGACTCGGTATTCAGAACAGTGTCGAGTCCGGAGTCCACAATGTCGGGGTTCAGGGTTTTGTTAAATGTGTATGGCAATAACAAATGTTAATTCGAGCGTATTTATACATCTTCCCCCAGTCTCAAATATCACGTGCTGAGGTCCGGGTGTCGGGACTAAGTACCCCGGCACTCGGGACTCCCATATGTCAAGTCCCGAGTTCCAATTATCAAATACCGAGGCTTGCATCCAAATTATTTAGTCCCACATATCACTTGGGAAATGCTCAAAATTGAGTATTGAGGTCCGGATCACAATTGGTACATGGTATTCATTTGTTGGAATGTATATAGGTCACAATGCTTGCTCTTTGTTTGATCTTTCACATGCTGTATGGACCATCCACACTAGCCCATCCACATGATGGAACACCAGCATAAATATGAACAGCATCCCTCATATACCATGCCCAAGCAATCCGATCCCCTTCCACATCATACACTCCATGTCTCACAATCTTTCCGGAAAACGCAATCATACAGCCGGAATTGTACTTGAACTCCAGCTGAAGGTTTGGCATTGTCATCCGAGCATTAGAATAGTCCCCCACGGTGGTGAGAATGTCGAAGCATTTAGCAATGGACATGTGGTCTCGATGATGGGGGGTTTCCCGATTGGAAATGATGGAGAGGGTGTTAAACACGGATGCCCAGTACTGCAGGGCCTCCGGCATCTGTGGCAGATCCTTGCTTACTGCTATATTTCCAAGGTTTGACAAGGTTCTCAACCCTGCCCAGTACTGCTTAGGATGCATGACTCTGAGTGCCGCGGACGCGATGGCTGCTGGCCTTGCAATGGCTTTGAGGATATTCTCGCAGGAAGGTCCCTTCAATGATGCAGATACCTCCGGATCGGACACATTCTTTGGGATTGGTAAGTATGACTGCCGGAATCACCATCTCATCAGATCCTACCTCATGTCCCTGTTGAAACCATGCCAGAGATAGATTGATGCATCCGGGAGTTGCTCCAACATCTTCCGAGCCCCAGTTGAACAACCTTTGATTAGTTCGCCAATTGCCATCAGCCCTTACACTTTTTTCGAGGCTTGGAGAGAGCAAATCGGTGGCCTCCCTGATTTCCTTCTGTAGGTTCTATTAATATTTGATATCCATTGAGTAACAATGTATATTACACACCTGGGTGGTGTCTGTCAGGGCATCTGGGAGATACCATGCAATGATGGCACCGGATGCATCAAAAATTATTGCAGGTTCATCGACCAACCTTTTGCCTTCATGGCCAGGAGGACACCTCTCAAGCAACCTCGCCTCTCTATGTTCATTATGCCCGGTGTCCTTCGGGGAGATCAATTTGCTATATCTTGCAATATCCATCTGCATCTGAACTGTCATGCAGGAATTTGAATGATAAATAGAATTTTCCGAATCTGCAGGAAGACCCACTGGGATTTTTAGATGCCTTTATGAGTACATCAGCCAAGCGATCACACACCATCACCAGATCCGTGTCTAGGTTGGGGGAAGGTATGACTGGGCCTCCTCCAGTCTTCTCTGCCTTGAATTTCTGTTCAGTATATTCCCCTGCTTCATAAGTCACAGTCAGGGCCCAAGTGCGCCAGATGTTTATGCTATCAGGAGAGGAAGGGGAAGAACCGTTCATGCTGGATGTTAATCTTGGGAAATCAGACGCTGAATGCTGGATGTCCGGACTTTGGTGTTATAGGGGGTGGAGATAGAGAGGATCAGATCAGGGAGCCATGGATAATTTTGGCTGTCAAAGATGTATTATTATCCATTGCTCAATGAAATACTACCTGATTGGAAGTGTGCTGGTCATCAGATATTCATTTGTCGACTCCCGGGTCCCGGAACTCGGAAGTCGGTACGGTTGACCCATATTTGGGTGGTTGGAATTTGGCGTCTCGTAGGGCAACACAAGCTTCGTACTGCCATATCAGGAGATCACCTGCTGCTCCGGGAACTCGGTAACTGTGATTTATTACCTCCTCTGAGTAAGGTTGACTCGCTGGTCATCAGATATTCATTTGTCAACTCCCGGGTCCCGGAACTCGGAGGTCGGTACGGTTGACCCATATTTGGGTGGTCGGAATTTGGAGTCTCATAGGGCAACACAAGCTTCGCACAGCCATGTCAGGAGATCACCTGCTGCTCCGGGAACTCGGTAACTTTGATTTATTACCTCCTCTGAGTACGGTTGACTCACATTTTGGTGGTCGGAACTTGGCTTCTCGTAGGGCAACACAAGCTTCGCACCCCGGATTCCACATTCTGCAAGACAACCTAAGCACCATCAGAGGCCATGTCAAGAGAGCACCTGCTGCTCTCTTCAGAAACATCTCAACTTTGGTTGGCCATTTAACACGGAAAGTATTAACTAAATTATGTGTTGAGTTCCGTGTCCCGGAACTCGGTACAGTTGACTCCAATTCTGGTGGTTGGAACTTGGCTTCTCGTAGGGCAACACAAGCTTCACACCCCGGATTCCACATTCTGCAAGACAACCTGTGCACCATCAAAAAGTATTAACCAACTTATGTGGTGAGTTCCGGGTCCCAGAACTCAGAACTCGGTACAGTTGATTCAAATTCTGGTGGCCGGAACTTGGCGTCTTGTAGGGCAACACAAGCTTCGCACTGCCATGTCAGGAGATCACCTGATGCTCCAGGAACTTGGTAACTTTGATTTATTACCTCCTCTGATTTGGTTGATGTACAACTACCTCAGCTCCATCATGTCTACAATTATGATACACATGGGCCCACCCATCTATATTGTATACCACCCTCGGCCCACCCATCTAATACAACATCCCATACAACACCCTCGGCCCACCGGTCTAATTAATATGCGTCTGGGCCCACCCGTATAATACAATATTTTATAATACCCTCGGCCCACCCGTCTAATTAAATATGTGTCTGGGCCCACTCGTGAATGTGATAACAAGTACCTACCCATCTATCTCATACACATCTACCTTAATACACCCATCTGCATAATATCCAACTACCTCGGCCCACCCGTCTACCTAATATTCATTTACATCAGCCCACTCATCTACTCTATATATTCCCTGCATGGGCCCACCCGCCTCCATCGGGAATAATTTGCCTCCCGGCCCATCTGTCATAGTCGAGAATATTTTTATCATGGGCCCACAGTCCGCTGGCCCGTATCATACGGGATATTATGCACGTCCGTTCCCTCGTATTATATGGAGATAGGTCACTGTAGTATGTGACCATTCATAAGAGCCATAACGTGTTCGGAACGCAGTCTTCCATTCATCTCCTTCTGCTATCCAGACAAGATGATAAGCTGATCGGAGGTTGATTTTGGGATAGACTTTAGTGCGGCTCGGAGAGTCTAGAAGGTCGGTAATGAGAGGTAATGGATATCGGTCTTTCTTGGTACTCTGGTTAAGTCCATGGAAATCCACAGAGACGAAGGGAACCATCCTTTTTCTTGACAAACAGGACAGGAGCTCTGTGAGGAGAGGATGAAGAATGGAGGAGGCTGGATGAAATGTTTTTGTCAAGAAACTTTCAGAGGGCTGCAAGCTCAACCGCAGATAAGGAATAAATGGTTCCAAGGGGCGGACTAGCTCCTTCCTCTAAATCAATCTTGAAATTATAGGGACAATGAGGAGGAAGTTGGCCAGCTTTGCCTTGTTAAACACATCCATCAATTCATGATATTCTGGAGGAATCGTGGATAGGTCCAGCGAATTGGATGAAAGGGAAGCGGACCGGAGGTCTACTCCAGTCGGACAAAGATAGATGCTGAACTGTTCCCCATCCAGTTTGCAGGCCCAGCAAAAGGCAACTGCATTTATCAAGGAAATACTAGGGATGGTTTCACCAGCGGAGGTTCCGGATGTAGTCGGAGGAGGTAAATCTTCTATCGGAGGATGCAGATCCGGAGACAGAAGCGATGTCAACCCAGTCAATTAACGGATTGTGTAGGGTGAGCCAGCTATATCTGAGAATGATAAAACAAGAAGAATCCAATGGAGTAAGGTGAAAATATTGGAGGTAACTACACCAGATGGAAAATGGATAGGCAAATCTATAGCTTCGGAAATCATGTTATTGCAAGTACCATCAAATAAACGGAGAGAAAGCGGAAGTATCAGATATGTAGGAATTTTATTTTTTCGGATGAAATCAGAGTCTATAAAACAATGTGAGGAACCACAATCTATTAGCGAAGGACAATCGGAAATATCAGGAAACGTAGGAATAGAAATGTATGGACAAGGAGAGTTCAGATCAGAAAGAGAAACAGCATTGAAATGTAGCTCCATTGCACAGGTAGAGTCAACGCAACCCTCATCCCGTGTGGAGTCAGGAAGGTTGCAGACTATTTTTTTGCTTCATCCGAAGCCTCCAGTTTGTCTTCTGGAGTGACTACTGCAGCACGGCCTTTAGCAGCACGCAAAGTAGACTTGGTGCATTCCAGAGCCGAATGGCCGGGTCCGCCACAGAATAGACAGAGTTTATTATCCATCCACCTCTTACATTCTTCGGGAGTGAGCTTTCTGTCTTTTCCTAACTTGGAGGTAAGATTCGGAGCTCTAGAAGTGGAGGATGATGCAGAAGTAATGGGTGTGTTGGATTTGTACCTCATGGATCCAGACAGGTTGGAATTCGTCTGGTTGGATGTGGGTTGCTTAGGAGAAATGGAGGTGGTGGGTTAGTCTCTCGGGTGATTTCTCCCTTCTATTCCCAGTATTGGGCGTCAATAGTCTGGGCAAGGATCTTATATTCCGAAAGGGTAGAGGGTTTACCCATGCAACTGATTTCATCTTTGATATGAGCCGGAAGTCCATTATAGAACTGGCATTTCAGGGCACCGTCACCCCAGCCACAGACTTGCGAAGCAAGACATTAGAATTCCACAACATATCTATTAATATGTTGTCCATCATGCATGTGGAGTTGTTGGTCCCCAATGGGAGCTGTCTCACAAATAAGATGACAACTGATATCTAGCCAGATACATGATTTGGTCCTCAATGAATGCTGTGCAACAAGGACATACTTATGCTCACTATAGGGTGAGATCCTCTATGTGATGGTCCTCAATGGGTGTTGTTTGACATGTTCAGGTATGATTGGACTTTCCTTTACCACAGGTGCAGTCCTCAATGGAAGCCATTGACAGCCATAGGTCAGCAATACATATACATCACCCATGCAGTCCTCTATGAGAGCCAGTATAACATGTACCGGACTGCCAACAAGGAGGGTACCACTATGAATTCAAGGGTTAGGATCACCATTAATGGCAACTTTCACCAAAAGGACAATCTCATGCTAGGGTTAGGGTCCTGCCTCTTGAGCTGTCTGTCTACTGGTGCTACATTCTGGTATCAACCCTGACTAAGATGTAGAAATTGATTGGTGATGGTCCCAGGGTCTCTGGAGATTGACATTATTGAGTTTGGTAACAGGTATGAAAAAGTCAGTATTTCAACATTATCTCCACATCCCAACCACCATTTTCTTTGATTTCAGGCTCATATTTACTCTAACATATGTACCAGCCCAAGAAGAGAAGAAGGTTTTGAACTTTGAAACCTAATTCTGTTTTGACTATATAAATTATTGTGGTGCGATAGAACTACTCACATTTCTTGCGGTATTGTGTCACCATGCAACAATATTTTTGATGGGCTCAACCTATGAGGATGACCATCCAAGATGATAGATGCCCTAGTTATGTGGTCTTGCACTACAGTAGCAAGACAAGTCAGAGTTCTGCCAAATTCATCATCACTATGTTTTTTGTATGTGTTCTGCTGCCCACCTTTGGGCTGAATTCCTCTGGAGTTCTACCTCAAACTTGTCCCAACCTATGAAGCACATTATGGGAGTTCTCTCCCATTTGGTATTGGCCAGAATGACCAATGAAAGCTCAACTGCAGGTAAGAATGTAGCTTTAAAAATGGATTTGAGATCAGGTCTTGCAGATGAAACAATGTTCTGCCCAACCTCAAGATATGAGTTGCCAATATTAATAAAGATATGTTGGACCCGACAAGACCAGTACTAAATCTCCTTCAAGCTGGTGACACTGTGCTTCTCTCTACTATGATGCTGAATGGTTCCTAAATCCTTCACAGCATACACACAATTAGTGGATATAGTGCATGAAAAACCTTCAATGGGGGACACAGTCATCTGTACAGGTGCTCCACCTGCTATTGGTATCTTGACATGCTCTGGCTTCTTATAAACATTTGACCGTGAACAATAGTCCAGAAATGATTCCATGGTGGCTGAGGTACCTAGTAGGTACATGGGATACCCATGTCAGATTTGAGATTGGCCATACAAGTGATGGACGTACCTAACACGCATAATGATGATTTTTCCTGTATCCAGAGACTATTCCAGAGGTCAATGTGACCTTGCACAAGTAGCAGATAAGGACCCTCAACTGGATGTAAAGGCATGATGTAACACTTGGACCCGCACTGGGCAAGAAACAGGGTATTCTCATATATTGTGTCAAGGAGTATAGGACACTATTAGTTTCATTATCACTGTCCATCTTTGTCTTGCAAGTAACTCTTGTCTGAAAGCGAACCCGCTTTCCCGCATTTTGCGCATCCACTTATCTGCACTTTCCCACGCATTGGCTGCATCGGACATGCAATCCCACACTTCAGATACCTCGGAAATGCATTAGGAAAGTCCCTCGTCCATTCATAGTCCATCCAAACTCCATTGGTATGTGAATTTCCTTACCTCGAGGCTGGTAAAATGTGTTGTAGCCTTATTACATGTCCTTACCTATTTACTATATTTCCTATCCCTTCCTACTCCAAGTGGGATTCTAGAGAGTATAAGTTGCCTATACTTTGGACTACTTACTACACTTCCCTCATACTGTATACCTTATCCTATAGGTTTACCTTCGGAGTAGTCCCTAGTAGTGTGCGCTTTTTAGCCTCTATTAGGTTCCTTATACCTATGATCCCTTACCTCGCAAAATACCTTTGCCCTCACTCCCTCAAAACTTTTTTCCTTAACCTCTCAATACTTTGTCTGCACTTTCCTGCACTTTCTGCACCTTCGGCCGCGTGTTCCTGTGCCTTGGATAACCTCAGATACACTCTTATACCTCGCACATACCTGTCTGCTATTTTCCCACGCTTAGTGTGCTCTTGGATTCACGCATATCCATCATCTCTCTAATAGCAAATCCCTTTAGGGTTGAACACGTCTGTTTAGACATAGCAGCTAGGCAATAGCTAGACCCAATGTTGTCCTTGCTACTCAGCAGGACTGTTGTCACCACAATGTACCAAGAGAATATAGAACATTGTTAGACATCAAGTAGTCTACTGATGTTGACAATGAGATAGTACTGGAGTCTACATTGAAGAAAGGATCTGCATATGTGAGATGGACACTACATTAAGCGATGGTGACCTTAAAATTTGATGATATGTATGTTTACCTCTGCTGCAGACATCCTGACAGAGTGGACCTTCTGGGACTAAATTGTAAGACCAGACATCCTTGGACCCTTGATAAATAGATAAACATGTGACAGCATCAGATGACATGTTATGACTGACATATGAGGTTGTCAGTCCCATCATGGACACCACTGTCCTGATTAAGAACCTGTTTGGAGGACACAACTATGGAGGTCAGTGAAACTTGATGGTCGCTCTGTGTGTCATAAAACTTACCAAACTTAGGAGTATCAAAGATCTTGATTTTGAATGATGCATTGTGGGCAACATTGATGTGCTTCTGGATATTTTCACACTTTTTGGAAATGAACTCACACTTCAGGAGTGGGCAGGAATAATATCCATTGGATTAGCCTCAAATATACTTGTTCTCACCAATCCAGAATGTGATAGGGATTGAGTGGTAGTGGTATTGATGCTTTGCACAATGTCACAGGTTGGAAATGGTCCCACCATGTTACATCCTGGATGGTCACAAACATCATTGTCAGACATTTATATCAGTAAGCAGAGTATATGCAATGATAGATTGATAGATGTGATACTTTATCGTTGGATGACAGATTAATGGCTCTGGTGAGTAGTTATATGAACTCAAAGATATGGGCCTGCACTTGTAGGGACAAAAAAAACCTGATGGTATGGCATGGTAAAAAAACGACCGCCTAATGACAGCATTTACACAAATATCAAGATGAAAATGAGATACAGTGATCTTGACTTACAGTGATTGGAGGAAGACGATTGCAATTCTGTTTGAGCACTCATGATATGCTAGGTTAGGTCATAATACATAGAAAATACAGGTTGATGGTCACTAGAAATGAGTCTTCTCACTTGAGGTTCATCTACCTCAAGATATGGACTTGTCTGTATCAAGTTAAAGGGATTGAAGTGCCACCTCAAAAAAAACTCTTTAATGTCGGCATGAATGGAGGGTACAAAATGAGACACAATGATCAGTGGCATTTGCATTATGGTCACATGTCCAATCATGTTCTGGATGGAAGGGACTCTAATGGTAGCCATAAATATCAGATCAAAAGAAATGTTGTTCGTGGATATGCACATTGCGCCCAATGGTGGAGTAAAGCTATTTTTGGACAGTTAAATATTTTCCATGTGCAGACCTCAATAGGTAGTCACAGCTCATATATGACTCATTGCATCAATCTCCAGGAAGTACATACTTGGACACATCCTTAGCTCAAATGGGGATAAACAAATAATAGGCATCAGCTGTTGACCCCACTGAAACAGATAGAATGACACATGCTAGTGCCTTAGTAAGTGCTTCATGGATCAGCAGGCAATCTAGAACATGCAGGCATCTCAGATGTTCTATGCATGCAAATATAATCTCCTATGAACTGATATTCAGTGGTGAAGAGGTGATAAAAATGAATTTAATGACCTTAGATATGTATTTTCGTCGCTTGTCCTGGAGCTGACTGAATCATCCATGATAGATACATCAAAATGAAATGATATCTTTTCATAAATCATATATGATGCATGGTTTCAAACTGATGCACATTAGGACAGTGATGAACAAGAGGTGTACAATATAAGGCTCTAAGGTATGTTATGATCTAAATCAATTTTTCACAAGTTGTGTAAAGAATGCAAATGATGTGAGGAAACCACAGAGGAAGTAGAGTAAGACAAGGTATGAAACTAACAGGAGCTATATACAGAAGACACCCATAGCAATTAGGGATGACCAAATATATGCTCTGTCTTTCAAGCTATTTTAATTTGGACGGCCTTTCACAGGCATTTCTTGATGATTTATATTGTGAGATTGTATCATATAAAATTTGGACTTGAATAGATATGCTAGATGTCAGAAGCACTAGTATCAACTTTGGACTAACCTTTGGACTGACTTGTTATATAAAAGATGTTAGACTGCCTAAGAATGACTGTGCCAGGTGAACATTGGACTGACAGATGTCGGACTAACTGATGTAAAATTTGGGCTGACCTTTAGACTGATCTTTGTACAGACTTACTGTATATAGATGTCAGATGAACTTCAGACTGACTTTCAGACTGACTTTTTGTTTGTAGATGTTAGACTGGTATGAAATTTGCACTGGGGAACTTTGACTCTTTTTTCTCCCTTGTCCCATTTTTCTCAATGTCTCACCTTCATGTTCAAGATTTGTTTGTTTCCATCTGACAAATAAGTTACTAGAATAACACAGATTGAGCGACATGCTTGATGAATGGCTCACACCACACTGCCGAACTGTTTCCAAGGTATATGACAAATGAGTGCATGCCATCTTGCGCTTCTCAGGCTTCATCTGAATTCCTGTGCATTGTGCATTAACATGCTCATATCAACTGGAGTAAAAAGAATGCATGAATGACTGCACCTCTTCTTCCAATATCTCCTGAGATCTTCTTGTCACTCTAGCACTCTCTCTGGCCACTCCTAACACCCTATAGCACCTCTCCACTCCACCACAACTGAGGTGGGTGCTTTTTGTAGAGTACTGGACTTAGCGAAGGTACCACATCATCTGAGACTATTCACTATAATTACATGTACTTACACTTCAGAGTCTACATGGTATATAAATGATAATCCTTTTGATATATGTTACTGTTTGGAAGGTATATAAGGTCTAATAGTAAGCTCAAAAATTGACAGCTATTGCCAGCAACATCTTATTAATAAACCTTATCATGAATAGCTTTTGAACATCTGAACAGGAACATACTATGGATGCCCAATCCTGCTTGCAGAACATGCATGGGTATCTAGATATCGTGTTTAGCTAGCACAGTGGCTGATGTTATAGAATAGATAAATCTGATCGAAGAAATTTCTTTGAGTGTTACGACATGATGACGATCACATTAACACGAGCAGCCATGTCGATGGTTGCTGCAACTGGCCTGATACTAAAAAATACTTGAAAATACCACATCTGACAAGTACAAACTAATTTCTGACTTTGTTTATGTCTTACAGGATCTTGGCAGTGTTGGACCCTCAGTTCTCTCATTCTCTGGCATGAGATTCTTATAGATGTGTCGACTGGGTGACCTATGACTATCCTGCCCCTTTAGCTGCTGAGCTCCTGGACAGCCCAACACTTTGTAGCTTTGTATTTCATGGACAATTCTGTCATCTGGTTGCAAAGTGGCCAGGCTTTGTTCCAGTGAGGCTTCATGAAAAGGTTTGGATATTGACAATTGGCAGCGATTCTGGACTGATCCTAGTAACCAACAAGTTATTGTTTTGGTTTAGAATCCGACACAGAGAAACAGCTATGGAGTTCATGAAGTTTGAAAATTTTTAGATACATTGATCTTATCAAAGCCCAACTTAAAGAAGACATTTCAACAATATCACACTGTCTGGGGCGGCCTAGACCTTATGGTGGATCCAAGGCAAGTGATCAATTTCTGATTACTATATTAAAGCTCTTAAAAATATAGTTAAGTGAGTGAGATGGCAGTTTGGACAGCCCTGTGTGGCTACAGAAATACCTCTCTGGCCTGCAAATGCTAGAGTCGATTGTGCCAGTATGGCTGCTGTTCAAAGAGATGCAACATGCTTTGGTGAAATTCAATGTAATCATTGACCTTGATCAAATTGCTTCCAGGATGGTCAACTCTCCAAGACTCTTGACCACACTTCTTTTGTGCACTAATATCTCACAATATTTTGAAGAATGGATTTTCAAGTGTGAAGGCAGCAATTGCAACTGTCACATTTTATTGTCAAATCAAAGTTGATCTATTGATTCTTTTGCTGGACTGTAGTCACTTTAGGTGATTGAAGCAATTGTACATATTAACCTTTTGGAAGGATGGGGAGTGGAGGATTTTCTTGGTAGATTGTCAGCCATTGTGGGTTGTGCACATAGCTCCTGGAAATGGGAAGTGGGAGTGGGTCTTCTTGCATCAGGATGTAGGTCTGTCTCTGAAAGAAATGAAGTAAGTTCTTTGATCAATTAGCTGTCATGATATAATTGTTCTTAACCTGGGAATCAGCTCATCTGTGTATGAGAGAACCTTATATCTTTGACAATATCATGGATCCTGTCAGTAGTACACTATTTGAACACTAACAAGCTGATCAAGAACCAGAGACTTTTGCAACCACTGCATTAAACCAACTCATAGGAGTTGAGAAAAAGTTGCTGGATGCACCCAGTTCCTTAAGGCTGATGGTCCAACTGGATGTGGGTGTCATGCACAGTCCTGATGGATTATTAGGGTATTTCATAACTGAGGTGAAATATAGCATGGGTATTGGACTATTCAGTACTGAAAATTCAAGGTGAACTTTGTGGCTGGCTAACAAATTTGGGTGTGTATTCTCCAGATGGATGAACAAGACCTGCTTGGCCATGAAGCACCAAGCCAAGCTCCAGGCTACACCTGCTGCAAAAGCACTAGCCTGGGCTAAGACCCAGCTATTGGTGCCAATAGACCAGGAGACCCCGCATCCTGTTCCTGTATCCTCCAATCATCCAGCTGTAGGGTTCTTATCAAGAAGTCCAAGCTGTAAGCTAACCTAGAAACCAGTCTTCCGCACCTGCTGGTATGCAGAAAATAAAGAAAGCTAAAACTGCCAAAGTATGTTCGTTGCTTTTGCTTTTCACTTGCTTACCAGACCCTGGGATCCAGTCTGGTCCAAAAAATACCTGCTCTCACATGTTCTCTAATTAATCTTCAATCTGCAACAGAAACAAGGGAAAGGACAAAGATAAGGCTGCCAACTCTACTAAGTCTATTGTATCATCAGAGTTTGAATCACAGGTAGATGATATTATATTTTCGCTAACTCATATCTGATGGTGTCAGTTTTCGATTCTGGTTGCATCAGGATCCAGACTCGAACCTCCATCCAACGGAATAGGCGTTGCAATACCAACACTCCATGAGGTGACTATACCCTCCAAATTAACTGGAACAATATGTCAAACTCTCAAATAATATTTGATTGGTCTATAGCGGAATGGAGCTCTGAGATAGAACTATTACAGACAATAGGAGAGAAGAGTTCATAAGGATTCCTGAGGAGGACACCTAAGAGGCCCACATAACAGTTAGGTATTAGATTGCTGGTGGCACTTTACCTTTTGTGCCTATGATAATGAATGATTTGAAGTGGAAGCTTACAGCAGACAAGCCTGACAACTTTGACCATCCGTCCTTGATCTGAATTGGGGCATGACCCTGATGTAATACACATTCTGTGGCTGCTATCCATATAGTACTAGATTCATTAGACATGGCAGTCCACTTTATATTGTAAAATATAGAGGCCAGAATTACCCAGATATTGTGATGTAATTCAATCCCGGTATGAATCTCTAACATGCTGCAAGGTATCATATGCCTCTAAGAAGTTAAGAGATGAATTGATGATCAGATACCTCATTTCTGCTTTTTGGGTGGTTTGAAAAGTTTATTGTGTTTCTGAGAGCTCATTTTGCTGGACAGGTTGCACCAGAACTTGTTTAGTGGCTATCACAGAGCATGTTGTAATGTAAAGATATTTGACATTGCCATGGAGCAAAGTGTCTGGGTGTACCTTGTCAACATGTCTGATTGTCAATCACCCAACATTGTGTGATGTAAAGGGATGATGAAAATCAGTGTCCATAAGAGATGTTAAAATATGAATGGTCCAAAATAATTTCATCTTCACACTAGTTAAAGGACAAAGTCTAAGACAGTTTTGAGCCAAAAGGAATATGTAAAATGAACAGTATGAGGATAAAATTGTCAACAAGATACAGATTGGCTTCAGCTAGTGTCTGATCAGTGAAAACAGCAGCATGGCAGATTTTGCCATGTCTCAGTGAATGCTTTTGAGCTCAAATATTGAGAGTATCATACTCCTTCTAATCTCTTGTTCTCAATGAAAAACTCACTAGTCAAATGTTGAATGGATTAACAAACTATAATACTAAAAGTACTTGGTAGGATTTGAAGATTTCATATAAAGATTTGATCTGCTCATCCAAAAATTTTGTGCAAGCCATATATATGCACAATTATAAAGTAAACCCCTCACCACCAATCTTTATGCTACACATACTTCTGTGCGGTAAACTCAGGTGGAACATAATATTCTACACACCCAGGAAAGATCTCTTGGAAGAGCACTTTCTCAATATATCATGAGGGCCAGTGATGACTTAGTGTTACAGACAGGGAAATGACTACCACCAGCAGGCACAGTGTCATGGACAAAGTTGAAATAAGTGGAAGAAAAAGGGTACAAGGTCTTAGGAAGGGCCTCAGAGAGGCACCCTCCCAAGGTTTGCCCCACTAGCCTCACAAAGGTGGGGTGACATAGACAGAGAAGTAAAAATAAAAATATTCAAGGTCTCAGAAAAGGCCTCAGAGAGACACCCTCCCAAGGTTTGCCCCACCAGCCTCATAAAGATGCGGTGACATGGACAGAGAAGTGAAAATAAAAAGGTTCAAGGTCTCAGAGAGGTGCCTTCCTAAGGTTTGCCCTACCAGCTTTATGAAGGTGCGGTAACATGGACAGATAAGTGGAAATGAAAAGGTTCAAGGTCTTAGAGAGGCACCCTCCCAAGGGTTGCCCCACCAGCCTCATAAAGGTGTGGTGATATGGATAGCGAAATGGCAGAAAAAACCTCAAAAGGTCTATGGAAGAAGGTGCAACTTAGATTACGTAGTGCACATAAAATAATATTATGGGAAGTATCATTGACCAGACAGAAGTGTGTGTACAACTTGACACAAATTATAATCCAATTGAAACTCCAATTAAATTTGTTTTGACCTTGCACTGACATCATGCTTCCATCAAGGTAAGGCCACAGATCTTATAAGCATGAATATCTAATGCTACTTTAAGCCCAAAGGTGTTTACTCTCATATTTCATACTCATCACATGCACACCATCTTTGCTCTTGATTTCCTAGCATTGTTGTGAATCATTTATGTGCATGCTAGGGATGCACAGCTTCGGAATAAATTATGTACATATGACACACATATAAGGGCATGTTAAATGGCTGAAATTGTCCCTGCAATAAGCAAAATGTGTATTATATATCCGCTATATATAGGCTACATCCAGACAAATAATTAACAGGATAAAATTTAACCAACATCTCCTATTCTTATAGGCAAATCATCCATTAAGGAATCATTTTTACCATCCACCTAGAGAGACCAAAGTCTGGTGTGTGTCGATTTTTTCATCCAAACTGTGCCAATTGTTTACTTTGACTCACATCTGATGGATGTTCCATTGAACTTCATACCTTCTCATCTAGGTTCTCATGTTTTAGCTGGCTTGACATGGGTGTTGCCCAATGCTTCACTAGATTGGTTGGACTGGAATGTACAGGAACACTAGACCGGTCCCAAGGCTGAAAAACCAATTGTGCCATTTGATAGTCTGTAGTATCCTGATTATTATGCTAGGGAGAAACATTGACACTTATGGGTACCCCACAACAAAGATGGATTGTGGTAGCATGAACTCACCCACAATCACACATTTCAACCCCAGGATGACAAAGTTGGAGTGATATGCAGAGATGCTTCAGAGAGCATCTGACACCCTAGGATAAGGAGCATGTACTAGTATGGAGGCTGGGCCTACCAGGAGGAGTGGGTGTAATCCTGGACCTGACATAGGATCAAAGAGAAATACACATCGGACTGTATCTATTATCCTTGGACCTTTTCAGCTGCTATTGACAGTGCTATATACTAGCTGTTCCCCTCCTACTTGTTATAACCAGATGATGGCCACAAAACACCCACAATCTCATTCCAAAATGTCGACTTCTTCTTCCAGCCACTATTGCCCAGCAAGAGGGGATTGACTGTGACAGCACAAAAACTACCTCCCTTGGTCCATCAGGTTTTGGACTTCCAGGGTTGGATATCTAGATCTATCTCTGGTAAGGTGACCCAAAACTGTTTCCAGCTATTTAACTTTGAGAAAGATCTGGTGAACAAGAGTTCAACTCAATCATATCTTTGGCTCTATCATAGATTTAGAGCTCACAATCCAGAATCTGAACAACTTGCCATTAATATTTGTATTTAGAAGAGATGGAAGTTTCATCACACACCCCCTGCTGGTCGCCTTATGATATGGCCACTCAACAACTGAAGCCTGCTGAACCTACCATCTCAACTCTAGTTACATCACCAGTACATCCCTCATGGAGCTTGATGATCCTCCCACTATTCTGCAAAGACACTGGAGATAGTGGTCCAGCCTAATCTAAGGCAGATGATCTAGACCCTAGACAAAATATGAAAGATATTATCATTCAGGTAGATTGTGGGAGTCATTGTGGCATGAATGCACAGATGCAAAATTTTGTTTTGAGGCTGCCAAGCAAACTTCATGTACCTTATGATGGCGGTTTATGGTGAGCCTAAAGTCTATTTCATCAGAAGACAGCTGCATGTCCAGCTATCTCAAGGTATGTTGTGTTAAATGTGATGAGGATGGAGACATGACATCTATAACATTTATAGAGAATGATAGATCAATCTTTGAAATATTAAATAGTAGATATTCCTACCTATTAGCAAATCAAGCTAATCTGCAACTTGATTGTGGTGGGAAATGGATATAAATAGATCAGGCTTGTATTAAAATACAATGTTTGGGATTTAATTTAAATAATATCAAATAAGCTTTCATAAGCAGTCTAACTGTATTTGTATGTGCTGAGATAACACATCAGCCAGATACTCTTTGAGTCTGATTAAATTTTATTTTATAATGTCAGAGTTGCCAAAGGGCATGACATAAAAGAAATTTGATGATTTGCCTACTACCAGAGCTATAAGTATGTCTTTTTGATGCTCCAAGTTCAAAGATTTTTCTCTAATTTAGGAATAATATCATAGTTTATTCTCTTCTGTCAGATGAAAGAGTTGAGTCAACAATCAAATACAACGTTAGACAAAGGTAAGCCCCTTCTGAAATAAGGTTAATAATTGATTGTAGACTTGAGCTAATTTTGATTAAATGCAGTGTTTCAGTATATGCCCCTAAGAAAGGCTGCAAAGGAATGGATGTGACTGATTTATGGTATGGAGTCATAGAATGCATTTGTGTGAATAAAAATCCAAAAGCTTCACAGGTCTATATTTACATGCAATCATCATATAATTATCTCATGGTTCAATATATCATTCATTTCTTCACAGCCATTTTGGGTCCAAAATTGCTGGTATTGGAGTAAAGATCTTCAAGAACAATCTTTCAAGAAAGCTTCTCAGTCGCATCTCAGATTTTTTGCTATAGAAACCAGAAAGCTTTTATAGTCAGACCTCACTCAATGGTCAGAAGCCTCTGTACTAGCTGGTGGGAGATATAAATATCTTGTGAATTATGAAACTTAAACCAACCAACATGATATTCAAGACACTATCTATGTGGTCAGATTTGATGAAAAGTCTAGTTCCTAAAAGCCTTAGAGTTGTGATGATCTATACACTTGTTGGTATGCATCGTCCTTGCCTCCTAAACTTCAGGTATGTCATTAGAAATTGTTAAGAACATGCTCAAGGGTCAAATCCAAAGGGCTTGGCTTCAGCTCATGCACTGTGCTCCTTACCCGAGTATGTGCCCCTAACTTCTGAAGGCTGTTGAACAATGTCTGAAGGTTGTCGGACAATGTCTGATGTCCGATGCGCAGGAATTCTGGTGGACATTCAGGAACAAGTTGTAAGACTAATCCAGATGATGTCCGAACTGGACAAAAAACAGCAGAGGACTACCAGAGATAGAGGTGGAGGTGACAAGTCTATAAGAGTCAATCCTGAGACTAGTGGAGGACGACAAGAGGAGAAACTCAAGTCAGATGGAGGAGGGAATGAGCAGAGTTTAAGATAATATTCAAACTGAGGAAGTACAAAGATTCTACAGGGTTTATATACTACTGAGGACTTAATGGAGAATCAGTCAGTGCAGTCCGAAGCTATGTGAGGCTGTGGACTGTCATATCCCGTATTCTGGACCTACATTTGACAATATTCCCATGCCTCATCTGGACCTTCGGACACCCTATCCATGTCTCCAGTCCTCTATCCATCTGGATCCCTGCACCTCTGCACATTCACATCCGCACATCCACATCCAGATCCCTTTACCTCTATACATCAGACCTCCATACATCCACAGCTAGCCTACATCATTCACCCTTTGTCCTATTGCCCTAATGTCATATCCCGCATTCCAGACCAACATCCAATGATGTTTCCACACCTCATCCGGACCTCTGGACCTCCTATCCATGTCTCCAGACCCAATCCTCTATCCGTCCAGATCCCTGTACTCCTGCATCTGATATCTGATATCTGGACGCCAGATCTGATATCCACATCTCCAGATCTCCGGATCCAACCTATGCTTCATATCCGAACCCAAACCTTAAATCAGCGCTCATCCTCTTATGGTAATCACCTATCTCCGGACTTCCGAATATCTGGATCCGACCTGCATCTATCGTCCATGCCTTTTCCCTTTGTAGGTTCCTTCTCTAGTTAGACTATACTCATTTTCCGTACCTCATTTCATTTCCGGCTTTATTTTCCTATGTTCTCATCTCCGTCTTCATTTACTATTTTCTACATGCTCCATCCACAGCCTCACATAGCTTTGGACTTCACTGACTGATTCTCCGATAAGTCCTCAGTAGTATATAAACCCCTGTAGATACTCCTGTATTTCCTTAGTCTGATTATCACACATATATTTCTTGCACTAGTCTTCACACTAAGTTCTCATATCAAGTCCTAGTCCTCTGACTTAGTCAATATCCATCTCAGGCCTAGGGAGTTCCTCCGTTCCTCAGGACTTATTCTGAGTAGCCATTACACATATCCGTACCAGGACGAAACCCCATGGTAATTTCCAAAAGTTCCTCCAGAACTTTCCCGCACTCATTTGGAAGTTGCTTGCACTCGTCCAGAAAGTCCTGCTGAACTTTCCCACGCTCATCCGGAAGTCCTTCGGACTTCCTTGGACTTTCTCCGGACATCATTCTGAAATTAAGGGCACATACTCGGGTAAGGGGCGCAGTGCATGAGCTGAAGCCAAGCCCCTTTGAATCAGTCCTACCCTTTGTGCACAGTCTTAACATGGACAGAGCCTATAGAAAAGTCTAGCACTAGTCTATTGGAAAATAGTAAATGAAGACAGAAATGAGAACATAGTAAAATAAAGGTGGAAATTAAATGAGGTACAGAAAATGAGTATAGTCTAACTTGAGAAGGAACGTACAAAGGGAAAAGGCACGGAAGATAGATGTGGGTCTGATCTGGATAAAAGATAGAAGTTGACCGGATCTGGAAATCTGGAAATGATTTGTGTGATAGCTCTGGGTCTGGAATGCAGGATATAAGTCTATCTCCTGAATATTATTGATTTCTCTAGGATGTTAATTAGCTTGTCCTGCATCTCAATTTGCAATAAGTCATTCAGTCCTGACAAGGAGACCCAAAGATTTTGCTCAAATTGTAACCATTGGTATGATACAAGATGTCATCAAGTCCTTGACCCAGCAGAGTCTTTCAAATCTAGGCTTCCCTCTATTGAAGTCAATCCAGAATTCACTGATCAACTCTCTAAGGTCACAAAAGATGATATACCAAGTTTTAAACTTCTAGGAATTTTTTATAAGACACTAGATATGATTGATGCAGGCTAGCTATCATGTTTCAAAGTCATGCTACCCCCTCCCCCTACCTACTCCACCAAGAGTCATGATTTTATGTCAATACTGATGTACTGAAGGCTGTTTCTAGTGTTTAATAAAAATATCAATAGATTGTGGATGATGTCAGAGTGTTTTAAACCAATATGGAATGTGATGTGTGAATTTGCCTAATACCCCCTTGGAGATCGATTTTTTTAGGGTTCATATGACTTGCCAGGACTCCAAGAGTATCCTTTCTGGGGGATATTAATTCCTCTGATTAAGATGTCCAAGTGTTAAGAACGTGCTCAAGGGTCGAATCCGAAGGGCTTGGCTTCAGCTCGTGCGCTGCGCCCCTTACCCGAGTACATGCCCCTAACTTCTGAAGGCTGTCGAACAATGTCCGGAGGGCGTTGGGTGATGTCCAGAGTCCGATGTCTGATGCGCAGAAATTCCGGCGGACGTTCGGGAATGAGCTCATGGTCTTATGCACCATGGGCTTTCACTATGTTAACTATTATCCTGTTCATATATATTATAGTCTATATATAAATATATCAGTCTAATATTAGCAATTTACATATTGTAAGAACAGTATGACTTGCAATTTGCAAGTATCATGTGATATTTGAAAAGACAGTCCCGGGAGAGATGGACAGCACCAAGAAAACACTATGAGTTTATTAATTTCCTGCAAACAAAAACTGCTGTGCTATCCTACATCCAACTCACTCATTCATCCATACATTAAAAGTGTGACACAAGTATAGTTCTACATCCTTTCACGTGAAATGCATCTTCTTGGCCAAATTCACGTGTTTCTCCTTACTCTTTCCTTGTACTTTAATGGTAGTTTAATTGTAATTTGATTTGGAGTGAATATATATATACATATATATATAGACTGTTCTGGACTCAGATCTCCTTTAGTGCATCCAGACATGGTTTTCAATGTGCATCTGGACATCATGATTCTTATCTATATATATATGGTTATGTGCACATATGTTGATACCTAGTTGGCTGTTGGTTGACATATCCATACTGTTATTATCACTTATTTTATGTAATGTTTGCTACCGATATCTTATTATATGGCCTTTAAATTTTACAAACATACAGTTACATCTGGTATATAACTTTGAAAATGGGTTCCCAACCAGTACCCCTTAACAAACTAACCTCAGAAAAAGCTGTAGAGTCCAAATAAAACTTTGTGTTTCCCAATAATGTCACAAAACAATTTGATATAAGTTAAGGAAAGAGAGGGAAATATCACGTAAGCCAGGGGGTCTAATTGATTTGTAGGGATAAGTGATGCTGCTTACATAAGTTACACAATAAGTCACAAGCAGAGGTCATCGTCTGGTAGGTAGGACCTCCTACATATTCTGCTAATATGTAACTCATAAGAAACAATCATGAGTAATGTAATGAGATTCAGATATGTTAGGGTTAGTGGGCTCTATGTATACGTCTGTAAGATTTGGTAAGGAATGAGCAAAAAAAGTGGCAACTGCAACATCATTGGGAGGTGGGGTGACTCCCACAGTGAGCATGTTTATCAACTTATTGACAGGGAAAAGATTCAAGTCCAATGTATCTAGACTACAGTTAAACACAAGCCCAAGATTACTCAAAACACAGTAATGCAGCAGAAGGGATGAGACACCGGCTAGCGATGCCCTAAAAAAGCTTTCAATTTGAGGTGAGGCAATGGAGAGTGAAAGCAGATCATCATCATCTAAGGTGCACATATTGAAGCAGCCAAGGTCGATGTGTGTAAGTGAAATGAATAAAGTGGTGCAAGATTCTTGAGCTCTAGTAGGAGTACATTGCATGGAACAAAAGTGTGTACATTCATGCTGAAATACATGAGGTCAAACACTGAGAAGAGGTAAATGACGGAAGGATTGGGCAGGGCCACCAGGAAGTTGATGAATTCACCTAATGTGATGCCACCAAGCTGGTAAAACAGCAAGATGTTCAATTGCTCGCATAGGACCTGAAACCCACACAACATGATGAGGACTTAGCATGTCATGCATCAAGTTTATCTGAAATGAAATCCCAAAGGAGAGAAAGGGATGATGGAAATTAGGGGTATGCAGCGGCAAGTACAGTTGGCCATATATGACCAATGTCAGGTGGAGTAGTGAGGGATGCAAAAATATGGGTTCCATGTCCTCAATCAAAGGGACCTTTAGGAAGTGAAGGTTAGGGAAAAGGTGAATGTTTTGAACAAAATCACAAACAGGTTGGCCAACTTTGAGCCAGACGAGGTTTTGGAGGAATGGAAGTGCACTGTAGACACGAGAGAGAATAGGCTGTGAGTGACCAAACAAGTCTGAGAGGATGAGCATTTGGAAACCACTATTGATGATGTACAGCAGGATTTAGAGAAGAGGACTGCTCAAGTTGGCTAGTTGCAAGTGGGTCAGGTATGGAAGGAGGGGGGCATTAGATCTAGAGGCATGACAAAGGAATATGGATATGAGAACATCGACCGCCTCCATACTGAGACAGCCTGGAGGTGTCACAATTGTGCCAGGAAAACTTCTAATACAACATGAGGATTCTGCATATAGAGAATAATGAAATAACTCACATAGCACCATTTTCCATTTGGATGGAGATGCCTTTGCACCACTTACTCCAGCATTAGGTGAAGCAAGGGTGTTGGGGAAGGCAACTCCTGCCATAAGACCATCAGGGCGACATTGGACACGAAACTATTAACTACTAGGAGGGGGGGCAAATGGCACTGATCATCAGAGCTGCCATAGATCAACTTACATATTTCCATATTGAATGGTGTACCTCAGTTTGGTAATATATGTACATGAAGATGTAACTAGTTGAGTGGGTATGCTAATGTAACTAATCTTAAATATATGGTATATTCTCTATATGTGCTTGACAGGCTCTACTAAGCAAACATTGTCAAAACTTATGGTAACGGTAATCTGCGAAGATGGCAAAATCTTCAACTCGATGGTGCAATTCTTGATGTTGCACTTTGCAATGGTTCTTATTCTCCCTCAGTTCTGACCATCCATAATAAAACATTCCTGATTTTTCTTTTGGGATTGAGCCAGAGTGAGACATTTAACGGAGATTTGATAGTCCACCCTAGCACCTCCTGCAGTTTTGGCAGTGGCCCATGTTAAGATGTTGCCTGGAGGGGCAGGACCATTGGGCCCACAGAATGGATCAGGACAGTGACTATACACTATCCACTTGAGTAACTTGCTGCCTTGGAAACCCACCAAGCCATTTAAAAGGGCATGATAGTTATGGAACTGCGAGGCATGTGCCTTCAGCCAGCAAATTGAGTCTGTAATAAAAGTGAGTGCCATGTTATGATGAATATCAGATTACTAATCATGTGGTTTTAGTGGGGTTGGTTCAATGACAGTATTACTGGAGTCAACGGTCCAGGAATCTTCTGTTGAAGGACTGGCATTGTCATTTTGCAAAGACATTGCAGCAAGGACCTCTGGAAACTGGGTCTCCCAGGTAATGGCTGAACTGGAAGCAAGGGCAGAGGGTGTGATTCTCTCAAGTGAAGGGGTAACACTTTGGGTGGTGCCATCACATATGATTTTCTGCGCATATCACAGAACAAAGTGAAGTCACCTCATTCAAGCATTATACCATTTAATCAGCAACCATGGCTATCTAAATGTTAACTTGATGAAATAAAAAAATGATAGAAATGAAATGACTCACTTGGTGGCAACATCAGAGCATCTGACGGTTATACAAGGTTAACTGTGGATGGCGATGATACAGGTATTCATAGATAAATTATAGAGCATTGCCCAGAAGCCCTTTTTTGGGCCTCCAATGACAAAAACCTCCTTCTTCATGTACTTGTTGAATACATCAAGGTCGATGTTGTGCGTCTTCATAATGAATCAGATGGGAACTGTGACCTGCAAAAAGTTAAGAGTCATTTTGTATGAATAAAGTCATACTTACATGTTCTTCATTGTCAGTCTCTAGGGTCAATTGAGCGTTGATGAAGTCCATGCTGTGTACCACCCCCTCTGTGTGAAATTCAGGTCCACAAGCGATGCTAATGACATCTTCAGGTCTGACATTGTAACCGTACTCCTTGGTGAATTCGAGGGTAGCTGAAAGACAGGTACGTTCAACCATCACAGCTTCGACTTGGATGAAATGTGGGGCTACATGACTGCTAGCATCATTCATTAACAGCTCCATTTCATCCTGGAACCAAATGAGGAAATTTGACACCCATTGCACAACCCCACTCTTCCCTATCCAATCTCCAACCAAGACTTGGAGAAAGTCACCAATTTTGATGGACTTTGACTCTTGCAGGAGGTTGATGTATGTTGGAATTGACATGTGGATTTTCAGAGTGCGATCGATCAGATGACACTCCAAATAATACTTGGAGACCTCCACCTAAGCAATATGTTAAATAGAATTGTACTACAAAGGAGATTTTGTGACGCACCTGTTCCTGTGTCCCGGACTGACAAATGCAAAAGATATCATTATTTCTTTGGACGACATGACCTTGCAGCCCTAAGTAATCTCTGGCTACAACTTGAACTTCATCGCCAACCCTAAAGATGAGCTCTACATCCTGGAGCCTATCTTCTGTCTCCTTGCACTGACTGTCCAAGTCAAATGCTAACTTTGCTGAACCACCAAATGCATGATCTGCCATTAGGATCATACAGATTTGTCTGACTAAGTCTGGTGTGTTAAGGCAAACCAAGTCGCCAGAGCGCAATAACCGCTTAGAGAACACAATTTGGACTGTTTGCAGAATGGCGTGTCCCAACCAGACTTGATATGAAGTCAGATGGCATCAGGATGGGAAACACACATCAACTCAGTGTAGTAGTGGTGGTAGTTTTACTTCAGAAGGCCACCATAGTATTCTTTGCCTTTGTCTTTGAACCCAACTTCTTCTCCATCGCAAATGATAGGGGACATTGAGATCCAGGGTCAAATAGGGCAACCATACATTTGGGCATCTCATAGGGGAGGTCTCTGGAAGGAATGAGCATGGTGACAAAAATTGTTTGTCTGCTCAGTGTAACACTCAGATCAGCGCTGGGCACATATCTGGTCAAAATCATATCTTACATTTCTCAACACACTTCCGACCTTCTAAAAGTTCCACACGCCTGTCCGAGTTGTCCAAAGGTCATCCACCCATTTCCGAGGCCTTTCTAGCTTTTCCGGTCTTCCGTACCATGTCCTGTCCTTGTCCGTTTGACTTCGCTGGTGCGTTTTTCACTTGGTTATCTGTTATTGATTATGTCTAGGGGCCCATACATCGAAAATCCTTGCTAATACATCTAGATACGCACCTCGTGTGTTATTACATGTATATCTTTGTAGCGGCTCGTGTTGAGTCTTATTACATTTTGGATGTCTTATCACGCTACAGTTTTCACCTATGCATATTCCGGACTTTCACGCAGTAGGATATATTCTGGCTCGCTAATACTCGCACTTCACTTCACTTCCCTTGCTACAAGCCATAGTTAGTAGAGTCACTCTTGGATTTTAGTACTTCATGCAATTGATCTTTGTTCATTTGGAACGATTGTTTGGCCTAACTGCTGTCATTTTTCTATTAAATTCCTTAAGTCCTTCGATGGACTTCGCTAGTTATACTACGCAAAGTTCTATACTTCAACAAATCACCGTATTCTATACTGGAAACCTTGCTGTTTCATCGGAAGCTCGCCAGAAGCTTCACGTAACCTCAGACCTCGACTGGACACTTTGGACAATTCTTCGGAACTCTGAATGTACTTAAGGTATCCTTTCCTTCTCTCTCCTTCGATCTTAACTAGATATTTCTTGCATTTTATATCAAGAGATAATCCTACAGGCAGTCTTTTTGGGATGAACATCTCACTCGCACTTTGAGTCTTAAGGTAACACCTTTTGTATAGCCACCAGGAATCAACTCTTTACATCAGAATCAAAGATATATGCTATAGCACCCATGTATTTTCCTTGTTTTATTCTAACCCAGGCGGGGTAAGGATATTTTAAGTGCAGGGTGTTGACTGTGGTCTCTTCATCATTGTGTACACAGTCCCATTTCTTTATGGAGACCTTAAGTGAGTCATGAACAGCAGCCATAATAGTGAGAGGATTGTTGGAAGTCATGTATAAGTGAGCAGGGATCCATGGGGATACTATGACCGGGAACCCTCGCTTTTGGAGGTGCTTGGCAAGAAATTCCCTCGTAGTCACTGCATTGTATTCAGCATTGTAAATACTTGACCAAAAAAAGAACTTACCATGGACAGTAAACACATACATCCTTCTAGGTAGCAAGGCGGCGATAAAGCGAGGTGTAACTGGCAACAGTCGATGAACTATACTACTACTCCCACTGTGTACATTCTGCTCGATCCTATCAATCACATTGGAGAGTTCATGCTTTGGTCCTGGTAGGAGCATGACCTTGACACACTGAGGGGGCCATTGTCGATCTTGATATCCTCCTCCTCCTGGTCATCTTCTTTGTTGTTGTTGTTGTTGCCCTGTTCTGCTTCAATGTCAATATACGGATTCTTACACTAGAGTTAATTAGGGTCAATTCTAACTCGTGATCCAAATGCCAAACTCGATTGAAAGTTCATTGATCCAGTTGGCATGGCCGAGATGTGCTTACACTTCACAGCAAGAAGATTGGCCAATGAAGTTTTGTCATTACCATCTCCAGAGCACAATATGAGTCTGACTTCCATTCAATCAAGAAGGCAGTGATGATCACTGAGGTATGCATGAAACTCTTCTTCCATCTGACCATAAGTCAGATCTGTCATTAGAAACCACTCTAGAATCTCCCAAGTGGTGGGATCCTGCAGGGGTGATGGTGCTGGAACCCCAAAGATATGAATGAAAATAACGCCTAAAATATCTGAGAGTTGTGTACCTTCAAATCTAATGTGTTTGGCATTCTGCTCTGGCTCAGTTGGTGCAGGGCATTTGGACATGTTCTAATGCTTGATTGTTAATGACTTTTGTTGGACTTAATGAAACAGCTATGTACTTGTGAATTAAACTAATCTATTACTAGGGTTATCATACTCAATGTGATGAGGGAGAAAAAACCTGCAAACACAGAGGTCAGCCTCATATAGGGATCAGTGATGAGATTGCTGACCAAGAATTGTGACCAGAGACCACAGTGGTAGACTATTGTGTTCATGTTATTGCTTGACCACTATCCTAGTGGTACCATGAACTATGTGGAGAAGTGGAAAGCAGAGCTGCAAACCATAAAGTGAGTCATTTTATAGGGATGACTTATTTGGAATTGCTTACCGAACATTATGGTGTGCCCAAGATTTGTGGATATGGACCACAGCTGTAGGCTATTGTGTTTGAGTTATTGTGTGACCACTATCCTAGTGGTACCATGAACTATGTGACAAGGTAGAAAGAAGAGCTGCATACTGCAAAGTGAGTCTTTTTATAGGGATGACCAATTTTGGATCGCTTGCCAAGCATTGTGGTGCAGTGCAGATTTCAAATATCAATGAGCACGATGTGGTGCACAAAGTTCAATTGAATGTGTTCTGCAAAGAAACGACGTGTCATACTCAATGTTCACATGTTCAAGTACATGTTCAGGTATTCAGATGTTTTACATAATACCATTAAGTACATGAAACAAATATATAATGTGTAATACCTATAGGTATCTAATAATAGTATATTGGCGTAAGGTGGTATGAGGAAGGTGGAAAAGAGTGACATGCAGCTTCAATGAAGTTCATATAGAGATGGTCTATTGTGATCAAAACACTACCAGAAAGTAGTGTGAACACAATGGGTGACAGACAATTCCGGTGGACCTTCAATATTCAATGGCAATCCCTATATCAGGCGCTCAAAGAACTTTTGGATTTTTCCTTTGGATCCACCACCATACAGTCAGACTGTTTAAGGTACCAGTTATTATGATATTATATTGATGATATGACAATCAAAGCCCTAGATATAGATCAGTCTGTCTTCTTGATGTTCCAAAGGTTAGTTCCAATTATATGTGAATCATTAATATCATCAATGATGTATATGAAATCAATTTGAAGGTTCTAAACATAGTAGACAATCAGAGTAGGCATAGTCCAGATGAGAACTCTCACAAGCTCAGAGCCGCTGGGCAGGGCACACCGAGTAAAATACGAGGTTAGGCTGTTCAAACAATTGTATGTATTGATAAAGTTTCACACAAAAGGTCTATGAAGTGTCTTGCCTGTGGATCAAATGCTCGGGGTAGCCTCAGTGCCCTGATGATCCAGACCTTTTGACAACTTCAAATCAGTAACATTTGTAATCCCTCCGTAATCTGTGTAAGTATGATCATCAAATTATGTTCTGCAGTGATGTAGTTGAAGAGAAATGTCACAGGCTCAAGACTCTCTGGTGGAGGCTAAGGTGAGCCAATTTAATTGATCACACATATGTTACTAAATTGCTGCATGCCAGGTGCATTAAGTATGTCACTTTACATGCTTGCATGAACATTTCACTGGTGGTGAGCTTGGTGAATATAACAAATATCTGCCATATTCACGCCCAAATTGTCTTCCTTAGCAATATATGCTCCAAGACATGGATGATGACAATGATAGGACCTCCCTCAGTAGCTTGTCTGAGCTGTCGGATGATTCATGCAATGGTGAACTGCGTCAAGTTGTGACTGACACCAAGGTAGTTTCATAAGCAGTGGCCAGTCTCAAAGACAGTCCTAAGTGTGTGCTTCACATATCATTCTAATGGTCGGCATGCTGCATCATGGCATAGGAGATTGGACCTCTGAGCGTGAAGTGTCAGGAGATGGCATTATGCCAGGGCATATAGGTAATGTGTGGTTTTTCTCCACTCTTCATATGAGCTGTTAAAAGATAAACCTTCTGGCTGGTCTCTTAAGGGGGCAGGGAAGACTATAAATCTCAACAGTTGCATGTCGTAACATATTAAAATACTGAAAGTCACATGCCATAGCGTTTCTACCTATAATTTGCTAGTCTATTGCCAGTAATGTTAAGATTTTTGCATTTCACTGCATCAATCGTTCAAACTTATAAACAGCTACAAAAGCTCCCATTTAACTGAAATCCTCTTCTCCCCTGCTATTCACTTATGTTCATCAAGTTTAACAATTACCAGGTGCTCCCACTCCACTGGAAACTGGCCCAGTGGACAATGTCCAAGTCAGATGCAATTGTGATTGTGACTCCACTGTGTGGTGGACCTTGAACATGAAGTGGTGTTCTCTATATTAGGCTCAACCGCACATTTTGTTCACCCTCCATATAGTTGATGTATGGTAAGCTCTGGTCATATTTTTGTATGCTTCTTATGAATCATCATAAAGTGTATTCGTCTTCAATATTCTTCACATTCACTCTTGTGATACCATGCTATTTGTTTTCCCTCACCTAACAGTGGCCTCCAGAAAGTTTTAATCATCTGTCAGTTTCCTGTCAAGTCAAGAGATCTATGTGAGATCACAACAGCACATGACCCACTGTCATCTACGTGAGATTGCATGGGGACCAACTTTTGGATAACTTACTGGGCTTGGCTACTGAAATGCTAGGGTTAGCAGGGGCTGGTACACTCTCCGTGATTGATAGATCATAACAAGGTTGGACCTGTGTCTATATGTGATATCCTAATTCACTGTGGAACCCCATAGCTGACATTAGAGCTATTTTAGGTATAACTTACTAAAACCACCAATTTGCTCAACTAACATTTAACTTTGACCTTCCTCTCACATCAACATGTTGTAAGGACTCCATGTGTTCAAAGCCTCCTCCCAACAGGAGCTTCACACCATAGCATTAAAGTGGTTGCATACCTAGGCTGCAAGAGAAACCATCAATGATGGATGATATGGAAACTAAGATGTGTCTGAAGGTTGTTACAACTGAGTGCATGGGCTAAGCTAATTCTCATGATCAACAAATTGATTTGATTGTCTGAAAGCGTATGAAATAGGTGAAAAGATCCTCCAGAGCATAGTGACAAAAGAATGATAAGAAAACAGGTACAAGGCTTGGTATTCATTATACCAAAATTGAACATGTTTGAGCCTTGAGTTGACATGAGAGAACCTGCTATAAGGACCCAAAGGTATCCTTCATCAATTTCAAAGCAGTAGTGTTTGCTGTAACCTTTGTACCTGTTAGCAAGGAGTGATCTCGATAAATAAACTAACCTTCTTCAGCTTAAATCCTCAGATTTGTAATCCTTGCAGGGACTGGGCACGAGCAAGAGCAACATATAGTTGCCCTATCAAAGATATTAACTCGGGATGCTCAAAGAGTCAATGACAATGTATACCAGGGGAGAACATGCAAGAAAAACCTTCTGAAAACCAGAACATTGGCTCCTGTGAACAGTCATCACCCACCCCAAAGAGAGAGGAACCTGAAACAAGTGTTAGAAAGAGGACTGATCAGTAAATGTGTGGTATCAACTTGAATTTGTGAAGCTCTCATTGTGTTCCTGCATTCTTCATAATTAAATGTAAATTAAGGCCTGTTCGGTGATTGTCTCACAACCCGTGAGCCCAGCCCATGAATGAATTGTTTGTCCTACTGTGAGGTTAGGGATTGATCTCAAGAAGAATAATCCAAACTTACCCTGTATCTTGTTTGCAACAGCCCCTGTACTTGCAGTAATGGCCATCTTGTGCTTGGGGTACTTGGTTAACAAGTATTCAATAATTTTGATGGTGAAGGTTTTTTCCCATTCCTAGAAAATATTGAGTAAAGCAACTGAACCAGGTGTAACACTCACCAGGATCACCAGTCAGGAAAAAACTGGTCCCATTGCCAGTGAGATCTAGCGCAGCCCATTGCTGAGGATCAAGCATGGTTAAGTCAATGTTTCCATTGGTGGGTCTGGTCATGAGAACCCTAATAGAGTTGCTAGTTATAAGGTCATGGGTTTTTTGTTGGGGAGGCATGTTGTGGGAGGAGGACAAGGTGGGAAATCAAAAGATGGAAGCCAAGGGTGAGTATATATGTGGCCCAGCAACAAACTGGTTACCCCTATCTGTCATCTCAAAAATTAACTGAACAGAGTAGTGCGATGTGCACAACATGTTGTGGACACTTGTGAACTTTATTGATGTGCATTGCCTGATGTGTTTTACTGTTAGAAATTCAACTGCTACATCATACAAAAATCTAACACTGAAAATACCTCAATGGTGAGGTGGTTCATGGAAGTGAGAAAGGCGCAACACATTGGATCAACAAAATTCATATAGGGATGACATAATAAGGCAGATCCAGTCATTATCGATGGACCTAAGCAAGGAACGGTGAACACTTGTCGTCAACGTCACAATGACTAGGATGTGTCTTATTTTTGGATGACTTACAAGTTTTATGCTTCAGCATGTCAACAAACTGCTCATAAGTCAAGCTTGTTTTGGATTGCATGTGTTCCTGAAATATTCTAGTTAGAATGAATGTGTTGATATCATCCCTAACTATGGTTCATGCAAAGAACCAGGTCGCCATCAACTGCATACACATAAGTTTTGTTTTTGTTTTGGCTCTTACATTTACTGTTTTTGTATTATTTTAGGCGATGTACAGGTTGAGTCGGACATGAAGCACTTTCCCTTCACAAGGGCAGTGCACCTTACATCAGGGTAAAGGACAAACAGACCAAAGGAACATTAGAGTTAAAGGTGAGCTCTCTCTTGATGAGTGCTGAGTTTTGTGCTGAAAATCTGGTAAATTGCTCCAGCTGAAGTCTACTAACCATCAGGTGGAGATACACCCTCAAAACATGAGGTGAAGTTCGTGTAATTGATTATACAGAGTACTGCTAAAATAATAAAATTTCACACAACAGGTCCATCAAGTGTTGCACTTGTCATAGTAAGTATGCAGTGAGTATATCCTACACTGATAATATTACTAACTACTTCATATGAACTTTCGAAGGATGAACCATTAAACTGGTCTATTGAGAGGGTAGGGGACTATCAATCTCGATACCTACTAACTGTAAAGTATCCTACTATGCTTTGTTCATTTGAGTTATCTAGAATCTTCGTCATGTACACCAGTCAAGAGCTCTCTAATGTAAGGGTTAGAGAGGAGGGGAAGAACTCTGCTGATTGGGAGCATACCCAAGCTACATGAGCTTCAATACCAAGCATGCAAATATTGTTGAATGTCATGACAGTATGCCTACACACAGCCACTTTCTACTACTGTTGTATAAGGAGGGCCAATGGAGAACCCCTGTCAATCTCTCACACGTAAGCAGTAAACTATCTCTCTAACTTTTCGCTCCATTCACCAGACCAATTCTTGTTTTTCTGCCACAGATCAAGAGTAGGCCAGATGCTACCATGGTTAGTTATGCCCAATAGAAGAGATATATCTTTATCACTAACACAGTCATCCACCAGTGTGTCATGTGCTTCACAATGGATGAGATTTAAAGCATAACTTGATGGCCCTGAAATTGCAGACTCAAAGAGTTGAAATGGTCCATAATGGAGCGCAATGCACCACAAAATACCACCCATTGTGAAGAAACGACGTGCACAGGGGAATTGAAGGAAAGTATGGACATTGTGTGTGTAATCAATAAAAAATGAAGTATCTGCCATCAGAGAGCAATTAGTTGCCTGGAGATTGGCAGGGATTAAGACAGATAGTTAAAGAGTCCTTGTGGATGGTAAGCTGAAAACTTTTCAATCTATCTCAAGCGAAAGATACTGGTAAGCTAAGAATCAGACAGGTACTTAGAGGTGCTGAGTGTGTCATAACAGAAGTCTTGCTTGGGTCCTTTTTGAAACCACTAATGTCTCTTGGGTTACAAAGGTTAAAGCATCTGGGAGGAATATTTTTGGTACACAGTAGTCTAAGTCAAAATAGATGTATGGCTTGTCGAATTATTGCAATCACCATTGAGTCTTGGGGTTATCAAGGGCCTATGAGGGATTGAAAAGATGAACAAGGGTTGGAATGGAGAGAGCGTGTGGTGTACTAGGAGGTGAGGTGACAGTTGAAAATGGTAAGTACATTATAATGTGAATGACATTTCTGATCCTAATCATTGCTAATAGCCACATCAGGTTTCCACAGAAGACTAACCATAGGTAGAATGCTCTTTTCCTATTCAGACTAATCGAATATCAACAGAATGTGGCCCATTGGTTCTGGGAAGAGTGTACATGACCAACATTCCTGGAGCTCTCGAATCAAATCCACTTGATCAGTAATCTCCATCCACATTGCATTGGAGTCGTAGGTAACAAAAATATGCTGCTTATGAATTTCACCATTGGAAATGAGAAATTCACCTGCTCTCCAAAAGCTACTTTGAGCAGGAGGTCCTTGCACTACTAACTTGATATTAGGAGGGCAAGGTGAGACACAGGGATAACGTACTATAAGATGATGTAAGTGTTTTTGCAGGATATGGCAAATGAGCAGCACAAATATCAGCTGATAGCAAGGCTGCAGAATCTAACTAATGTACATAGCCAGCTGTCCAATAGTAATGGACCAGAACTTGGTGCTGTAGGTACAAGATAATATTTGGGAAGTTGATGATAAGCTTTTGGTTTGAAGCAGCTTCCTTGATAAATATGGTCTGCTTGGTAGCAGCTACTTGGAGTTCAGCGAAGGTCGTGGAGGCCATCTTGTGAATATCAGTGTAGGATATGTGGGGCTCATGCACTCCTCTCTGAGCATGATGAATGGATACCGGTTGCCTTTGGTAAGCATGGGCTGGAGAGTCTTAAGGTAAAAGCTATGCTGTCGTTAGTAAATGTTTTGCATCTTAACAGAAGTACTTACTCTAAGAGGCTGCCCTCAAGCTCCTCATTCAATATATGAACATAACCCTCATAAGCACCCATTGCACGTATATAGAACTGCAGGCAAGACAGGTTGGGGACAATTGTGGAAGCAGGCTCGAAGGTATCATCAAGAAGCCAATGAGCTACAATGATGAACTGTATCAGATTACAGCTAAAGTGATCTTGCATAATATGTTTGTTGGGGGTGGACAAAAATCTAAAGGAGACCTTCTGAATGCAATCTGATATGGAGCTGTAAGAGGCACCAGTCAACACCTTTGAGAGTTTGGTAAGCGCCAGCACTTGGGTGTTAGTCAGGTGGAGTTGAAAGGGAGAGCTTTCTGGGATAACAGTGAAATACAGTAGCATCGTGAGGAAGCAGACCCATAAGCACGTACATTCCACTATATACATTTCTGTGACTGGCACACAAAATGGAGCGTTAATGATCTCTCTGTGGAGAGTTCATAAGTGAACTATTTCTAAAATTGAGGCCAGCTTACCCTTTCAAAGTGTTAATCCAATGTAGGTAAGTAATGTCCAGGTTGGGTAAGACTATGCATATGCCGTTCAACCATTGAAATATGGTGTTAAGCAGAACTTGCAGGTATTGCTCTTCGTCACTGGGGCTGGCCACAGCCTGTCGAGCTGTAGCTATTGATATCTCCTTGACAGCCTTATTCCACCATATCTTCACCAAGAAAGTTCCATGCTTACACATGTCGCTGTTGACGTGGTAGAGGTCTGGATCTGCTGCTTGAAGGGTAGTTGTAACTTCCTTAATGTAGTCTGTGAATACACACTGTTGTTGATGCACCATGTGGCAGAGGAAGTGCCACCCCATGTAACACAATTCAAGTGCATGCTGGAATTATCTCCCATTACAAGATGAGATGTGTGTGAAACAGTTGGGATGGTGTTAGTGTGTGAGAAATAAGGAAAAACATCAATAGAAAAGAGCAGGCAGTTTGACAAAGGACATATGTAGCTACAGACAAGACAGGTAGAGACAGGCTGAAATATACTCGCACAGTTAGTACACAAGACAAAGAAAATGGACACCAAATAGATGGTGAATGAGGAATACATGTGTTAGGCAGTTAGATGAAGGTAAAGAAGCAGTGTCAGTCTGATAATGGACATGTGCAGCCAATGACAAGATAAGTAGAGAAAGGCTGAAATGAAAATATGCAGTTAGTGCCCAAGACAAAGAAAAAAACACCAAATAGACAGTAAATAGGTGGAGCGAGTGAACATTAATCTAGCAGCCCCTCTCATGTGTTACAGCAAAAGAATGCTCTGCCTTTTACAAGGCAGAGAAAGTGCCGCCCCACCCAATGTATCCCTTTATAGGAACACATGCACTAGGTAGTTGGATGAGGATAGAGGCAGTGGCAGTCTGATATCGCAGTCAAACAAGGACATGCACAGAAAAAGATAACACAAAACGGAGCCAGCAGTTCAACAAGGACATGTACAGCTATATATCCCTCAGGAACCCAAAGAACTGGCAGTCTAACAAGGACATGCACAGCAAAAAGAATGTAGAATGGAGGTGTTTGTCCAACAAGAACAAGCTAAGATGCAGATGTGGACTTAATACACAAGACAAAAGAACAAAACAATAAAAGACCCACCAAACGGACAGATAGTAGAGGGAGCATGTGCAACAATACAGCAGCCACCCCTCTCATGCGCTACAGCACAAGAATGCTCTGTGTTTTAAAAGGCAGAGGGTGTACTGCCCCACCCAATGTGACTCTTGTTTACACAAGAAATACATCGCTTTACAGGAACATGTGTGTTAGGCAGTTGGATGAAGGTAAAAAGGCAGTGGCAGTCTGACATAGGACATGCATGACCAAGAGATGTGACAGATAGAGATAATATGAGATGAAGATGTAGAATCGGTACATAAGACTGAAAGAACAAAACACAAAGACCTACTAAACAGACCTTGAATAGGCAGAGCAAGAGATCAATCCAATAGCCACTCCTCTCATGCATTACAGCATAAGAGTGCTCTGCCTTTGACAAGGCAGAGGGAGCACCATTTCATTATTTATCATTCAGGTTCAACATTTACATTTATGACCATTGCAGTAAGCACACATTTCATAAAAATAGCTCACAAACCACTCGTAGAGGCTGATGTACCACTAGACTCTGCTCCCACCATCAACGTATGTCAGAGTCTACTTTTGAGTATGTCCTTGTTACCTGAGTGTTCAACTCACTCAAATTGCATCACTCCAGATGGTGGAGGATTTCTTTCAAGTACCTTTCACCACAAAAGCAAAGGAACAAGGATGGATGACACTGTTATCTATATGCAGGTATGTGGGCCACAACATTCTTAATTATGTAGCAACTATGACCCCTGAATATGCAAATGGCAACCTAGGGGGCCCTATGTTATTCCTGATGAACAGTCCTCAAACCTAGTGCATATTGATGCCATCAGGCAACTGTCCAGGTCAATCATGTTCCTTTTTGCAGCTTCTACCAGGAAAGCAGTAAACTAACCACTAAGCCAAATGATGCTGAGCCTTCATTGCAATCCCTAATGATAACTCATCCCCCCTATTAGAGGAGGTAACTCTCAGCATCCATGGCACTTGATGAATCAAGCAAGGGGAGCTGCCTAACTACCTTGTCAATTTCAATCATCTCATGCACCCTTTAGATCCATCCCTTAGCTTGGTTTCTTAGATGACACATGCTGCCATTTCCGATCAGGTAGTTACCCAGTGTTCTGGTACCTGTCATATCCCGTATTCCGGACCTACATCCGATAATATTCCCACGCCTCATCCGGACCTTCGAATGTCCTATCCATGTCTCCAGTCCTCTACCCATCCGGATCCCTGCACCTCTGCACATCCACATCCGCACGTCCACGTCCAGATCCCTTTTCCTTCGCAGCTAGCCTGCATCATTCATCCTTGTCCCGTTGCCCTAATGCCACATCCTATATATCCATGCATCTCGTCCGGACCATATCCGATCTGGTCCGATCCGATGTATAGATCTGTTTCCTATCCGATTTACGATAAGCTTCGTAATTCATTTCCTGTGCATATAACGTTAACACAGCCTATCCGGTATTCCTTGTTACCGATACCTCAGTTATATCTATTACCGGTATGCTTACTGATCCGTTAACCTATGTTCATTTCCGACTTGCATTTGTCAACCTTTGCATATGCTTCGTACATAGCCTCGGACTCTGCTTATTGATCCTTCCGTTATTTCTCTTAGTATATAAACTCGTGTATATGTCTTGTAGTACCTCAGTCTGAATATCATATTAGTCCTCGCACTAGATCTCACTCTCAGTCCTCATACCAGTTCTAGTCTTCCAACTTAGACAATATCCATCTCAGGCCTAGGGAGGAATTCCCTAGGCCGGAGTTCCGATCCTCCGATCCTCCGAAGTTTCCGGAAGTCTATCCAGATCTTTCCCGCGGTCCTATTCCCGTTCTGGCTGCTTTTTGGCAGATGCCACAATGAGCTGTATGGTACGGTGCAGTAGAAATATTTTTCAAAAATTTATCCTATATTGCTTGGAGGGAACTCCAAGAGAATAGATCACTTTCTCACTTTCAATATGTATGGATCTGTACATGAATGTGACTGAATTACTCACTTGTATGATAGGAGACTTGTTATGAGAAAGATAATGTGTGGGATGAGAAACCTTGGTCAGTTTTATATTGATATTTTTGAGACAGGGTGATGATGGTAGAAGGCAAGATCAAACAGTATTTTATATACCAGGAAGGGTGTGGTTCAGTTTACAAATCAAACCCGCAGCTGAACACAGTGTATCAGATTAAACAATGCATTTGGCTGCAGGTGTTGTTCAATTCATTTGAATTTTACAAGCACTCAGTGAGACTCAGCGAGCTGTACAAGCTCATCAAGCAATTTAGAACTTTATATGTGACACGACACAATAGCCTTGAACATGTTATACAACTCAATGCTGAAAATAATCAAAGTACAACATACATGGTGTAATAAATCCTACCACAGACATGAAATGTATCCTATCATTGAGTACAGCAGATTGAACAGACATTAACAACATTAATGTACAGAGTGGGCCCTTCATCCTAGCCAATCTCATGTGTACCCGCCTGGGCCTTTGCATAATAGTGCACTGATTAAGTTCCAGTACCTTGGCAATATCAAGGTAGTTGGCATATACATTCTGTATCTTACTGGGTGAGATGCATCTGTAGTGTTCTAGTGTATGTAATCAGTATAACCCATGTTTAATATATGAACACAACGACTCATGCATTTGAGGAAAAGGAACTTTTGTCAGGTCCTCTGCTAGCTCCCAAATCAACATATCACCCTGGCCAAGTTCACCCCACACCAAGAGTTCAGTAGGTAAGAGCATAATTCCATCATCATCAATGCTGTGTTTATCTAGGAGTTCTTCAATATCAATGTGCCTGTCCTGCACATGGAAACACACATTGGAAATAAGAAGTGTGATCGCCTCAGGATCAGTAATGTGTGGACAGAACACGACACACAGGTGAGTCAAGGATTTAATTGACTCCAGTTTGTCCTGTGGCTCAGCCAGAAAGTAATTACCATTCAGTTTGAGGTGGTTGAGATTCATGAACATATGAGATGCACCGAGGAATGATTCAAACCATATACAGATTGTGAGGACTAATGACCAGAGTAGGAGGACATCCAGTGCATGCCACAGACGATCTATCAGTAGCAAATTGGATAGTGGTAAACATAGGACAAAGGGATGTAATACAGTTGCAGATGGAGAGGATCTCAATGACAGTTGATGGCTCTATTGAACCACATAAGAACAAGGCTTTCACAGATGTGCAAGCAAATTCAACTGGCATTGGATGCTGGTAAAGACATTCTAAAAAGCGACTTGCATCCTCTTGTCTGTGTAGAACTATTTTTTATATAGCAATTGTTGCATACTACCACATGATTACATTAGCTAAAAGCCATCTGCGCATGACTACATGAAATATGTACCAAGGATATATCTCCTGTGAAATGGTGAGATGTTTTATAGAGGCAGATCTTGTGTGTGTGACAAGAGTCAATATATTGTGTTTAATCTTGAGTGGAAGGGCAGAGGGCATAATAGTGCAGTTCAATCATCACATGACCTTGTTGCGAGTGAAACCATACAATAGATTACATAATATGCGGCATCTGAAAATTTTACAGTGGCCCATCGGACATTACTGCTGAGGAGCACCATAGTTGGTACTCATAATCATTGAGGGATAAACATGCAGAGTGTTTCACTGTGTCAATTTAAGTGGAAGTCCCTCAGTGTTAATATATTTACCATTCCTAGTGTGTGATGTACTGGACAGTTGATCACCCTAATCCATTATGTCTCCTTTAAGTCTTGGCATCTCCATTTCTGGCTATCAATCTAGTCAGCCAGCTTTTCATCCAAAACGATCACTTCATCGTCCAAGTCTTCCTCTCACCTTCTCTTGTTTGACTCCCCTGAAGACTACGGTGGGCAAATGAGTGCACCTGTACCTCTTGAGCAGTGATAGCTATATTACATGTTCAACATACAAAGCTCCCAATCAATGTGTAAGTTATATTGTATTAGACTTGTGTAGAATGTGATCGTAAACATCTCTTGGTTTACTGAAGGGCTTCAGCATATTCTGACACCTTGCTATTTTTGTTGCTCTTGATGAGCAAAGGTTGCTTTCTCCTAGCATTTCATAGAATTGAAGTGTCCTGTTTCAAATTATATACAAAGCAGATATATACATCTATTGCACCATTTTTCATACAGTCAAAGTGTTAGGTAGGTGGTTGTGTACAATCTACTGAGTTTCTACTTTGACTCGGACACTTTCATAATTATGTTGATCCCTCTGTATAAATATGTACTATTGATATATGTATCTTCTGCTGTGAATATATAGTGATGTACATCAATTCATCTATTTATATTTACATATCTAAACTACAATTCAGTGCATCTCCTGCATGTAGAAATGATTCTGCTTGAGGTCCATTATGCCTTCTTTGAGTCTTGGCATCTCTGTTTTGGCAGATCAATCCAGCCAGCCAGCTTTTTATCCAAGACAATCACTTCATCGTCTGAGTCTTCCTCTCGCCTTCTCTATTGTGACTTCCCTAGAGACCTGTCGATCCAATTGTCCAGTTTATGCTCCAAGACAATTACATCATCTGACAAGTTCAAAGCTTCTGAATCGGTGACAGATGCTTCTGACTCGGTGCCAGATGTGTCTGTGATGTCCTGTTCTTCAAACATTATGGGACCTAATGAATAAATACATAAGTACTCCCTAGGAAAATAAGTAAATTAGAACTTACAATTGCTGCACAGCTGTGCATATGCTGTACATGCTTCACCGGTTTGTCCTTTGCAAATCTTTTTCATATCCCTGCAGTAATCGCAGTGTGGATGCATCAAGCGCATCATACAAATTATGCCGCTATGCCTTAGGGGACATGCTAACATTTATAATGACAGAATCTTTGGTATACAAGATGACAAGATATGGAGAAGGCTTACCTGGCAACAGGGAACACCGATTGCTGCATAGTTCGCATGTGGATTGAGGAGAATACAAATAGTATTGTTGATCTTCAACAACGCATAAGGACAAAGTTGGGTCAAGCTAATGCCTAGCTGCTATCTCTAAACAGATGTGTTCAACCCTAAAGAGATTTGCTACTAAAAGAATGATGGATATGTGCGACCTGAGAGTGTACTAAGTGCAGAAAAATAGTAAACAAGGTATGTGCAAGGTATAGGAGTGTATTCAAGGTTATCTGAGGCATGAAAACACACAGCCAAAGGTGCAAAAACTGTGGGAAAGAGTGGACAAGGTATAGGGAGGTTAAGGAATGAGGTTTCAGAGAGCGAGGGCAAAGGTATATCTCAAGGTAAGGAATCCTAGGTATAGAGAGGTATAAGAAACCTAATAGGGGCTAAAAAGTGCGCACTACAAGGGACTACTTTGAAGATTAACCTATAGAGTGAGGTATACAGTACAAGGGAAGTGTAGTAAGCAGTCCAAAGTATAGTATTGAATGTTGCTATCAAGATTAATACCTCAAGTACATTAAGCAACTGCAGCATGATTGTGAAGACTAGATACATTTTTGCATGGTTTGTTTTCATAGATATAGTAGAATATCAATGTTTATGTGATACATGAGAGACTCACTTCTCCACCCTCATCTCAATGATATCATCTATCATTGCATCATAGTGAGCCGCCTTAATAGGCAGTCCGGCCCTTACATCTGGTGGTCTATTGATGTTGGTGTGATTGACATATAGAGGATATCACATGACATCTTCAACACCCGCCCAGTCAAAGTCGATGATCATGAAATTTGTCCAATCAGTCTAATGCACCAGGATATTAGTATCACATATATCTCCATGGACCAGCTTGCAAGCATGCAATGTCTTTAGCTTCTGTCTGATGGCCTCGAAAACCAAGTGGGGGAGGTGAACAGTATGAGGCAAGTCAGCCAATACATCACAGGCCAGAATTCTATCCATCACTATCATGAACCAACCTCCAGGGAGCTGTTCAAATCCTCATAATTTGGGGGCAATGCCTGACAGGGCACAATGCAAATGAGCATCACATAAATAGTGTTGAATGAACTTGATGCATATGGGAACCTTATCACTTTCTTTGGTAAGGAAGAAGATAAGTCTTTTTGACCTTCCCTCGTCTTCTTCAAGATGTTCTGTATAACTAAAAACTGTTTTACACTTTTCATCAATAGATGTGAAGCTTCTGAGATAGGGGAAGAGTATAGGGTAATAAAGGGTGTTGCAAAGTTTGGATTCAGGAGGGAGCATTTCATGGTACCTCTCGAGGGATCTCACTGCTATGTGGAATGTAGCTATGTGACGTGTGGAGGCAATCTGATTATCTGTATCTGTGGAATGATAATTGAATGCAATAGGGTTCAAAAGGATCTGCACAGCAGAGTGCGAAGTCTAAACAGCACCAGCAAAGATGATGTATGGTCCTGGCCAAAATATTTGTTTTCATCTGATATTCTAAGATAAGGAAACTATAAGCACTGACCAAAAAGTATGAGCAGGAAACATCATCAAGCAGACCCCGACATACTGGGTGTGAAAATTCTCATTGACTCCAGGTAGTACAAGAGAGCCTGGATGTATGGCTCAGAAGTGGAGGTTGTAGCTTTGTTTTTGAATTCAGCAATAACAAAAGGATGGCAATGGTTATGAATGTCGATGGACATATCTGCGTCCATCACATAGGCCATCCCTTGCACCTTGCTATTTAGATGAAAACCAAGTTGGTACCTTGCAAGTACATCACTGACTACTTCCACTCGCTTTCTTTCATTTTCATAAAATGCCAATATCACATTTGTGAGTTCATGGACAAGATTATTGTCATCTTCAGTCGTTGGGTGAGTCTGGCAGTCATCAATAAATTGTCCGAAGGCTGGATGCAGCAGTGTAGCAGGGATAGTTTTGTTGAGGTTGTGAGGATAACCACAGGCTATTTGTAACTTTTCATCCAGCTGTCTTTCATGAAAGAATGAGGGATACGATACATTAGAAGGCATGTGTGATCTTTTTGATTTCAACTTTGATGTCTTCTTGCTGGAATAGTTGTCTATATGTTCCAGGAAGGATTCCCATGTTGCTTTGATCAGGTCCTCTCCTTCAAAGACATGTTGCACCCATGAAGAAGGATTCATGGACCCTTCCAGCCATTCATTAGTGTGAGTCCATGCAATTACACAATTAATGCACTATTCATGTCAGAGTAGACTTGGATAATAACATTCAAAGGCTCAAGAACTGGGACAGCCAGGAAGCACACAAATATTGGTTTATATTGTGTCACCTTGAGCAAGTGATCCACATCAAGGGTATTCAGACTCTCTCGGAGGTTGTCCTTGGTCAGAGATATTCTGTGTAAGAGCATGAGACTTTGGTCTATGCTCTGAATTTATGATTCTGTTTCATTGATGAGATCTTTCAGTACTCCCATGGATGCATTTGACCTAATTGAAATATCAAAGTGATCCTTCCCAGTGCTACCTCTTAGCCAACAATGAATCACAAGTGTTGGTGCATCTAAAGAGCATAAGAATATGCTACAAGAATGAGAGTTGATTACCGCTATTACATACCCACAACAATATGAATGTGCTCTTTGGGGGGTGCTGAGTCGAACACATGTGATAGCTTTCGTGATGCTGGTAATGGTTGGCCAAGTTTCAATAGGACAAGAGTGCGAATGTTCTCATCATATGGCTCAGCCACAGGTTTTGTGGGTTTGTAAAGTCAAAGAGCTGAAGCTGGCAGATCAAGGTCCTGAGATACCTTCAACATTACTTTCAGGGTATAGACAGTGTCAAAGTGGGAAATTTTTAAACAGAAATGTTGGTCTATGTTGGTCCCTCATATCCAACAGTACAGATTGAAAATATCAGACATGGTAGTTGAAGTTTAAGATACATAGAAAATGCCATAATTAGTACCATTGTGTTCAGGATTATGTCAGCAACTCAAAACAGACATTGAACAGCTGCAGTACAAATGCTAGTATCTGATGTTCTAATAAATTTTTCATGAGTTTTCACACAGCCTACAAACCAATGATCTTATATTTAACATGTTCATTTTATTCAGATATGATTTTCCTTTTCACATAGTTGAGTATCTACTAATTTTAAATGACATATTATGTGAATCAGATTTTGCAGATATAACCTCCTTGATGTCGCCACCAAACTCAATCTCTTACAATTACCTTTGATCTGCCTCTAAAGCCCTGACAGTGATGTATAAGGGGTTGAAGGAGCATATCTCAGTCTATGATGCATCCAAGTGTCATGTTTGTTTGATGAAGAGTGTTGGGTCAACAACATCAATATGGAGATGAAGTAATAAGTGGAGATTGGATGATATGAGTAAAACATCGAAACAAAGAGCAGTGGCTACCATCATCAATGAAAAACACCCATTGAGGTGAGAAAACCACAATGCATGAACCAAGGACTAACAGATGGGACAACAAGCATGAGGTAGCCGAGTATACAGCAGTGGTCACTGTCATTAATGGTGAATGCCCATTGAGGCGAGACAACCACAATACCCAAACCAAGGACCAGTAGATGGGACAAAGAGCACGGAATAGCTGCGTAAGGTCACCTAGAGGCACAATTGTTGTGTGAGTTACCTGATTTTGACACTCTGACTCAAACCCAATAACCTCTCCAACTCTATGGAGTAGAGAGAAATGTCCACACACAAATTTGCAAGCGTGGAAAATTATTGCCTTCTTTGATTCTCTACCACCTACCTGTGCTGACCAATATCCTCCCAGCTGCATGTGTACATTTGTATCTTATGTGCTACATAGGTCAGTGCTTTGAAAAATCTCGTTTTTGTCGTCAACTTATTCTAAATGATCACTTCTCAAGTCCCTGCTTTTCTTCCCACCAACACCACTTTGTCTCTTTATCCAACCTCTTCAATCTTTCATCCTCCACTCTGAGATGTTTACATGGATGTGTGGTAAATGGATGTGATCCTTGTTATGTCCTCGGGGTAGTGCAACATATGCATTTGTCATATCCCGTGTTCCGGACCCGGACCTATCACACATATCATTTCTGGATATCCGGATCCGGCCGACGTCTATCTATGTCCGGATCCGACCTGCGTCTAACTTCCGTGCCTTATCCCTTTGTATGTTCCTACTCCGGTTAGACTATATCATTTTCCATACCTCGTTTCATTTCCGCCCTTTATTTTCCTTTGATCTAATCTTCGGGTTTATTTGCTATTTTCCGATAGACTAGTGTTTGACTTTTCTATACACTCCGTCCACCGCTTTGTATAGCTTCGGACTTCACATTTTAGTAGTATATAAACCCTGTAGAAACTATGTACATCCTTAGTTCGAATATTATCTTAGACTCTGCTCATTCCTTCCTCCATCTGACTTGAGTTATTCTCTCGTCTTAGGATTGATTCCTATTGACTTGTCACCTCCGCCTCTACCTTTGGTAGTCCTCCGCTGTTTCCTTTCTAGTTCAGACTTCGTCCGGATTAGTCTTATCTCTTGTTCCCGAACATCCGCCAGAATTCCCGCGCATCGGACATCGGACTCCGGACATCGTCCGGTAACCTTCGGATATCGTTCAACAGCCTTCAGAAGTTAGGGGCACGTACTCGGGTAAGGGGTGCAGCGCACGAGCTGAAGCCAAGCCCTTCGGATTTGACCATTGAGCACGTTCTTAACAGCATTAAACAGTGTGAGTTTTCTGCTGGGTGGAGTGCCAATATCTATGCTTAAGTGACTCACATATTGTTTGTCCTTGTGAGATGTATTCAGTAAATGTATAGGCAGATGTCAGCTGCAGCTGGCTATGGGTGACGGTCTCCTTTTCACCCCCAGGTCCATGGATGCTAAATTATTTTTGCATTGGCATTATTAGTATCACCCCTTGCTCCAGTTTTTTCGAGTCTGGCTGCTTTTGTGTGGTTAAGCTTCACAAGAACATATGCCAGGGGAAATTGAAGTTGACCCTGGCACTCATCTCTGAATATGCTGTCTCTCTCTCATTCAAAACTACATCCACAATTTCACCATGTTCACCATTTTCCACATCAAGATATGTCTTGACATTGAATGTGTCCATCACCTCTAATCGAATTGCGAGTTCAACCTTATGTGACAGTCCTTCCCTTGCCTCTCAACCACTTCCTTTCTTTGGCTTTATTACCACCATAAATTGCTCTTCTAATATTAGTGGGCATCCATGGATTGTATCATATGCAGTGGATACTAATACTTGTCTGTCTGTTCTCCTGTGAAACTCTTGGCCCATGGCAGCATTCCACTGTGTGTATACAGCATGATGCAGAGTTATGAGCACTGCATCATTCCATGGTGCTATACTGAAACAAGTTGAAGAAACAGCTTAATGTGGTGTTCATGACAATTCTCATAGTGACCATGTTGCAATAGATTTTTTCATTCAGGATCTGTGACTCATGCTTGTTCCTTTAATCAAACCACCACTGTGAACTCCTCATAAATTTTTCCACCCAGCTGCTCATTTGTGGTGTCTCTTGCAGTGTCACATGGCTAGAATAATGCAGCAGATCTGCAAGTTGCTACAGGTGCAGGCAATGACATGCAATGTTTTCCCCCAATAAGAGATGCTGTGGTACCTGTGTATGCAGCCTTCACCAAATAACCTCTGGCTCCATTAGCAACAAAGTTCTCTGTGATGTTATTAGGAGCTGTGGTAGATTCTGGCCAGTGAGAGTTGCCCTCATATACCAATCAGTGATACTGAAGGCTCATCGCTGATCACGATACAGAAAAAAGGGGTCTACAGGTGTAATAGAGTCTTGGAGAGATGATGCCACATGCAAATCAGCTAGTGCTTTAATTCTTCCCATGTCATCTACATCATTATCATTTGTGTTGTATATCGAGTCTATCATCATCACATCACCATCATTATCCACTTGTTCATCCAACCTGTCTCTGTCGTAACTGTGATTTGCACTGTCAGCCGCCAGCTGCTGTCACCAATGTTCAAGTCATGCAAGATCATCTTCAGCAGCGATGTCAATATGGTGTGTTTGAGACACTGGCCACTTATTCTCATACACAGTGCTAAACACATTCTTCAGTTGTCCAATGTTGACGGCTGCCATGCCATGCAGTTCCTCACAAGCAGAGACTTGACCCCTCTTGTCCTCCTCGAGATTCTCCTCTGTCAAGCACACACAACCTTGTCAATAGGATCTTGTGGAAATATTCTAGAGTCTGATCCAGGTTTATTGGTAGACATGGACTAGTTGTGACATTATTTGTAAGGCCCCTACTATATTGGGGAGAGTATTATATCCTTTACAGCATGTGACTCACCTGTGCATTGAATGTTTTGGATGGTCAGATAGGTAGTAGGAGCGAGGATCCTGTGGTCTCCCTCTAGGAGCTGCAAGAGTCAATTCTGATGTTAATGAAATTGCTTGCTGCTTTGGCGTACTGATTCTTTCCTCATATGTGTTAATTAAGAATGCCAGAATTGACACATCTTCTAATTCCTCTTCTCTCAGCCAGTAGTTAAGTGTCTGTGAATGTGTAGACAGGTTGCCATTGGAGTCCATTGTGATGGTGATATTTTTATTACCCTATACAAAGTAACTCAATTGACCATATTGACGGGTATGCCTTTAAAGTCTACTCACAATGTCAATTTAATCAATATCTCCTTATCACTTTTCATCTACCTCTGAGTCTGAATCCTCAGTTTCTTGTTCTGGTGAGTTGGATGTGTCTCTAGAATACTATAGTAAGGAATTATTTCTAAACTCATCAACAGGAACTGACCTCTTTATGAACTTCTGCATATTTGGGAATGTTGTTCATATCATACTTGCCAGTGACAACCAGTATATGGGAATATAATGATGTAAACAGATGATATCTCTCTAGCCAATCAGGTATGTCATGACAAATTGACCAGCAATCTCAGCTTCAAGATTGATGGTATGGTGGCAATGAAATAAGAGAAGCCAATTCTAATCAAAAAGGTCATTATTTGGTGAGGCATGCTCTTGATGGTACATGAGTGAATCTATCATAAGGGCTGAAAGGTTATGTGTCTTGCCCTGCTTCTTTGTATAATAGGCTGACGTGTACCATGCAACATCATTTGTATCGCGGCCATTCATAATCAGCTTCATATTATTATTTTAGTGCAGTGTTATTGATATTACTGGATAATAGTTGTTGAAGTATTGATAGAATTGTTGTAGTCTCCAGTTGCCATGCTCATCAATGATGTCATCTTTTGATAATCACCAAGGTTCCCAGCTTCCCAAACTGATTGATGCAAAGACATGTAGATCATTTGCATACATGGATTAGTTGTAAGCACACTGCCCAGCACTATTGTTCATTCAACTGTGCCTCCCAGTCAGGCAGATCTGAATTAGGAAGATGGAAGTAAGGAAGCTCACTCTTGTGTAGCATGGCTCAAATGGTTTTTTCAGAAAAATCATGAAGATGTGCCTTGATATTTTCGTGAATATATGTCCTGATCTGCTTACAGAAAGCCTCTGACTGGAACAGATGACACATCTCCTCACTATTTTAAGCATCCTTCAGCCAGAACATTATGTGAATGTGTAGGGTTCCTTGACCTTGTGATTCAATAACACTGAAAGACTCACTTATATGTCCAATTGAGCCCATGTTTGATTGGCATATCATGTTGTATCATCCGATATTTATGGTAGACTGCAGCTGGTACTATAATTCATGCAAAGTAGTGCTAAGTCTAGTATTCTGCTTTGTACTTACTACAGCTGTGTAATGATGCATTGTTTTGAATAATCAGTGTAAGTTATCACATAATTCATGTTTCAAGCTTGTGATACTCGGCTTAAACTGCAGACAAAATTTATATATGAAGACTCAAGAGAAATATGTCTCAAGCTCCCCATTCCAATGTCGACCTAGTAATGCACTTATGCTCCTGATTGCCTGCCTTTTCTTACTTCCAATGTCCATAACCAATGATCAATCATCCCCTTTTGCAGTTTCTGCCGCCGAAGTCCTTCACAAGTTAGTCTCTAGCAACTCTGCTAATGGCACCAGCTTCTATGCTGCTGGTGCAAGTGTTGTATCTCAGGCTGAGTTCTATGATGGTGGTGGTGAGGGAGATACTATCACTGTCAAGCAGTCCAGTAGTGATGAGCCCACAGAGTTTATAATGAGTGGTGTCTTCCAGATTGACTACTGTGATTTCTACTTTACTCTATACTCCAACTTTGATCCTAACAACTCATTTTACAGTAATTTTTCTGAAGTCAAACTAAGCTTCCACCTCCTTCCTGTCACACAAGATGCATCTTTCAACTTCTCTTACGATGATATTTCAAATATAGTTGAAAATCTTTGTGCTCTTGAGAAGAAGGCTCTGAAAGAAAAATCATGTAGTATTCATCGCACTGTTCAAATAGTGGGAGGTGCACACACAGTGTATTACATTTGTACACAACTTCTTTGAGGTTTGTTCCTTTAATGCTTTACCCAATTTGTCGTTGCTTACTTCTCTATATCTGACTACATTTAATAATTGCAGAAAGTCACACAAATTGATGATGTCCTCCATAAACATAATGTGACATCTGGCTCTGATGCATCATCAGGTAAACAATACACTTCTGACATCTCTCATGATTGTCTAACTGGCATAATCTTAGACAAAAGAAACCAAAGACTCAAATACAGACATCAATATAGCTCACTGGCCTGTATAAGAGAGGTGCAAGGACGAGCTTGCAAAAATTGTGTCTACTCATTGTGTTAAACCACTTACTGCATACAATAAAAATTGTTGACTCATTGCTGCAGAGGATTATATTGTTGAAGTTTACTTCACACTTGTGCATCACAGCATCAGAAGGTCAAAGAAGTCCGTTTTCAATGTAGTACTTTGTGAGTCTGTAGTGCTGTGTAAACCCTCAAGTGGTCCTTGCAGCTCCATCAAGAAAAGTGGTCTTGCAGGTGGTCTGTAATTGCAGTTTAATGGCAGCCCCAACAATAAAAATTATATTGAGTAGATTCACATGCATTGAAGAATCCTCCTGTTGGCTAATGTTAGATCCCACAGTTGTTGTATAAGCGGGTCAATAAGCGGGTTAAATATCCAGTTGCTTGCACACAACAATTAGATATAGGCTGTGGACAAAGTAGAAGACAGAGTGACAAGGACAATATCTGACTATGCACGTCACATATTAGTATTAGCACTCGCTATACTCGTTTGCTATTTATTTGCATTTGTCAGGTACAAATCCTAATGTGATGCAATGCTGGGTGTTGCTGCATACAATGAAATATCAGGATTACTTGTGCCAACTTCATTATATGGGTGCGTTCACATACTAGCCTGTTGAATGGAAGTAGTGTTATTATTGTGATTTTCAGTCCCTGTAGTGGCAGATTGTGAAAAAGCCCAAAATGAATGTGTTAGTGTTTGACTGGTAGCATGTCCACATTGTGAATCCCCTGCCCATTACCACTGAATGCTATTTGGGGCACTTGAAAACTGCCATCATTTCTTGTGGGTGCTATTGGACAGCCTGTGGTGCCAGCATGTGGGGTTGACTCTTTTGTAAGTCCATGTTGATGGTTCACTGTTGGCGGTGGCTAACGGTCAGTATCTGTCACATGGACAGAAAATTAAGTATGCATTGCATGACATTGATGTGACACTAACATGTACTTAGATTTTCTTCCATGAAAGAAAACATAATATTATCTGCATTACAGTTTCAGGGTGTCTGATGCATGAGGTAGTAACAAGAGACATATAGCATTTGGCTGACTGCATAATGTGCATATACTTCTACTGATTGACAATCTAAAATATCATTAACATGTAAAATGCACCTATTGTGGTGAACAATGGCCTGGTGGATAAATAAATGGTACTGGTTGAAGGAGAGTGGAGTGGATTTAGATTGAACCTAAAAATCATTTCAAATGTACCCATAATCAATAATATTGATTATACAAGTTTTCAATGCCTCGACTGATGTGTTCCTCTTAATGACATCTCCTTGTACAAACTCGATGACCTCCTGAAGTTTCCTCCTCATTGTCTCCATTTCTCCCTCCAGCGTATCAACCTCTTCATCTGTCATATCCATAATGGTCTATTGGTATATCACCTATTCCTCCATGGAATTGATATGATTGTGATACCTTTCAAGCTCCTCTTCATATTTGATACATGAACTTTCATGATCTTCATTACATCGACGTAGTTCATCTTGAAGGAATGCTACTTGATCTTGGACATAGTCCAGCATTTCCAGCAGTTCACGTGCATACTGATTGGCAATTGTATGCGGGCTGGTGCATCATCTTCAATTGTATTCTGAACGAAATGATCTTCATATGTGCATTGAAACAAACAAATGGGGGTGTACATGGTGTGTGGATGGTCCTATTGATAACTCATGTCTAATTTGTTTGAGATGTTTCGACAGAGATCAAAAATCAGGAGCATGTTGCTTTCTGATACTATCAGGCATTCACAGTTGGTATTGTGAGATGGGCAGGTTGATTGTCTGATTGTGAATGGATCGTTCAAGTGAGGCATGAGGGAATGAGAGAATGAAGGTCGAAAAAGATGATTCCATAAGCAATTCCTGGCACATGTTATGCACTCAAATAGGTCTGTTATGTGGAGCCCTGAGAGAAGTGTCATCCACTAATGTACATGATGTAACCAGAAGGATCTGGTGTAGTGACTGAGACTGGCGACATTGAGTTGGCAGATATCAAAGATGTGTGTGTCACATGATTTCCAAGATGGATGTCTTTGAAGTCGCTGAACTTAAGGTAAGGATAGTCTTGTTCAAATGATGAGTGTCGATCAAGATAGACTTAAGCGCAAAGAGCACTTAAGAAAAGATACTGGAGACTGAAGCTTTAAGGAAGCTTCAGAGAGAAGTATGTTCCAGGGAAGATTGAGTAGATTTAAGTTAGGGAACCTAATACAAGGTGACTGTGTAGTGCGAATAAGAGGGAAACAAAAATGGTATAGGTATGTTGGCAGCAGAGCTGGATTAGTGGTCGATGGTCGAATGTGGAATGAGGCCGAGAAATGTTGGAATGAACCAATGGTAAAGATACAATGCACAGTAGGCATGAGTCAGAAGAATGACTTGCATGGCTTGATCTCAGGCTCATTATGAAGGTAATTGATCTATATATATTGAGCAGCAATAGAAATACTTGATCTTACAAAGTCTTGATGTAAGTGAGTCCAAATCCACTGCTTTGCTTATGTAAGCTGTGTCGCCCCTGTCATGCTGCCTCACTCAATGATTGATTTTTTCAGCCTTCATGTGACTTGTCTGGCTCTATATGGAACTTGATCTAGAGGTTATTGACCAATCTGAATGAGATGGCAATGCTGATTTGATCCAAAAAAATCAGGTTTAAGAGTCATGCTACCCCCTCCCCCCACCTACTTCACCAAGAGGCATAATTTGATGTCAAGAATGATGTGAAAAGGATGTTCCCAGTATTTAAGGATCATATTAATAGATTGGAGATGGTTTCATAGTGTTCTGAACTAATATGGAATGTGATGTGCGAGTTTGCTTAATATCCCCTCTCAAATATCGATTTTTTAGGCTGTTATATCTTTCCAAGAATCCAAAAGTTGTTTCCTGAGGGTTCTTGATGCCTCTGAACATGATGATAAAGCTAGTTTTGTTAGGGAAAATCAGGCTGTTGAAATATGCAGGGTCCCCCTCCCCCTTCCAAACTTATATATCTTGATATTATGTAAATACCGGTGTAGAAACAACAATACAGCGAGGCGCGAACGAGGCTCCAGACAGTATCTATAAATGCTGTAAGGTCATGCATTGCCTAGTCTGCTATACTTGAGACGACAAGTGCATTCGACCCTAAAGGGGAAGCGAGTACAGCAAGGTTCTAGAGGTATGCGCTGAAAGTGCTACTGGTCGGCCAATGTGAAGTGCGAGTAAGCGCAGGTGCGCGCAAGGCGCGGGAATGTGCGCGTGTATTGCGCATGTATGCGGACATGAGAGAGACTAAGGTAGCAGTCGTGCAGATTCTACCTACCTCATGTGACAAGTGTGATGAAAAAATGATTGAAGACAAAATTGTAATATCAATTAATCAGAAGCCTTATGCATTAAATGGCTACACAGTTACATTGGTAGTAATACTGTGGACATTTTCTGTTAATCAGAATTGACAGAAATGGAGTAGAACATTTGTTATTTGAAATATCAGAAATTCTCGCACCTGCTTACACACTTATCCTGTGTGGCATCACAGTCAGTCACAATCACGTGAGGTAGGTAGAATCTGCACGACTGCTACCTTAAGAGTGAGTTTGCTTAAGTGATGATTACATGCAAGACAAGAGAAGAGAGATGCGAGGGGTAAACAAATAGATTTCTACTATGTTCTGCTAGGCAGATAGTGGGTGGAAAGTTAGGTAAAGTAAGGTAAAGTGAAAGGGTTCTCCAAAAGTATATACTGCTGGTGCTGATATATGGTGCCTAAGTGCTGTCATGCAGAGCCAAAGCACTACCAAGTAAGGTATGTAAAGATATATGTAGGTAAGGGTCCATGATAAAAATAAAGGTGAAACAATATGCAAATAAGGGAAATGGAAATATATGCACTAGAGAGCTTGGTGGACAGTGGATGGATGCTTCCGGATGGCTGGTGCTATAGGGCGCCCAAGTGTGGGAAAGTGCGCGCATATACATCGTGAAGCACGAGAAAGCTGCGCCTCGTATAGGGATAGCTGCGGGTAGCACACAGAGTGACACTACAAGTTCGTGCTATGTACTCCCTAGGAAAAGTGTCATATCACACCATGAGAGGCATGAGTCTCTACACCGGAATATAAAAGAATGTTCCTACTGTTTTCCAATCATATAAATCGATTGAAAATAGTCCTAGAGCAATTTAAGCCCATCCCAATTAACATATGTGAGTTTTCCTGATACCCCCCTCAAAGATCGATTTTTCTAGGCTTCCCATGTCTTGCTAGGACTTCAAAAGTATGTTTTCTGAGGGTTCTTGATGCCTCTGAACATGATGGTAAAGATAGTTTTGTCAGGAAAAATTAGGCTGTTGAGATATGCAGGGTCCCCCTCCCTCTCCTAAACTCATATATCTCGATATTATGCAAATACCGGTATATATAAAAATGTTCTTACTGTTTTCAGATCATATAAATTGATTGGAAATGGTCCCAGAGTGATTTGAGTCCATCCTGATTAAAATATGTGTTTTCCTGATACCCTCCTCAAAGATCGATTTTTCTAGGCTTCCCTGACTTGTTTGTCCTCTAGGATTATTTTTACAAAGTACTCTTGATGTCCTCAGACATGATGGTAAAGCCCGTTTTGTCAGGAAAAATCAGGTTATTGAGATACAGAAGGTCCTTCTCCTCTCTTCTACCCCATATATTTTACTGTGGTCACTTTTATCTCGAAACTGATACTGTAAATGATGGTCCTGGTGTTTTTAAGACATAGAAATCAATTGGTGATGGTCCCAGGGTCTTTGGAGGTTGACATTATTGAGTTTGGTAACAGATATGAAAAAGTCAGTATCTCAACATTATCTCCACATCCCAACTGCCGTTTTCTTTAATTCATAGCTCATATCAATCCTTTAATATGCCTCCAACATATGTACCAGCCCAAGACAAGAAAAAGTTGTGAATTTTGAATTTTGAATTTTAAAACCTATTTCTGTTTTGACCATATAAATGCCTTATTCCTGATCACAGCTCCTGTATTCTGAGCAATTTACACTATACAATGACCTTTATTATTCTGTCACATCTATGCTCTTTTTACACATGCTGAACAGCTCTCTTGGCATGGTATGTTTTATAGTTTGCTGTGTTGACCACAGTACTTTCTAACATGTTCTTCCCTTTATTCTAAGCTGCTGCTTTCAGGACATGTGATTCACTGTAATGTCAAAAGGTACTGTGCTCCAATCTCCATGATAATTCTCTGTTTGATCCAAGGAGGCCCATGTTAAAGCTACATCAGCCGCACAATGGGATGACAAGTACATGAATAATCTCTGTTTGTTTAATCTACACTGATATAATTGAAAATGATTCTAAATGCAGAACGACATATTCCCAGCCAGTGCTTCAGTTCTGAGTTCCCACACATGCTTGGCAATCTAGGACAAATGCTTACACCTCCAGCTCCAGTTTCATCTTATAAGTGTACTTGTGACTCCAATTTGCACTGCCACTTTTTGACATGTACCAAGATAACTCACTAGGTCATTTGAGTGGATACACTACCAACCATCAACTCCTCCACCAACACCATAACATGATGCTACATGCTGCACCATCTAGTTGTATTCAAATGTTTACAATCTAAGCTGCCCTTCATCATTTAAAGCCAGTAGGCAAGTCGGGAACTTTGCTTGTTGGAGTAGGTCTCAGCTTGTATCATGACACACTCACTGCTTTCACTGATCCAATGTAAAGAACATCAAATGAGACATTCATATATCATTGTCTATTACATGAACAAAGCTTCTTTCGGATATAATCTAACACCTCCAGTCGCTATGGACAGAATGATCATACAATCATTCTCTTACCCTCAAGAGTCTTGAAATGCATAAATCACTCATGATAATCTTTTTTGACCCAAGGCAGCGATCACATGAACCTGATGCAGCAGTACTTCAAGATTTCTTCCTTTGCTCTACAACCAAAGACCTGGTTCCGAAATTCTATGCCAGTACAAATATTTCCATTCTTTTCATTATGACGGATGTACAGTTTGAAAGCACCCAACTCTGGAGGGAGAAGATTAATGAGTTAGTACATATACTTATATACTAAATACTTATATCTCACTAAATGTAGTTATTTTAGCACCCAAACAACATCACTTGCCAGATGAAAGACGCACAGACAAATGTGAACATATCATCACCTGTCTATGCAGCTGACGAGACAAGTGGCAATGTTAATCACCTCAAGTTTGACTTACTGGTCTGTCCATTCCAGTCTACACTATTATGTTTGAGTCAAGTTGACTAATAAGGATTGAAGAATCAGCACTTGAAGAATTCATGCAGCCCTAGTCACACTATATTAACAACAACTCCACTACTCCTGCTCATCATTTACAAGGCAAAGAGGCAAAAATTGAGATTTTTCTATGCTTCACTCAACATGTGTAGTATCACCTCACAAACAAAGTTGTTTATCTGCCTGATTTTCAACTTAATCTCCCACACATTTACATTTGTCGCACTCTAGTAACCAACTCTTCATGTTGCAAAGATCTTCTCACTGACTGTCAAGTGATCACAGGAGCATTCATTATATTCCCCTCATCTTTGGATAATGCTAAGTTGATTGCAGTGACTACATGACTAACATTAGTGAAGGAAACATTACTGAGGCATTTCACACATTCAAAATAACCCATGTATGCAATATCTTTTGTCGAGCATTTAGTCTGCAGCCCTTCATCATAGCTTAGAAAGGTTCGTACAAATTGCTATTATATATTTATAAAGTTACTCATATCTCGCCACAGACTATGCTGTCAGACAGTATGGTATCTGTCTATACTACTATTTTGTATGTGAATTGAAATGTTTTCTTCATTCTTGAATGCAAAACAACCCTGTTCAGTGCTCAATGCATTCCTTACAGTGTCCTCGTTGTCCACAGTGTTCCTGGTAGTACCTGTATAATACGCAGTGACCAAATAATATCCAATAAGATTGGGCAGGTATTGATGTTAAGGCTGGCTGAATAGAGTACAGAAATTATAATGTGTGCTCATTGAATTTAAGTTCCATGACTCAATCAAAGTAGGTGTATTCCATGGCTGGAGCAACCATCCTGCTGACAACAGTTTTATAGGTGGAACTAATCTGGGTGAGCAGACTCTCACATCAAAAGAAGGAGTCTGTGAGAACGTGAAGCCCATATATGAGGAGTACAAGTCAGGCTGAAATAATTGGGATCTAGTACATTGTTCCATTGTAAACAGTATTGTTTCTAGACTTATATGCAACCTGCATTATAATAGACCAAACCTCGTAGTAGTTATTGAGCAATATATCTATTTACCAGTGACACTGACTCATCATCATATGCCTCATTGGCATACTCCAGCCAGGGGTAGGCATCCTCCATTAGGGCATAAATGAACTATTGTCCAAAGGCAAAAAAAATACCCCATGTTAATGGGGCAAGTTTAGAATTAGTTAGTTCAAACAAACCAGTGCAGAAAGCTTGAAGAATACCATTGACCATGGTTGCAGCAATCGGTCCACCATTTTTAGCCTTGAGGTAGCCAAACGTTTCATGATCAGATAGTTGGCCCATGAAAGTGTCGAGCCATTCAATATAGTCAACTGAGTCCAAAGGCAAATTTTTACATGTGTTTGAGGAGTGGGGCGATTAGCATCATTGCTATCTAGCTGGGAAGATAATGTAGGATCAAGGGTAACGAATTTCCCAGACTGCTAAAGTGTGGTGACAAGATTTTGAAAAATTGTCCTATAACAAAGAATTAAATGAAGAAGTTTAGACCAGACAACACTCACTGTAATATATCACACTCAGTAGTCAGTTTGATGACCTGGATCTCCAGTGCCTTACAGCAATCATGAAAGGCTGTTATTGTCTGATTATCATGCATATATGTGTCCTGAAAGGTATTTTGAAAAGACAATAAGTGAGCCATGTAATTATACTGCTCTATACTGGTACTCACATGATGAAAATGATAATTATGTCACAATGGTGCTGGAGCCAAATCTGTGAAAGAGTTGCTAGGTAATGACTATGTGACCTTATGTTGTAAGAAGATGACGATAAGCCATGTGCAATGTAAATGAGATCTATGTATTCACTGGGGTTTGAGTGTTGGTTCAACGATGCTTACTCAATACTTGTTTGATGACAATGCCAAACTTTCTGTTCCTTCATTGATCAGCTTCCTTATCCAACTACATCTAGTCATATATCCTTCATATTCCTTCCCATATAGTCTTAAAAATGTGCTTTTCTTCATACAAACATGCCGCAGAGATGGACCTTACGCCCAAGAAGCCCAGCAACAAGATGTGCATTGCATTAGAGTTGGCTGAAAGGCTATCAAATGTATGTACTGATTAAAACATCAGTGAGACATACTAAAAATTACAAGGAGAACACATTGAATCTTCATAGTTCTACAGCTAAGGAATGTACAATAAAGAAGTGGGCCTACACTCTCCTTGAGGCTTTGGAACAGATGGAATACCACATTGAGAATATGAAGGTGGAGATATGCAGGGATATGGAGAAGGTCGATGATATCCGTGCAGGGCATCTTGAAGAGATGGATGACATGTGCATGATGCATGATGCTGCACTCAAACAACATGAAAACTACATTGATGAATTTGAGGAAGATGTGCGTTACAAGCAAGCAATGATTGATTTTCTGACTCAAGATGTTGAGCGGTTGGAGGAGGACACAGATAAACAGAGGAGGACATCGACCAGTGAAGGTTCAACAATACAGTAAGGCACAATGAGGCTCCAGACTGTATCTATAAATGTTGTAAGGTCACGCATTGCCTAGTTTGCTATACTTGAAATGACAAATGTGTTTGACCCTAAAGGGGAAGCAAGTGCAGCAAGGATCTAGAAGTATGCACTCAAGGTGCTACTGGTCAGCCAATGCGAGGTGCAAGAAAGTGCAGGTGCATGTGAGGTGTGGGAAGGTGCACATGTATCGCGCAAAGTGTGGGACAGTGTGTGTGTGTATGCGAAAATGAGAGAGACTAAGGGCAAGTGTGCTTAAATAATGATGTGATGCAAGAGATGTGAGTGTGAGGGGAGATAGATGGATGTCAGAGAATAGATTGCTACTGTGATCTTTCTCTAGGGAACTGGGTAGTGAGTACCTTGGAGGTTATCTGGGATCCCCTTTGGTACCGAATGATATGTACTGCTGGCACTTAAGTATGGTACCTAAGTGCTGTCATGTGGAGCCAAAGCACTACCAAGTAAGGTATGTAAAGATATATGTAAGTAAGGGTCCATGATAAAAATAAAGGTGGAACAATATGCAAATAAGAGAAATGGAAATATACGCACTAGAGAGCTTGGTGGACAGTGGATGGATGCTTCCAGATGGCTGGCACTATAGGGCACTTAAGCACGGGAAAGCATGCGCGCATATACATTATGAAGCATGGAAAGTTGCAGGTGGGTGCAAAGTGCAAAGTGCAAAGTGCAAAGTGTGGTGTAGCACTTGAGCTCGCGCTAGGCTCATAATCAGCCATTTCACGTATCACATCAACTGACCGTCGCACGATACTCACTTCCCGATGCAACCTGATGCATACCCACCGAACCCGACACTTTGACCAGTGGACCCGACGCATCGGACACATCGGACCCGACATTTTTCCCGTGCACTTGTCCTATCCGTGTCTTATCTTGTCAGCTAGCCCCACTAGGTGCGTAGTTGATTATTTTGCACATTACTCATGCCGTAGCCAGCACTATTATATGTTTTCCCATAGTCCACAGCGCCTCGTGTTTATTTACATGTACATCGGACCCAAAATTCTTTGGCTGCTACTTTCGCCTATAGGGTTCCGGATTTCTACGTACTTATATATATATTGGTTTCCACATAGCATATTCATTATCCAAGTAGTAGGGAGCCGATTCCCGACACTTTGTGGTCAAACCCGATATTTTCGTAGTTCTTAGTTGACATTGCGAATATTACCGCTCTTTCTATCCGAAACTCCCGTCATTATCAATATTCTGCATACCGCTCGCTATACCCGACAATCATTTCCCTAACCCGACGCTAACCTGCCAAACCCAAACCCAAAACCTGCTAACCCACTAAACCCGAAAACATCGGCCGACACTTTGGCATCGGACTCACTTATTCCAATAGCAAACCCCTCGGGTCGAACACACTTGTCTAGCAAGTATAGCAGACTAGGCTGTGCAAGACCACTACAACATTTTTATAGTGCTGACACTTACTTCGTATAGTATCAAGCATTGTTGTATCTTTACAGCGGGAAAGCTGCACCTCATATAGGAATAGCTGCAGGTAGCATACAGAGTGATGCTACAAGTTTGTGCCATGCACTCCCTAGTGAAAACTGTGATATTGCACAATGAGAGGCATGAGTCTCTACACCAGTTGATTGAACACAGTGTTCAAGATGATATTGCATGATGGGAGTCAGTTACAGCTCTCAAGGATACAATCATGGTATTGTTTGATAACACTAACCCCAACGCCCGTACTTAGGGCATTGTATACACTGTTCCTATGTAGCTAACCAGTTTTTATAATTATTTTCTCATATACTTTGCAAGTGTACTTTATCGCATCTCAACCTAATACCAGGTATCATTACAGGTTCACATCAGACTCTGAACTTTTGGGGTGGATTCCCTAATATTCAATGTGATATTTGTCTTTTGTCTCACTCACATCCAGTATTTTGAGGCCAGAGACATGCCCATGTGATAAATTAGAGGTTAACATTACCTTTAGGCCACAGAATGTAGGAGATAGTGATGATCTGCATTCTCATACTTGCTCAATCAATGATTTGTTCCACTGTGTACTGCAGGCTATAATCAATGCATTTATCAATAAAGAATATCCAGCTAAATATGTTGATCATATGTATTTTTCCTCTTGTACGACTGGTTGTAGTATATCTTCTTTGACAATACAATATATGTCTATCAGGAGAAATAAAACATTGCAAATGATACACTGAAGATATCTAAAAGTTGACAAAGTCAATGTTTCAACTCTGTCACTCAGATGAAGACTACATCTAATCATTGATTGGATACTAGCCAAAAACCAAATAAAAATCAAACACAAGGCTGGGAAATACAATGTCAGAGTGAGTGACATGAGCAAGAATCATACCCAGCACAGCCATATGGCCATCCCATTCTTCATCCCTTTTACTGTATTTCGAGGGAATTGTGGAAACACAATAGACGTACTATATTGTTGCCATACACACTTTGTCCAGTGACAATACAGTAGATCTATTGTTGCCACATTTACCTCAGAATACAGTACATGGACTGAAGAATGGGATGTCCATTTGATGTGTGATATATGGCAAGCATATCAATCAAGTCAAATACTGTTGTAGATCTATAGTACTACAAACCTCCGAAGATGCTCTTAAGCGATTTTAGATGAAGCATGGGATTCAGTGGCATGCATTAAACAGTGATATGACATTCCATATGTACGATACTCACTGAGGTTGAAAGAAACATGATAACCAGGTGAAGCCTATACGTCAAGCACCAAGATGAACAACTAGATCTATGTGGAGTTGTAAGTGATAACAGTTTAGGAATTGTGTGTGAATGTTAGTTAAATCGAATCTACAAGTGACTGTTGTATGTGAGTCCAGATATGACATCTTGTAGGAACTCATTTCACTTATTTTGCGTGATTACATCAAGGTGTTCAGGCTCCATTAGTGTCACAACCCTTTAATGAATTTATGCAAGGTTGAAGACTAGGACTTAAAATCAAAACAAAAGTAGAATTGAGCAGGTATGTCTGGGCTGGTACAAGTAATGTACAGACAAAAGGTTTGAACTAAGGAACTACTAACTACAACCTGCTACCTATATACATATATTAAATCAGAGACTGAAACTGAGTCTGAACTAACTACCAATTAGAATAATTAAAAGTATTATATGATTCTATTTATAACTATGATGTCATAATGTGTGCTGCAGCAACCAACAGACTCTGGAACATTCCAAGAGTATTGTGTGGTATGAGGTCATCAAGACCAGCATCTTCCAATAAGTCATATGATTCAATCATGGGTAAGTTTGGTATTTCTACAATAGACGCAATGAAGGGAACTTCTTCAACTGTAAATAGATTATTACATACAGGCGCCTTATCAGAGTGTTTCAAGGTTTTAGAGTTCAGAAAAGAATAGTGGTTCATATGAGGTACTCGTAACATTACCCCCCCTCTAGGATGAGCATCATTGCAAATGAAACTAGGGTGAATATTGTGTGCTCTCCAATCCTTGAATTCTTCTATATTAAATAATGATCCTCTGATTCTTTTAGATACAGCCGCTGTAGGATTCTTCTGATGAAAATCTGTGATCAACTCTGGTGAATTCTTTATATTTTCTTCTGATTCCTTTACCTAATATTCTTTGCGTCTAGCCAGACCTGGTCTCCTATTTTGTATTGTAGTGCTTCCTTAACTCCTCTATTGTAGGACTTTTTCATTCTCTTGTTCATGATTGTGAGGGTGTTTTCTGCATCATCTCTAGCCTCTTGCATCTGTTGCATCCTTTCATCTGCTGCAGGAATAAGGGACGAGAAGTTCAGATGTATTATGAAATCAGGATTATATCCATAAAGGACCTCAAAAGGGGTGTGCCCAGTAGCGGTTATCGAATTGTTATGTGAAAATTCCGCAATTGGCAACCAAATTACCCAATCATTCTGCCTATAGGATGTGAACAAGCACAAATACTGTTCTACTTCTTAGTTAACCCGCTCTCTTTGTCCATCTGTTCTGGGGTGATACGAGGTTGACATTGACCATTTTGTGCCTAATCTTTTTGACACTTCTCCCATAAACTTGGAAACAAACTGTGTTCCTCTATCTGATATCACTTTCTTTGGTGTTCCATGATGTTTCCACACATTTTTCAGGAATGAATCAGTGATTCCTTGTGAGTTTACTTCTTTTGTGGTGGGAATACAATGTGACTGTTTTGAAAATTGATCAACCACCACAAATACGCTGTGATATCTATTATATTTTGGCAGGTCCACTATCAGGTCACATGAGATCATTTGCCAAGGTCCTTCTGGAATCTCATTTGGCTGTAAGGGTCTGGTTGGTCTACTTGGAAAAACCTTTGTCTGTTTGCATCAATCACAACCATCTACATAGTCGTGGACATACTTTGTCATTGAAGGCCACCAATAATTTCTGGAAACTAATTTTAAGGTTTTGGCACATCCAGGATGTCCAGCTGGTGGAAAATCATGAAACAGCTCTAATATCTCTCGGCAGATCTCTTTCTTGTTTGGAACATAAACCAGTCCTCAGAATAACACCAATCCATCTTCCATATTCCACTCTTCGACTCCTCTACATAATTGTACTGGTGCTGCTTTTAGTGTTTGTAATGCTTAGCAACTTTGGGCTCTCGTTCTGTGCATTGCCTTATCTTCCTCAGCAATTTTTCTTCTCCTTGCACTAGAACCTGGCCTGTTTTAGCAGCTTTTACAGTAAAGAATTCCAGTTTTAGCAAAATGCGATCAGAATTGTTGTTTTCTACCCCCCCTCTGTGGTCTTGTCTCCGAGATAGACGATCTACCTTATCGTTAACTACACTAGGCTTATGTTGAAGCATAAATTCCTACTCTGCCAGGAACAAACTCCATCTGGCTTGCCTTCTTGTCAACTTTTGGCTGATCATAAAATACTCAAGATTTTTGTGATCCATCCAGATCTCCACATGGTGGGGTTTTCCCTGCACATAGTGCCTCCAATCCTCCAATGCGTGAATGATTGCGAGTAACTCTTTGTCATGGATGTTGTAATTTCTTTCTGCATTGTTCATTGACTTTAAATAATATGTCATGGGGTGCCACAAATTATCTTCCATCAGTTGAGATAGAACCGCTCCAGTTGCATAATCAGAAGCATCAGTGTCATATCCTGTATTCCGGACCTACATCCGATAATATTCCCACGCCTCATCCGGACCTTTGGATGTCCTAGCCATGTCTCCAGTCCTCTATCCATCCGGATCCCTGCACCTCCGCACATCGACATCCAGATCCCTTTACCTTCACAGCTAGCCTGCATTGTTCACCCTTGTCCCATTGCCCTAATATTATATCTTGCATATCCACGCATCTCATCCGGTCCGATCCGATCCTATCTGACGTATAGATACATTTCCTATCCGATATACGATAAACTTCTTGATTCATTTCCTGTGCATATAATGTTAACACAGCCTATCCGGTATTCCTTGTTCATGGTACCTCGGTTATACTTACTACCGGTATGCTTACTGATCCATTAACCTATGTTCATTTCCGACTCGCGTTTGTTAACCTTTGCATATGCTTTGTACATAGCCTCGGACTCTGCTTATTGATCCTTCCATTATTTCTTTTAGTATATAAACTCATGTATATGTCTTGTAGTACCTCAGTCTAAATATCATATTAGTCCTCACACTAGTCTTCACTCTAAGTCCTCATATCAGTTCTAGTCTTCCAACTTAGTTGATATCCATCTCAGGCCTAGGGAGTTTCTCCCTAGGCCAGAGCTCTGCTTCTCCGCTCATCCAATCCTCCACTCATCCAAAGTTTCCAGAAGTTCATTAGGAACTTTCCCGCGGTCCTCCGGACCTATTCTGGTTTGGACTTTGTCCTTGCAGCCTTTCCTCTGTTTGCTTCTACTCAGGACAAGTCCCGAGTAGCCATTACACATATCTGTATTAGGACGAAACCTTATTGTAATTTCTGGAAATTCTTCCAGAACTTTCCCGCACTCATCTGGAAGTTACTTGCACCCGTCCAGAAAGTCCTTCCAAAGTTTCCCGCGCCTTCAGACTTTCTTTGGACACCAATCTGAAATTAAGGGCACATACTCGGGTAAGGGGCGCAGTGCACGAGCTGAAGCCAAGCCCCTCAGAATCAGTCCTACCCTTTGTGCATGGTCTTAACAGAATGTAAAAGTGCTCTGATTTTGTTTTGAGAAACACTTCTTCAACATCTGCATAATTTGATAGGATTGAGTATTTATTGTCAGGATCTAAGCTCTCGGTCTTTGTCCTTCTTATTCTTTTTGCCTTGTGTGGTTAACCACTTTTCAAACCACCACAGCACCCCCACTAACCTCTTGGCATCTTCCAACTTAGTTGTCAGGGCTATCTTTTGCCCATATCTGTTGACAACTAAGTCTCAAACCATTTCAGAGGCTTCCCCATGTATACTCTACCATCGTCCATATTCAACCAATCACTGAACCACTTCGGTGGAACCTTCTGGTCTTGAATCAGAATTTTTTTCTGGCAGTTCTTAGCCAAATGGCCCTTCTCTCCACAATTTCTGCATTCAAAGACATGGCTGAATCGGCATTTCGCACCAAACCAGCAATTGCCAATATCTCGAAAGAATTTTCAAGGGATCTGAGAGGAAAACAACATAGTACCCGTTGTATTCAGGAACCTGATTTACTAATGCCGGTGAGTAGCTGCTCATAAGCGCTACTCTAGAAAAGGAATAATGGTGATCAAGATCAATATGGAAAAAGTCTATTCAAAAGGAATACTGAGCGGTCCCCGATATCTTCTCAGATCTACCACTGGCTCAGGGTCAAGGAGTTCAAGTAATATCCCACACTGACACTTCCTTTATCTACTGACTACAAAGGATATGTAAACTGTACCTGTTCGAGTAGGAAAAACTAGGGTCCTGCAATCTCCGTTTTGAGGGTGCAAACCTAGGACAAGTTATCACTCTTCTAGCCGAAGCTTACAAGTGTGAGTCTCACTAGAGAATGCCTCTAAATACTTATAGGTCAAAAGCAGTATTGCAAACCACTAGACAGTTCCACTATTGACTCAAAGTGGATGCCTATGTGCATACGAAGAAAAGGGTAATTGTAAAAGAAAACTATAGTAATGTAGAGCAGGCAGGGTTTTGGGCCAGCACTCTAAGTTGTAGTGAGACACCTAATGTCATCAACACCCCTGTCTACTGGTGGCTGCAATATACGGCAGGGCCTGGTAGAGGTCTACTAACTATGAAAGATGTAAAGTATGAAGACACTCAAATGAGCAAGGAAAAAGGTTCAAAAATCAAGGGTCTCAGCTTGTTAGGCCAGGCAAGATGAAACATGTAATGTTTTCAAATCATTAACTCAGTGTCTCTCCATGTATGCCACAATATTCAACACATCGTCACATAATTGCCCACCTGCATTCTCAACTGCACATTATAATCATTTTTTCATGTGAAAGGTGCAGGCTAGCATGGTTCATGCTTATATCATCTAAATATTGTGAATGAATCTTACCTCCAAGTCAGTAGCAGTGCCCATCAGCCATGAAGCAAGTTTGTTGTGCCACCTAAGGACTGTTAGATCTGCTTGTCAAAATCCTCATATATGTTATGCTTGGTGTTGGTTAGACATCTTAATGTTCAAATCCAAGTAAAGTCAATGTTCTGATGAAGATGAAGCTAGATTGCAAGCCCTGGTCTGTGTAGGTCAAGTTGAAGATACAAAGTATAAAGAGTAGAGTATATATAAGAGTATTGAAACTGAGTCTGAATATGAATAGCGAATGAGAATAAAAGAAGAGAATCATACAATAGAATGTAATGGAATGTGATAGAATAATGAGTAATGAGAAGGTGTAATGGGTGAAAAAATAGAACTGTAACATTACCCCCATTTTAAGGGTAGTAAGCCCAGATTACTATAAAAAGTTAAAGTCAATGTGATTGTTTGTAAGAAAATAGAATGTCTGATGCATTATCCAATTGTTCTTCAGTCATCCATTCATTCTCAGAGCTCAGGAATCCCTTCCATTTGATGTGATAGGAACATCAATGTGTTGTATCATGATGTACGATGATTGCTCCTATCTCATACTCTTTTCTCCATCTACAATATCAGGCGGTGGTGTAATATAATTTGGGCTGTGTATGTTGTTTTCTTTGAAAGGAGAAATAAGGGCGGCATGAAATACTGGATGAGTGCACCATTGACTGAGAAGTTTTAATTTATATGTGATGGGCAAAAGGACTTAAAGGATAGTGAATGGTCCTTCACGTTTCAGGGCAAGTTTCCAATTAGGATATTTAACATGATTGATTTCAAGCCAGACTTTATCGCCTACAGAGAATGGTATGAATTTAGACGTGAACACATAGTGTTATGAGCAAGTTCATGAGCAGCTAGTGCTTCATTGCATGCTTGATTTAGCAGAAGAAAGCATTGTTCAATATTAGGGATGTTGGATTTAGGATGTGAATTGGGAAGGTGTTTTGGGTGATAGCCCATCATAAGATAAAATGGAGATGTGCTGTGTGCCAAGTGATGTCGTGAGTTATGGATGAATTCGGCTAAAGGGAGCATGGCATCCCAACTAGTTTAATCATTGGCACAGAAGATCTGAAGATAGACTTTAAGTTCTTGGTTAACTTATTCAGTCTCTCTGTGACTTTGAGGGTGGAAGGCTGTGGAAAGGGAATTTTTGTGTTCAAGGAGTTTTCTGAGTTTGAGTTGGAATTTAGAAGTGAATTGGGGGCCACAGTCTGATATAAGTTTATCATATAGTCCATATTGAGAGAAAACTTTAGAAAAGACAATGTTCACAACTCCTTCAGAGTCAATTGTCTTAAGACAAGTACCCCCTTTGAAAGTCCATGGTCGACCATGACCATAATAGAGTCGAAGCCATCAGATAAAGATAAGTCTGTAATAAGATTGACGGAGCAATGGGCGAAAGGTTGATTAGATATAGAGGGAGGAATGAGTGTGAGTGGTAGATATGAGGGATGGGTGTTAACTTTATTCTGTTGACATGTCATGCATCCTTCTATATAGTTTCTGATGAAGGTTCCAAGTCCTGGCCACCAGTAGTCACGGGAAAGAAGTTCCTGGGTTTTGAAACACCTGGGATATCCTGCGGTAAGGGAGTCATGATGAAGGAAGTGAGTTGCGGCAGAGTTTGCCTAGGGGTACATAAGTGAGTCCTTTATATAAGAGAATCCTGTTGCTCAATTTCCAATTGGAAAGAGCCAAGCGGAGTGGAGGTGGTGAGTTTGTAAGCACTTTAAGCGCTGTTTGTACTACTGGATCAATTGAAGAAGAAATACATAATCTGTCCATAAAAGAAGAGTTAATGACATTAATAAACATTGAGTCAGGAAGGAGCTGAGTAGAAATGTTGTCCTTTTTGTCGGATTCGACCAGAAGGTGATCTGTCCTATGAGATAATAAGTCTGGTATAATCAGGTTTTTTCTTGGTACATGCTGAATAAGGAGGTCAAATTGTGAAAGGAATGTTTGCCAATGGGCTTGGTATCTGTCAAGATCTTGTACGTCTCTGAAATATTGTAAATTTTTGTGGTCAGTGTGGACCACAACCGGGAAAGGGGAGTCCAAAAGATAGTGTTGCCACGCTTTAAGGATGCAGACTATAGCCAACAGTTCTCTGTCATAGATTTAATAATTACATTCAGCGGGGTTGAATGATTGAGAAAAGAAAGAACATGGTAACCAATCTCTGTTGTTGTTCTTTTGAAGGAGCACAGCTCCTGTCGCATACAGGGAAGTGTCAGTGGTGATGGCAAATGCCGAGTTTTTATTGGGAATCTGTAGGATTGGTGTGGTCGTAAAGGTGGACTTGAGCTTGTCAAAAGCTTTGTTACATTCATCTGTCCATAAAAGGGTTCATCTTTCTTCGTGAGGTCAATTAAGGGTCATGTGATCGTGGAATAATCAGCAATGAATTGTCTATAGAAGTTAGCAAACATGTTTGCTGCTTTCTGTACCAATATGCCGTAGGTCAAGTAATACCGGTGATCTGACAGGATATGTTTGTTAGTGAGAGGGGATTCAGATACTTCCATAGAGAATGTTCCAAAAGTGTGTTCGCCTTTGATATAGGCAATCAACACATCATCAGGTATAATATCTGTTTCATTAGTGTAGTATTCGGTGGATAAGAGGTCAGGGATTTCGTGAGAAAAGGATTCTGGAGTGGTTTCACAAGTGGGATCCCACTCCTCATCAGAACTTTCCTTTGGTTTAATGACATCTTTGTCTTCTACTTCTTCTAAGACTGTTTATTCATATAAGCGGATTTCTTGATTGGTCCAGTTGATATCTGAATATTTTTTTTCTTTAGCCAACCTATTCCAAGAATTGTGTCTTCCACTTCCAAGGAGGTGATGAGGAAGTGTGTTGTCATGGGAATGTTATGGGTTAAGAAATAGAGTTTACAGTACTGTGTTATTCTTCCATTTTTATTGAGTGTTCCATCCACATTTCATATGGGTATGGGCTTATTGAGTTTATGAGTTTAGATATTGTTTCATAAAATGAATGAACTCTCCTTCAGCACCTGAATTGATTAGAGTGGCCACTTTGGTGGTTTCTGGAATTTTAGTGGAGCAAATGGTAAGTGAAATATGCATAGAATTATGATCACCAATGCTCTGTACTAAAAGTCCTACTCTGGGAGACTCTGACACTGGTGCAGATTCCCATTCTAAAAATCCTCATCTTCCTACTCCTCTTTTTCTCCAGTTTCTTTACCTGGCATGCTTTGAACACCTTCCATTTCAAAAACTCTTGGTATTTAGCATCCTCTTTACCAGAGTTGGATGTGAAGTTAGTTTGGGTCTTCCTGGCAGTAGTTACTGTAGGATGGTTCAGGTAATCTTTGATCAGGCCTTTCTTGCCGCACTTGAAGCAGAGGCCGCCTTTCTTCCTTCTCATGTCACCCTGGTCCATGTTTAGAAATTGGAGTTGAAAACCTTGATATCAATGGTCTTTGTTGTACTGTAGAAATAAGAGTCTAGTATTTAGTCAACACACTTTGAAGAGAAATACTGGGAGATAAAAACATCTTGAGAGTTTCCAGGGATGTATGGACAAACTCAAGGACCTCAGTAACATTGTAATACAGCTCACTGATGAAGTAAATTAATTTATATTGTAGAGTTCATAATTAGTTCAATTGCAGCCACAGACAGAAGAACTCACTTAGGCAAACCATACAGGAACATCTTTGTTTCTGATAAATTTTTTGTACTGCAGAATTACACCACTTATTTCTTCCTATCTTGCATGAAATCGTTCAGTTGCACAATTGGAGCATCAGTCATTCAGTAAGCTTTGTGATCGAACTCATCACCTAGAAGATCACGTAGTTGGAGGTCAAATGTCTGAAAAAAAATAATTATAATGAATAAGAATGGAATAGGAATGAAGTATTTCATATGAAGAAAAGAATATGTCAGGTGATATGTTGTAACAGGGGAGCTGACCACCCTCTGGTATGATTCAGTGGGTGGGAGAGGCATTTTGTTGTGTGAGTAGTTCACAAACCTCTCATGGGAGTTTTAACATAGTTCCTGGTGTAGCAAAGGTCAGAGGTCCTATAAAGTGGTGTAATGTTTGGCAGTGCTTATTCCTCTTCAGACACAGCATGCAACAAGAGGCTCATTTTGGCATCTGCTACAAACAACTGATCTCACAATAAAAATATGTGTTCCCCCATGCTAAAGTTGTACTTCCACTTGCATTGTTAGTACTCCATTCAGCCAGCTACGATCCTCTATTCTACGACCCGCATTGTCAAATCCAACGAGGTAGTGGACCTAAAGAAAACACATCAGAGGTGAGTGCACAAGTCACTTTACCATTTGTACATAGCACACCAAAATGAACCACATGGACAGGTTTCTAGGTAAGGACATTTATGTTGAATATAACAGAATTTCTAAGACCCTTGTGGGGCACCTATGAATTAAGGCATAAACAATCACACAGCACTGAAGTTCTTAGAATAAATGCCATACTATTTGTCAACAAGCGAGAGGTCATACAAAAATAACATTTGTCTTGGGTGGTACTATCAAAAAAACATAATTAGAGTATTAAAAATGGCTTTCTGTCACCGAAAATAGTGTGCTGTCGAGCCCTGCATTACCATAAAACCAATCAATATTTCAGGTGTTTGCTAGTGCTTGTCTGGGAGCATGGCTTTGGAACAAATCCTCTTCCAACATTGTTGTAATTGGCATACCTATTTCGGATGTCACTCAATAATAAGCATTGATGTCCTTGCAAAGGAATAAATTAGCACTCATTATTGAAGCAAATATTTATAAAAAAAGACATACCTTCAGTTGGTTGTGGCAGCCTTACTCTTTCCTCAGCCAATTCCCAGATCTGCATGTCTCCCTGTCCTAACTTGGCCCAGCTCATCTACTGCATAGGAAGCAACACGACTCAAGGATCATGGATTCCATATTTGTTCAACCACATTGTTATATGTCTATGTGTTTCACTGACCCATAACCCAAGCACTCGCAGCATTGTACTACTGACAAGGTGCTTCACCAATTCAACAATCGATTTCCCCATAACTAGATCCACGATGATATGAGTCAAAGACTGAAAATCTTCTAAGCCAGTGTATGGTTCTGTGATTAACAATTCATTGTTGATGTTGAGATGTGTGAGATTGTGGAAAACATTGCACCATTGGATGGCTGTTATATAATTGACGTCCATGACAATGCTCAATAACTTCAATGGTAGTGCATCCAGGGCATGCAGGAGACACGATGGATCTTCAATAAATGCTTCGGTATCAACTGCAAGTGATAGGCATCTAATATGTTTGCAAAGTCCTAGCAGGTTGATTAATGTAGACTCATCTACAGAGCCAAAGATGCAAATAGACTTGATCAATCTTTGTGCAAATTCCATGAAAATTGGACGCAAATGCATGCATGAGAGGAATTGCTTGGCCCTGTTTTCACTATGGAGCATGATGCTGCTAGATAATATATGTTCCATCCTGCCGCAGTGGTCACTGAGTTAAACATTGTTTTTTGTGATTATAAAATCCAACTGCTCACCATGGATGTGTGTGCTGAGAGTCACTCAAGTTTGAGGCTGCATGCCATCTCCAATTACTAGCAAGAGTCAGTATACTTTGCAATATTTCCAGTGGAAGTTGAGGAATCATGATTGATGGGGTGGGCCAACATAATACAACTACTATTGCTATATATCCTCAACATAAAAATGCACGTTATGCAGTTTTTCTATAGTGCTCAACATGTAATAGCCTTCATGTTTGGTCCATTGCATGCCACCTCCATTTAGCCTGTCATGGACTGCACCCATGGTCAGTGTGGTGGGACATTGTTCCACATATCAACCACATACCTATATTCAAATACACATGGTAAATAGCATGTATGGTGCACATAGTGCAATTATCTGAGACCTCTATGGAAAATTGCTCAAGGAGTGCATGAGGAGATACTGCCTCATTCCGTTGTAACATGTCTCGGCGGCATGCAATACGCAACCGCTGTGTCTCCATCAGCCGACCAGCGAGTCTTTTAAATGCCATTTTCAAATTGACCTGGGCCTCCTCAATCATCAAACCCTCTGCCAGCCATGTCGCAGCACCTCGTTGCCGCATAGGCCCTGCACACTGCCCTTGTTCTGTTAATAACCGTATTTTCTGTTGCTTTCTCGTCAGCACTGTGGTTGGATGAGACCAGACTTTCTATATATCAATCACACATACCTTTCTGTAGTTGTACTTCATAAATATCCATTGCCGTTGGATCACGGCGACGCCATTGGTGCGCCACTCTCTCTTGGGCTTCAACTTGCACAGGATCAGCGGTCTCATGAAGTGTTTTGAACACTAGTTTGCTGTCAGCAGTTCCTCTGACCGCCTTCTTGTACTTCTTGCACAGGGACTTGCCTGCATGGCCTATTATGAGTTGTTGAAATGGATTGGAAGGAGCACGCACTCATTCAGATCATTTTCATGAAGTTGCAATCATTCATTTGGTAGTCCAAGCATTCCTTCCGGTGTGGAGTTCCCATTCCACAGGCGGCTGGCGAGATAATATTTAATAGTGCCCATAATGTCTCCATGATTTCGCCATCAATCTGTGCGGCGCCCTCGATGAAATTTGATGCATATCTCACATAGCAACTGTCTTGATGGCCATGCACATGCCACAATCCAATGCCGGGGATAATATCCAGTTCCTTCGGTATCTCCAAGATAGCGCTCTCAGCGATGCGGTCCTGTAGACGCTTGTGGTACTGACAGTTGACATCATAAAAAGTCAAGACACAGTGAATTCCATCAGCGTTTGTTTTAACACCTTGCACAACGCATAATCCATGTTCATCTATCTGTATCACCTTGGCTATGGTATGCTTTCACTGACATATTTCGATGCACCTTTCTCCTTTTGAAAATTGACCATGGCATGAGGAACAAAACAGCCATGCCGTGCACAGGTGCAACTGCCAATGCCGGTCGCTTCTCATCTGTGACATGATGCATTTGCCTGATTCACTGCGCGGTGATTGTTGCATTCTGATCGTTGAATGGTGTCTTGTGCAACGGCGAAATGCTCCTTGTACAATGTGTCCCCTACCATGAACCCACAGCCTTCCATGAGAGACACCTCATCGCCGGTATTTATTGCATGGAGATGCTCGGCCTTGAAATTTCTGTCCATGACGAGTGATCTGGTGTATAGCCAACTTGGTGTTTGTAAATACGACATGGTGTTCATATTTGAATCCGCTGCATGTTTGCTGACAGGCAAAGTGACATTAATTCCCGGATGGGGACATGCCAGACAAAAGAGAGCTAGATTGCCGGGTTTCACTTCTTTTTCCTCATGGCCAAAGCCATTCCATTTGAGAAGCTTGAGTTTCCTCCATTGTCTCGCCACACTCATGAGCTCCCAGTACCGGTCCTATATTCCAATTAGTGACATGCTCGGCGAACAAACAAAGCACTCACCAGCACCAAATGCGGAAACACGGTCGTTGTCATCCTTCTCAATTTGCTGTAGTAGTTCATCGCCAATGTTCCGCACTCCAGGTTATCGAGCAAGAAGTCATTCAGAACATTGAAAGTGAATGCCGTCTTTGGTTCCAGGAATGACGCCGGGAATAAGCCCATTCGAAACATTTGTATATCAGCGGCCACAGCATTGGGGCATGTGCAGTACTTCACCATGTGCGTATCCACGCCGGACTTGTCAACTATTGTTGTCATAGAGCTGTTGCCCTTTATAAATGGCACGCCGGTCGGAAGGTCATCGGCATTCTTTGAAAATGGGGCGGCACCATCTTCTTCTGATGTACTCTCCATATCTGAGGTGTTGGCTCTCTCTTCCTCAGCTGTAAACACACCAGAATCCCCTACATCATCATCTCATGGACATGGCTTTCCATTATGTCCAAGCCAGATCACAATCCCAGTCTTGACCAAACAACTTTCCTCAAAGAAGGAGCCTGTCCATTGGCTGACCCAATGGAAGGGAAGTCTCTGGTGCTGGGTTCCACAATAACTTGTGCAATAGAGAGGCTCACCGAAGCACCCATGACATTTATAGACACCATCTGTCCCACAGATGATACATGACTGATCTGATGGAACCCTCCTTTCCAGGAGTATGTCAAGATATGCTTTTGTCTTTGGGACCTATTGTCTTATATAGTCATTTTGACTCTTCAGTTCAGATAAGCAGAGCATGAAAGGTAAGGGTGAGGAAAGGCTCACCAGGGATTTTGGCAGGTGCAGTGGAATCACCCTGTGATCGTCAAGTTCACCATGAAAGTCATCTCCACCATGGTGAAGCATATCATGAGACGGCTACTTGGAGGCAGACTTGGTAGGGGTTGCTGGAACTGATTGACTGATCAAGGGTCTCTCCACCCATTTGCCCACCACCTTCCTGGTCCGATATGATTTCTGCCATTCTACCACTGTATACTTTCGTTTGGGTGTCCACTCTTGGAGTCTGGAACCTTTCATTTATTCACTGCAATGAGAATCTGCAAGAAGGGCCAGAGGTTTCAATTGACCGATGAAACATGATACTTGGATTAATTTGATCATGCTCAGATCATATCAGGCATGAGTACATAATACTAAGACCTAGAATGTAATATAAAATGATATGAAGAGAACACAGCAATCATATTCATCAAAAGTACATAATATTAGCTGTGATACAAGGAACACCTCTTCATCTCTACCGAACACAACACATGATATATATGAAAAGTGCCCAATATGAGCTGTAATATATGGTGAACTGAGCAGAATAGAGAAACACTGTGGGATCTTAGCCAAGGAACCAAACCTCACTGCTGGATATCAACCAACTACAGTATTTGTGAATCTTGAACCATTCAGAATCACCATCATCCATAACCCACCATGCCAAGAACTCAATCTCCTATTGTTCTCTCACAGCAGAAGAAGGTTCACTTAGACAAGGCAGAGGTTGTGGTCCTCAGGGACCATCTAGAGGACTGGAGGTCAGTAAAAGGTAAAGAAAGATCAAGGGTGCTCATCGCCATCTCCAAGGAAGCCTCACTCCAAGCTCCTACCAAGGACCGAGCCATATTGAAAGCTTGGAAAAGAGTTTGTGACAACTCACACATATCAGAGTGTTAATAGAATGTTCCTGGAAGGTTTACAAGCAATGGTTGCAAAATCAATCTCGACAGAAAAAAGATCCAAAGCCCCTCATCCAGTATGGCAGACATTGGACAGTGAGGAAAGTCCTGATTCAGACTCATAAACACCTCATTTGGGAGGAGACCGGGGAGATGGCTGGAAGTGAGGAGATGATCAGCAAGTGGCCGAGGGCGGCTAAGGTAGTGATTGATGGTTTGTCGGCGGAGGAGAGGGAAGAGGCGGTGGTCATGGCAGAGAAATGGAACAATCAAGTGGCGCTGCCGAACGTCCAAGCTGAGGTCACTGAGATGATTGAGCATTTCGCCACCAAAATGTTCAAGCAGGCTAGAATGAGGGTCTGTGTGCTGTCGGCATGGAACAACAGCAAAGGGAAGCTCATGTTAGGAGGGTGTGTGGTCTACTACTCACCTGGCTGTCAACATTAACAGTGGGGAAGTCATGACTTCAACGAACAGTTTGGGAATGGTGAGAGCTTCATCAAGACCAGGGATTGGGATGGCATTTTTATGCCAGAATGGGCGGAATATGCTGGGGAGCAATTCAGTGAGATATAGATCATTAGTGTCACACAAACCATAGTGACGGAGGTTTAGATGCGGAGGATGGGGAAGAGCCCCAGGTGGTAAAGTCAAAGAAGCAGCAGCCCCACAAGCTTAGTGAACTGGAAGAAGACGCCGATGGATGGCCGATGCTGCCAGACACAACAGGATGGAATCGTGCCGAGCAACAGCACTTGATCTGATCTTTCCTCATGAAGCTATACAGTACGTGCTTTACATGTCACATTGGAGGTGATTCTAACCGAGTATAGGGACATGTGGTGGACAAGATACCTCCAAGTCAGCGGTGCCGTGGTGAGATGTAAGCCAGGACCCATTGGCGTTCTTTGACAGCACAAAGTGGCCCGCTGGCATAAAGTTCAAGGAACCCTCCAAGATGGACCTCTCAGATGTGAGTGAATTGCTACAATTCTGGTTTGCCCAGCAAGAACAAAATATTCAACCTGCCTTTTCATTCACAGTGTGGCAAGATTCTGATTTGGAAATCTGTCAGGCCGTTGTGTCTCCAGCACACCAGGAGGCTGCCATGAATGGACATCGTGCTCAGCAAAGACAACAAAAGGGCAAGCACAAAGGGAATGCTGTACCATCTCGCTGGGGTGTCAAGGATGGCAGTTCGGAGGATGAGTTATATGGTGATGATCGTCACTCATCTGATAATGATGACGAACCGCTTTTCACTGCCAGGAGGAAAGATATCACACCACCACGGCAGGCCACACTCCTGGCTAACAAGGCTCGCAAGATCAAGTCTGACACTGCTCCGCCATGGTGAAGTGCATGGCAAGCATCGACCACCGTCGGTGATGTACTGAAACCATCAGTGGCCGCATTCGGCAACACCAAGGACCCCACTAGGTCTCAGAAGAAGGCCATGAAACCGCCATCTACATCATTGGATGCCGTCACCAGGAGGAAGGAGGTCACATATGCTGGTGATGATCAGCCCAGGCTATCAAAATGCCATGTTCCTGAGGCTGTTAGGGACACACCGGCGAAGAGAACTAGGTTTTGAACCAGCGAACATGGCCTTACTCCGGGGTGTATTAATCTATCTCCAGGATGGTTTCTGCAAGGTCATCCAGTATGTCGGCATATTACACCTGGAAGTACTTACTCATCTAAGCAGGCTCCAAAGTTTCATCCTGAAGTATCAGCGACTCTTAAGGAGGATGGGTCAACTTTATGTCAGGCAATCCGGTGGCCGGCAGTCTTGGCTGCTGCCGCATTGAGAGTCATGCATGGCGGCCTGTACTGGTCATCGTTGACAACACAGCTCGGCCTCGGCATATGGGCAGACAATAATCAATTGACAGACATGGGACATTGCCTGAGACAATGGGCTTCTTCATTTACAGTCCTCGGCATGATGTGCAATCGTTGTTCACCACTTCACCGAGACTCTCAATCCCTTGCTCAATGGTTTGATATCATGACCAGCATCGGTGATTATGGACCGGTGCAAATGAAATTGCCCAATATTGGCATTGAAATTGCCTATAATTCGGGTGTTATGGTAGGTACTTTGGGAAAAATTGTTTGACATGGGGTAGACCGGGTGAACGGTGACAGAGTTAGCTGGGTGTGGTACATGAGGGATGATGTTCACAAATTTGTTGATGTACCCAGAGCAGACTATACCAAGTATGAATCAACAATCACCAATGCATTCTGTTGCAGATAGAGGCATGGCAGATGTGCTTTATAGAAATGATATTTATCAGTTTGGAGTACTTCTTGTTGCTAGTGAATGCCTGTCATGTGTCTGATAGATTGGTGGTTTGCTCGTAGCGCTGTGACGCTGGCCGCCAGGATTTGTCATGTCTTGGGCCTACCCACTTGCTACCATACCTTGGATGGGCCCACCACTGTAAATGGTACCACCCACGGGCCTATGGCTGTTTCCACATACCAATGGTGAGCTCATCGCATATATGAACAGCATTGGGGCCCACTCGACACTGCAGGTGTACATGGGCTGGGCCATGTTGTATGACCTGCAGCGGTGTTGTGGGCCCAACTGGTTAGTATGCATACAACCTGTGTGGGCCCATCCTAGCAATTTAAGGTAGGGCCCGCCGGAGACCCAACATTCGTAGCCTAGGCCTACCCGTATTGCAATAGCTCCCTGCCCGGCCCACCCTCTATTTTGCATTGCATGAATGGGCCCCTTCCTTTGTTCAGCACATGATGCGATTGAAGGCATAATCGCCATGTAATGCCGCCGATACCCGGTGTGGTTGTAATGCAATCGCCGCCTGCGGTAATCATATTGCGTCACCACCCATAATTCCGAGATGGCATCTACCCACAGCATATTGCCAATGCAGGCGCCAGCCTACCAGCGATATCTGCACATGTGTTCGCCGGCTGCAACAGCCAATCATGTTTGCTGGCGGCCATTTACTGTTTGATTCTCCGGCGTGTCAAATTTTCTTTCACTGCCCATAATATCACTGGCGGAAGGATTCCAGTGACACCTCAAACCTGTGGGCCCACTTAAGACTGTTGAGGAATTGCTTTTCTGCTATACCTTGGGCCCACCTGTAAGAGCAATGTATTTCAATCTAGAGACCCATGGGCCCACCCGAACCCAGCGAAGAATATGATTCATGGGCCCCAGCTTAGCCATGGGGTACACAACAACAAAGGGCCCAGTCCATGACACAGACTTACAATTGTAATGTGGGCCCATGTCAGTTGGCAGAAATGTCAAGGTGAACTGGACAGTAAGTAAGGAGAGATGTCACTGTATTATGTGGTCTGAAGCTATACAAAGCTGTGGATGGAGCGTATAGAAAAGTCAAACACTAGTCTATTGGAAAATAGTAAATGAACCCAGAGATTAGAACAGTGGAAAATAAAGGCGGAAATGAAATGAGGTACGGAAAATGATATAGTCTAACTGGAGTAGGAATGTACAAAGGGATAAGGCATGGAAATTAGACATGGGTCGGATTCGGACATAGATAGACGTCAGCCGGATCCGGATGTCTGGAAATGATGTGTGTGATAAGTCCGGGTTCGGAACACCGGATATGACAATCTCCTTGATCGCGCCGGTGTGACCAAAAAGGTCAGCATTTAACTGCACCATGTAATATGCTCTAACTTTGTTTGAACTGGTCATTTCACCTTGGACAATGCTGCCAATAATCAGGTTGCTATGCGAGAACTTTTGCAGAAACTGCAGTCTCATGAGATCGATTTCCACCCCATCGACCGCAGAATACCGTGTTTTCCTCACATCATCAATATATGTGTGAAACACATTATCAATGATTATCACAAAGCTGACTTTGAACATGTGGATGAACATTGGCACATCACAATGGTGATGCCCAAATGGTCGAGCAAGAGTTTGAGGACTACACTATGGCTAATCTTAGCCCCAAGGGAACAAATATACTCACATTCTGGGTGGTGAGCGTCCCATACCCCTACAAGTTGAATTTTCATCATTGACCATGTTGACCAGGTCTCGCAGACCTCATTTCCGATAATTTATGGTATTGCGATGGACTATATCCCAATACAGGCCTCTGCTGTTCCATGTGAGCGGGTATTTTTGTCCAGTGGTAAAACTGACACAAAGAAACATAATCACATGAGCCTGGCCTTAATGGAGGCCCTGCAGGTGGTGAAGTCCCTGCTGAAAAATGAGTGACTTGACTTTATGAAAAATTGGGCAGCATTGCAAAAGGACATGGAGTATAATATGTTGGGTGAAGAAGATGAAACTTACAATCTTTTGACATTTTCCAGTAGTGAAGTTACAGGTGATGTATGTGATACTCTTCTCAGGGCTATCACAGAGGAGGAGTACGATGATGTCGATGATGTTCCTACTACCTACAATTTGTGATGAGTTTTCCCTGCTCAATTTTTTTGTTCCTTGTTATGCTACCTTTATTCTGGCTGCCTGGCATCTTCTCATATTACCATTTCAATCATAAACTATTCTTTGCTGTCTATTTTTAACCCATTTGAACTTTTCGTGCTTCTTGCCCCTATCTCCTGCCCCTAACCAACTACCTTGTCTTCGTCTTTGTGAGACTCGCACCAATTGGGAGATTGTTAGTTTATTACCAGTGCTTCAGTGACCGAGCCTCAATGCGCATATGAAGAGGTCACTTTCGGACAGTGAGAAATGGCTCATTAGGATTGTCTCGACAATTTGAGCATACCGATGATGCACCAATCTGTGGTCGAGCATGGCCCATCACCCTGTACCAGAGTCTGTGCATGATAGGCTTGGTTCCACCTTGCTTAATGTTGGGATCTGCTGCCACTGCTGCAAATTCAGTCAAGGGTGCTGGTACTAATGTAAGTTTGGGTTGGAGTACAGGCCCAAGCATCACTGTGACTGCTACTGTTACTGTGGGCATGGGATTAGGTACAGGCAGTAGCAGAATCATTAGCAACTTCGATTATATTTTGATTGAGGAGGCTTTCTGGAGGGGTTATACTTTGAATGTGTACTAATTTCGTGTTTACAGGCAGTGCACAGTGCTACAACTACCACACGACTGCAACCCGCACTTCATGTTTACATCTGACTCCCTGGGATGTAAGTATTGATTGTAAACCAAGCAAAGATGCAGATACTCACCACGCTAATCCTCTCACTCCTGTTCCCACTCCCGCTTTCACTTCCAATCCAACTTCTTCAACACCACACCTAGCCATTTCTTTATCGGCCGTTTGACACCTGCAACCTCTGTCTTCACTGTCTTTGGCTTTGAAAAGCCTTCAACCTTCTCTAGGCAGTCCAAAAATAATGTCTCCCCCTGCCCTATCCCACACCACTTGATTATCCTAGTAGGCAACAATACAATTCTTTGATCTTGGATTCCTGATACTGCTAAGAATGATTCAATGTCTATGTGCAAATATTTCATGTAAAAGGCTATGACACACAGGCATGCATTTGTAACAAGATGGAAAATGGCAACTGGTTCAGAATAATGAACACTAAGCATAACAGAGACATGAAATAAAGAATGTAGGGTATCTAAGTACATATTGGCCTTTGTAAGCACCTCACCATCCATGAGATTGACATGTGTAATGTGTCCAAGACTGCTGAATGTGTCAATAGACTTCAGGAAGTTCATGCCCATGTAAAGAGCCAAGGACCTGAGTGGCATATGATCCAACATGAGCCATATCACTAATAATTCATCTGGCATGGGAGATATGCAAACCATTGACACAAGGTGTTTAATGCCACTGCAAAGGGAGAGGATTTCCAACATGGTTGAGGCATCTACAAGATCATCTAGCCAAAACAAAGTTATGGCTGTTTTTGCAAATTGAACTGGCATAGGACACTAGTGTTGCCATGGTTCCAGCTTATGTCTAGCTCTAGCCATGAGCGGAGCTATAGTTAGCGGAGCTATGTAACTAGTTATAGCTTATGTCATTTATGGTCTGGTCCAGTCCATGGAACTGTGTTTATGGCCTTCAAGCTGGCTCAAGCTGGCTCCGGCCATATTTAAAATATAATATTTATAAATTACAAGAGATCCAACGACGTGTTGAACATTGTAGCATAAGCTTGACAAGAGGAGGTAGGCACCATTGGGTGATAATGCAAATGTCTGTATGACCAGTCAGGGCATAAACCTACTTGCCCTTGCATAAGTCATATATAGAAATTTTGTTGTCTAGCGCACCAATATAAAGGTTCAGCCCATCCGCACTCCACATGACACTTGTTGCTGGACATCTGAGTTCACACACTACAATGCTGCTCTTCAAACCATCTTCGCCACCCTGCCATACACATACTACAGTTCCATCATCTGAGGTGGTGGCAATGAGCTCAGATATCTTGCATGGCATTGCTCTTGCATAGCTTTTCGGGAGTGATATAGCAAATGTCATGTTTTTGCTGGCTTTGAAGGCAACACATGACATCCTGCAAGTTGTCTACAGTTCTTAGATAGTCGACATTAACATGCTTCTCTCGCAAGGATGCCACTTAATTGGCGATGAGTGCAATGAGTGGTGATATGACAAATGTTACTCACTGGGTCCTATCATTCTTACAGCCTGCCAGAAGTTGACAACAAAGACTTTTCCCACCACCGGTGGGCATTAGGATGAAGACATTCTTTCTATCTAGTGTGACATTGATAGCTTCAAGTTGGTTTTACCTAAAGGAAGTCAGCCCAAATATGCTCTTCAAGACTGAAACTACCTCAGCATAGTAAGAGGTTGATGTATTATCAAGGTGACTGGTGTGCACAAAGAGAGTGCATGGTGCATCTGCACAATTGAGCGTCAGAGTAGTAGAGGTTAATGTATCCAGTTGCAATGTCGAGGGCTTGTTAAGGCCAGATCATCGCTGACAGGTACAATTAGGGTCTCAGCCAATACATCAGTATCTTCTGGCTCAAGCGGGCCATCGACATTGATACCTTCTGGTTTAAGGACACTCTTAAACTCAGTAGGCACAGACAGCACAAGAATAGATATGGATGGAACTAAAGCTGGCTCGCTGATAGGGTTGAAGCGAGTCAAGTGTTCTTGGAAAGCTTCGATGTGACCTTTGATGTGAACCCTACATAGAGTGAGCAGGGAAGTTCACAATTTCAGAAATGTCTAATAGCTTGTTCCTGTGTTCTGATACCAACAGCTAAAAAGATGGTAAGTCACACGCAAGAAGTCAAATGAAATGACACTAACCTTGTACAATGCATGCCCACTCTCGACGTCCCAAACACACACCATCTGATCCACACCACCAACCGTGATCCATTGTCCCCCATCTGTTCTCCAAACCAGATGGAGCACCTGCAACATATCCTCGTTGGTGAGGGCAAAAATGGGCGTACATCATAAATGACAGTATGAGAGGTGAGACACGAGCTCATGGTGGTAGCTAAAGAAAGAGGAGTGAGATAGGGCATGACAGTCATTGTATGGGTGATATTGTGTGGAGTCTGGACCGATCAACCGATCAACCGATCAATCAACACAGCCAACTACGAGGGTAGTCAATCTACTATGAGGTATGAGACCCACTTCTAGACTGAGGTAGTGGGGAATTGCCAAAGGAGGGGTAGAGCGACACTGAGATGAACATGATAGGAACCATGAGTCAGAAAAGTGAGTGAGAGAGTTCACAAATGAGAGACGCACAATTTTTGCAGGTCCAGATCTCATATTAGCAGGACTGGTCGATCATAGTTATAATTTGAGAGATTTGGAATTGGCAGTCAATCACCAAGCAGGAGGGTCAACTGTTTTTCATGTCCGAAGCTACAGACAGTGAGGAAAATGTAAGAGACGACTGTAAGCTACTTTGAGACACAAATATGGACATACAACTCAAAAGCTCCGGGGTGATCAAGCTTGACTCAAAACTAGCCAGAGTCCTGAGATACTCTCAAATCATTATCGAATGGACATCAACGATTGACATCAAGCGCAAGTCAGTATGGGTCCACAAGCAAATGTAGGTGAAATTCTCAAACCAATGTTCAGAAAACTAAGTCAAAATAGCTGTACAGCAGCGCTTACCATAGTTGCAAGCTTTGAGAAGAACAAGATGAAATTAAGATGAGTGTCTCAGGCAACCTGAAGCTCATAATAGTACATGCATTCCTGTATGAATCTCCAGTAGTTCACCATAAGAGATTTTGACAGCAGTGCATCAATGTTTGTATGAGGAGTTAATCATGGGAATTGCAGGCTATGGCAATTGCACTAAGTGCAGGAAAGTCAACCTTGGATACGATATGGAAGTCAATCTTGAAGGAGATGTTGAAAGTGATCCAGAAGGTGGTACTGGAAGTGATTCAGAAGGTGATCTGGACAACAATAATATAAGTGAGGCTGACAGTGATTCTGGCTCAGGGTCAGTGCAAACATATATCATGTTGAGGACAAAGCTGAATAGTGAGTGAGTATTTCATGGGGACAATGGTTGGATGTTGACCCAAACAGATGTTACCAGTTGTCTCTAGTTGTTTGTCACACAATTTTATCTTAGGACTGATTGGGAATGAGGACTGGGACACCTGTATTGAACACCATCCTACAACTCATTGTAAAGGCAACATTGAAGGCGATCATGCAGGAGATACTGAAAGTGATTCCCAAGGTCAATGTTAAGGTCGTAGGATCGTAGGATCGGATCCGAAGGACTTCGGCCTCAGCTCGTACGCTGTGCCCCTTTCCCAAGTACTGTCCCTTATTTCAAAGTACTAACGATAACGCGTCCGAAGGTCCGGACGGGTCTCGTAGTATATCCGGAAGTCTTCCGGATATTGGAAACGCGTATAAGGCTAATCCGGACGTATCCGAACTAGAAACTAACAGAGTAAAGACTACCCAAAGGTAGAGCCGAGGATATAGACTATCGGAATCTATCCAAAGTCTCGGAGAGTGACAAGAGTAAGGAGGACTCAAGTCCGGAGGACAGAAAGAGGACAAACTAAGATGATATTCGAACTGAGGTACTACAGGACATATACACGAGTTTATATACTATGAGGATAACGGAAGTATCAGTAAGCAAAGGTCCGAGGCTATGTACGAAGCATGTGCAAAGGTTATCAAACGCGAGTCGGAAATGAGACATAGGTTAACGGATCAGTAATCATACCGGTAATAAGCATAACCGAAACACCGGGAAGAGGAAATACCGAATAGGCTGTGTTTAACGTTATATGAACAGGAAATGAATTAGAAAGCTTATCGTAAATCGGATCGGAAGTGGATCTATACATCGGACCGGATCGGATCTCATGGTCCGAAGTCCGGAAGAGAAGCGTGAATATATGGGATATGACAGTCAACTAGGCAGTGATATAGAGGAAGATTTATTCCAAACTTATAGCATAACAATTTTGAGTGCTTCATAGGGAAATCACAGTGTTTCTATGTAACACTGCAAGGGTCGAGGCTGAATACATGTACATTATGGCATTAACCAACAAGAACTACTATACATTCAATGACACCTAAACTGTTCCTCCACAATTATGACTCTGACAGTACATCTGCAGTATTTAGCATCTAGAAATCAATTGTATATCATGACATTATGTAAATTTACCTATTCATAATGACATCATCCGATGAATGCGCCACATATGGTAAGAATCAAAAGAAATACTCTCCTTTTACCATTTCTGTTACTGTGAATACAATTACAAGTTATAAATGACACAACATGATTGAGCAGACACAGAATCCTATAACTGGAGCGATGATTTCATTACTTTGTTGAGATCAGCCCTGTCAATAGGATCTCTGCAGATGAACTGGTCACCCTTATATAACAAATGATTTGCTGACACCTACTGTAAAACTCCGAAATAACGAAGAATGTAAGAGATATCAAAGCTAGAGTCTGCAGTTTCTGTATCTCTTGCTAAGTGTCGACTGCTTCCCTTTGCACAATATCCCTTAGATTGTGTAGCCATCATACAAAGGCTAAGCAGAGGTCATGTAAAGAACACTGATGATCTGGTAAGTATAAGTTGAACATCAACAGGATAATAAATGCCTACATATACTTGGAGACAAGTAAGGGATAGCTATAAGCATCTGATAGACAGTCTCCAATATATATTCAAGGACCTGGTTAGTTGTTGAGTCAGCAACTTCTGTGTCAATATACCATGCAAGCTCAATAAGATGCATGCAGGCATAGTGGTAGAAATGGCCACCTGTGGCCAAATGAGGCCACGGGAGTATATACTGAATGCATCGTGCCAGGTGGTTGTATTCTGGAGTTTGTAGAGTTGAGCTATTGAGCTGAAATAACATAAATGCCTTCTAGAATATTACCAGCCATCAGCATTATCACCTTAGCATCACAGTTAGCCTTAAATCACATCTTGTGAACTGTGAAGTTGGCCAGCCATGTGGTGATGTTTTGAAGATGACTGTAGTTGTCCTGTCGAGACTTTGGTCTAAAAATGTCTCAGAACTTGACCCCCACTTCCATTCATACCCATGTTAATGTTCCCACCATGTCATGATGTAGATACATTAGGAATCCAGCATGATGAGTCATACCCCATCCTTTGATAGTAAAATTGTGGGGATGTACGTTTGAAACAATCATAACATTGTGGGTCATTTGATTCCAGCTATGGACCAGGCCATGGTCAATGTTTCTGAACAGCGGTCTGAATTAGATGATGTCTTGTTGACAACATCAAGATACATAAATATTACCTTAGAGATTTAGACATAGCAACTTGTGCAAGTGGGAGATCTAGGATACATTGAATCTTGTTTGGGTCATTCATAGATTCTAAGAACGATTCAATTGTACCATTCCTTGTGGGATAGACATAATCTATGATCAAATCATCACATTTGAATTAAGGATCAATCAAGCAGAGAGAGACAGCATTTGATATAAGGTTCACCATGAATACAGACTGGCCAATGTGGGGAGATCACAAACTTCTCATTTAGGTAGTCCTGTGTGATGCTTCCATGTAGTGTCTCATGGGCTACACCTCTGATGAGAATGGGCAAACTTGCACTTAGCGCATTCCCAACTGTTTTCAAGATGTTCTTTCTTCCAAGTGCATTTTGACTTAAATGAAGGACATGCTTCAAAGCTGATGTTGAAGTTGTAAAATGGCCATAAATGGGATAATTAAAATATCGACAGTGTCACAAACATTAACTTTTCCCTCACCCAAAACCATTGGTAGAATGGTAGTATGACCATTGTTCCACCTTAGCTTCTGGCTGACAAATGAGACCTGCTTTCCCAGCAGTCTAATAGTGAGGTCAAGAGGCGAATATGACATGAGAGAGACAGATGACAACGTTCAGCACATCAATAGCATTGTTTGTCCAGTTTGTACCTGATTTGGTAATGTTGCAAATACCCATCATTACAAAAACTTTTTGGGATATGTATTGTAAATGATCATGAACAAAGACTTTAGAGTTCCTGATTTTATGCAATTGTAGTGTTCTAATAAGGATGATGTTTGACATTGTAGATAGGTGAGGTAAGAGCAGCCCTACCCAGTCACAACATGCCTATTGTACAAAAATCCAATGTCTCCATCATATATGCAAGAGTAAAGACAAAGAGGTTAATATGTTTAGCCAGAGGAGTGAATCATATTAGTGAGCCAATCCTACAAAATTGGTGATTTGAATTCAGATTAATCGGATATACTCACATTAGCATTTTCCGTGACTGTGGATGACAACTCCGCAACAGGTCTGAGAGTTGCAATGTTGGAATGTTCAGCAGGAGCAGTGGCATTTGTGGGCTGATCAGCTTGGTTTTCTTTGCCTGTGACCACAATATGTTCGCTGTCTACCAGGAAATCTCCATGGTCTGCTTCTACTGCAATCTCTATATGTTTGCCATCTACAAGGGAAGCTCCAGCATCATCCTCTCCTGTGGCATCAGGATTATCATCTATAGCAATATTAGGGATCTTGGGAGTTGATTTAAATGTGGTTGTGGTTTCAATTGGAATGGTAGTTGTTGACAGTGCTGGCATTGTGATGGTTTCTTTTGGACACTTAGATCGCTCACAGCCACCCTCTTTCTGAGAGAGTTAAGTGTAAATCTCTAGGATGTAGATAGCTGCAGGACAACCTACCATCGGCAGTGATAGGTGCGACAATGTCCTCTTTTGCTTCCCCTCAATTTGGCCGATCTGATCACATTGCCCGTCCAATTCACCTTCAATCTCACCAATGACCATATTCTGTAATGCATGCATGGCCATCATGTCCATGAGCAACAGCCATGGTATACCCATGTCAGATATCATGCTAATGAAGACATCAGCATGATTCTATGACATGTATTCAACATACCTCAGATTTACTGCTGGTGGTGAGCCTATGGGCCACACTTCTGACTGTGTATCTGCATCGTCTGACGAAGCAAGTGACCTTCCTAACTTGTGAAAGAGATGCCTCAGGAATCGAGAATGAGTGTCAATGTGAGCAACAGTGGAATATAAGTGTTCCATTCCCAGTGCCTCATAAAAATCATCCTCATTGTTGAATGACAACCCTCATGGACTTTCCGGAATGATGAGACCTTGCACTTCCCTGTCCATAGGAATCTTGGCTAGCTGGTGAAATCTCACAAGCATCCATGCCCCTAACTTTAACAATATCTGCAAATCACCTTGCTCAAACACAACCTTGTTCCATGCTTGCCAATCTTCTATACCAGGTGGGAGGATGATTTTGTCTAGTTCCTTCTTGCTGTTTTGCGACATTTCCAGGTCATATGGGGGTTCTTGCTGAAAGCAGCACACATCAGTGTATTTTATACAGGATCCTGCACCACTGACCTTTAGTACAACTGAATCCACAGATATATTCTCTGTTGTCAACCTGTGTTCCTCCTTGCCAATAGTCCCGGTCTCCTCAGTCTCCTCTGTGGTGTTGTCAGATTCGATTCGCATACTACCTCCTGCCTTCTTTCTAGTACACTTAGCAGTGATGATTCCTTTAAAAAAACAGTGAATATTAGGACTGTACAATGGATATGAAATGTACTTACATGGGATTTAGATTCGACATTGGCTAGAGAAATCATGATTGTATCCTTGTCAGCTACCTCTGACTCGAGTCTGAGAGAATTTGATTTTGATTTCCCATGTTTGGTGGAGCACTTGGCTTTAGGAATCACTTTCTGAGTTGTGGCTGTCTTCTTTGAATCTTCCTTGTTTTAAAACTGAGTTGCAACCTGCTTGCTGTGGCTTTCCTATACCATGTGATGCACAATATTGAACATTTAAACAGTGAAATCATACCTCTTCTTTGGAAATCTCTACTGCAGAGCAAAGCTGACAACTTCCAAAGGACAGCTTTCCTGACATTTTCTGAATTTACTCCAGGTGATTTTGGTGCTTTTTTATCCTCAATATCATTCACATTGATCACCATTCCATAAGATCGATCATGTAAATTTGTACCAGGTTCTGCAGTTGCTTTGACCTTTCTGGTCTTGCATCACTTAGATGACTTGCTGCTGCCAGTGGGATTCCAAAGAGGACCTTGCATGATTTCCACCTCAGATGGTTGATCTTTCCCATCAAAATGTACAGATCTTGATCCCTTTGCCTCATTTTAGTTGGATTTCTTCCTCAGCTCCTGGTGGTGATTGAAGCATCTAAATCATTTCAGCAGTTAACTCAACTGGTGAGCATGTGTGTTCAAATGGACCACCATACATATTGTTGCCATTCAGACAAAAGTGGACATGTAATCCAGTGCCAGTGGCTGAATACAGACCACACCAGATCATTGTATCTCTACCAACAAACAATAAATCACCACTCACTATCTTGTACCTTTTTATATGGCTTTTTCTCCCTAAAGTGTGTCCACAAACATTTCATCATTTTTAAGGCAACAGCCTGCTGCTCTGGCATAAATGTGTTGTTGTACAAAGCGAGTGCAATATGAAAATCCAGATGTGCGGACCGCCATTTCGTCGCAACAATGTTTGTATCTGCCTGTATCTCTTACCGGAACACAGCAAGGACTGCTCCTAGGTATGCAGAAAGGGAAATATAGATTTGCAGCTCCTCATCTACAATGGGTGACTTTGGAAGGTCCTGTAAGGCTTTTGATGTTGATTGATATAAATGCAATTGGTGGACTATGAGTCTAATCACATTGACACACTTGTCAGGCACCTTTACCTATTCAATGAAGATTTCGTGTATATTCAACATCATCAGAAGCAGGAGGCTTACTGGTGTCTGTGAAGCATGTATTGTTAATGTGTAGATATTATCTTGCAGCTCCAGAGATGAGGCATAGTTCATAATGACATCAATCATAATTGGCGAGCGATCACAGATGTCCAGTACAAGAGGGGTTAATGTTGGGTACACCATTGTTATTGATTGGTGAGAAGAGGTGTTGGCAAAGATCAGTCTTGATGTTTGCTTGTAAACTTTAAAGCTCAGTCATTGGCATTTTCAAATAATGAAATTTTCAGAGCATGGGAACTGATACCTAATTTGAAATAAGTGTGACAATCATTGGCTCAGTATCACTAGTCAGTGTGTTCATTTGCCAAAGTAGCTCACATGGGAAACCAACATTGATTTTGTCTATAGCCACATATGATTCCTGTTTTTCAAAATGCTGAAGTCTGGGCATTTCTGATGTAGTACTCAAGCTCATGCTGAGCTCATATTCAGCTATTTCACACATCATGTCAAATGCCCATTGCACAAGAATCACTTCCCAAATGTTATTTGACACTCACCTGCTCAATCCGATGATTATCTGCAAACCTGATGCAAACCCGATGTGAAGAAGTAATAGTGACTGGCTAGCAAGTAAGCTAGAGCACTGATAAAATCCAACTGAGTGTGGGTGTGCTATATCAACCCAAGAGGATTGCTATGAGACACTTCCTTCCAATAAAATGTGAAGGGAGCAAATGCGGAACACAGGAGAACGAGCTTTGATTGAGGAAAGCAAAGCCAACAGTGAGAGCGAAGGCGAGAACACGAACCCGATGAAGAAGTGATGAGAAATGAGTGAGAGAGAGAGGTTTCTAGGTAAAGAGCAATGGGTACTAGGTAAAGTGTGGTTCCACGGGTAGTGGCTAGGTATGGACGAGGTTTATGACCGAGGTATAACTAGGTGTAAAATGCTATGTCAGAACCTGAGTACAGTTTGGATCCGTGCAGAGCCTAGGTAAAGAAACTTAGATGCACGTTCTCGGAATGGTCAAGAATGTGTGGGTTCAAAGTAAACAGTCAAAGTCAAAGACCAGATGCACTAGCACAAAATCTGATTCACTGAATGCACCATATGTCCAATTGACTCCGATTATCGATGATGGCCCTGCAATAGATATTGATAATGCAGATCAACCATCAGTACCACATCATCAAACAACCGATGAAGTCAAAGACCCAAGACTCATATGTCGCAGTACACTTTCAATGTTATAAAATGACACACACATTTGTCTTTCATAGTGCTGTATATATTGTCATAATGTCGGATCATTCATTTGGAGATGCACCTGAGATGGGTGCAATATTCCAGTATGCATTACCAAGGGCATGGGAGATTATGCCCAGTGAAAACTGGCTGTGCCCAGATAGGGCCGTATAGCTGAGATGTGAATTACCATATTAGTACTATGCCTAAATCTGCTTCTTTCTGTCGAGAACAACATTCTTCGAGTGCAGCGCATTGCAATTGCACGAACGCTGTGCATCATTGCAACATTTTTGCATCATTATCGTAAATACTTTGCAAACGCGCATTGCAAACGTGCAACCATTGCAACTTTCTCAATGTTACCATCAAACTCAAGTTCAGCCAAATTCATATGCGTCTGTAGCAAGCACAATTTTAGCCAGCCACATAATGTTTCGAGGTCAACATGTTATGAGCATATTCAACAGGCTGAGACAACAGCGGAGAAAGATAGAATTCGATCGGCCCAAGCATTGAATATACCAGGTACTGTTTGATTGGTATTGTAATTCCATGGTGCTGACTATGCACTATAGACATAGACAGTGCCGTCTTGAATCTCCCTCCTCTGAGTGGACAACTTGCCCAAGGTTCTTCCTCAGATCAATGTCCTAGTGACCGTCGTGCTGCAACGATACGAGCACTTGCCAAGATTGCTCAGGAGAATGCTGTTTCGAAGTGTACTGGATGTCACAAACGTGCCCGGATTTAAGAGCCTGATGATATGTCAAAAGATCTGGTAAACTTTAATTTTGATGAACAACTTTACAACTTTAATTAAAACATTGGTAGTCTATGGACCAATCTTCGGGTGAATTTGACTCCCATGTTCCTCCTGATGATTTCCCCATGCTGAACGGACCACCCATCCCTCTGAACGGACTACCTGTCCCACTAAACGAGCCACCCATCCCACCAAACGAGCCACCCATCCCACCAAACAAGCCACCCATCCCACCAAACAAGCCACCTGTCCCACCAAACAAGCCACCCATCCCCCCGAATGTCCCTGCTGAACTCAATGGGCACCAGCCGCAGTATCAGTTCATTCTGCAGTGCCACCCATGACCTAATATTGATGTGGAGGCACTGGCTGGGATAGCCAAGCTTCCAAAGATCAAGGAGACTATGGAGTACATACTGGCGCTGAAAAATGCATCACTAGAAGATCCGATAGCAAAATTAGGTGATGATGCGCTCGAGAGACTGCGCAATCCACCCAAAGGGCCCATTACTATAGATAGCCCAGAGATTCGGCACAGCATATCCATGTATCTTGCATTGGAACATGCATCCCAGGCGGCCTACAATCAGATAATGAGATCTACGACGCTCAACTTTGCAGGAGCTGATGGTGTTGATGACTTGCTGAGTTTTTATAATGTCGAGAGACTTGTTGCTGAATATACTGGTGTCGAATTAATCAAGCATGACATGTGCTTGAATTAATGCTTAGCTTTCACGGGCCCCTTTGCTGATCTCGAAACCTGCCCAATGTGCGACACATCTCGATGGGATCAAGCAAAGCTGCGTGCGAGCAATGGACATACCAAAGTCGCTGCTCAGACATTTACGACTATACCTATAGGTCCACAATTGCAGGCCCTTTATCGGCATCCCGACAGCGCACATGATATGCGCTACCTCCACAGCCGAGTTCAGGAAGTTCTTGTAGGCCTTGCACAAACTGGAGAGATTCCTGTTTTCGACGATATTGCAATGGGACACGATGCCATTGGTGCTGTACTTGATGGGGACATCAAGGAGAACAATATTGTTCTGATGGTGTCCCTGGATGGTGCCCAGTTGTACGAGAGCAAACAATCCGACTGTTGGATGTATATCTGGGTCATCATCAACCTTTCACCTGACAAGCGATACCGTAAAGTCCACGTCCGCCCTGGTGGGTTCATACCGGGGCCTAATAAGCCAAAGAACTTGGATTCCTTTCTCGTCGTGGGGCTACATCACCTCGCAGCTCTTCAGAATGAGGGCCTTGTTATATGGGACTCATCTCGTGATGTAACATTCACTCTGATCTTTACCTCATCTTCACGACTGCAGATGGACCCAGACTCATCTACTGGGACGGGATGGTGGGGCACAGCAGGAAGAACAGATGTCGAGTTTATTGTGGTGTCCTTGGCAGACACAAACCCAACGGGACACATTATTACCCCGCTCTATTGAAGCCACTAGGTCAATGTGCAACTGGTAGCGACCATGCTGATATTAGCATGTTTCGCCTCCCCCCTGGTGGTTCTCAAGAATATGCTGACAATTTACGCCACCTCGTCTCATCCCCTAGTCAACGACAATTGGAGATGCACAGTATAGAGACCGGTATCACGAAGCCACCTCTTATTCTTGGACTCAACCCTTCGCATTGCCTTGGAGTTCCCAACTGTATGACCACAGATATTATGCATCTCGCTGGTAACCTCAGTGACCTCCTCATGTCTCTCTGGCATGGAACAATAGATTGTGCCGCTACAGATGATGTAACTATGTGGGATTGGGCAGTGCTCCGTGATGCGGAAGCTTGGAGTGCACATGGGGAGTTGGTTGCACAAGCAGGTCTGTTTCTTCCCGGTTCTTTTGCTTGTAAACTGCATAGTATCGCAGAGAAACTCAACACGAGTTATAAAACTTGGGAATTCCAACTTTACACCTTTGGTCTCGCTCCTGGCCTACTCCATAATGTCCTTCCTGAGCGATATTGGAGGAGCTACTGCAAGCTCGTGCGAGGTGTTCAACTCATGTGTCAGCACAGTATCACCATCGAGCATATTCGAGAAGCCCAAACACTCTTGTGTAATTGGGAATATGAATTCAAACTCCTGTATTACAGACGACGTCAAGATCGCATCCACTTCATCCGTCCCTGCGTTCACCAAACTAACCACCTTGTTGCGGACACCATTCGCAAAGGCCCCCCTATTTGTTATGCACAGTGGACCATGGAGCGCACTATCGGGAACCTTGGACAAGAGATATGTCAACCATCTCGCCCTTATGCCAACCTGTCGCAAGAGGGTGTTCGACACTGTCAAGTTAATACACTTCTATCTGCCATCCCAGAGCTTGATGAACCTTGAAAAGGTCTTCCAATAGCTGCAATAGACTCGGGAGATGGATTTGCATTATTGCGCAAATGTGACAGATATGCATTCAGTCCGGTTGGAGGTGCGGCACAAGCCATACTTGACTACCTTGGAGATGGATCGGCACTTCCTCGTATCAAACGTTGGGCACGACTCCTCTTGCCCAATGGACAGATTGCATGGTCTGTCTGGAGAGAGACACTCAAACCGTTAGATCAGACTCGCACGTCACGCAATGTGAAAGTGAGAATTTCGGACATTTATGTGATGAATGTTACTGATGCATCCCAGATAAAATATCATGGGGAAGTTCGGTTCGGTGAAGTTCTATACTTTACCAGGCTTTTGGTTGAAGCAGGCCTTGATGAAGATCGTGACTGGCGCTGGCATGATGTTGCCCTTATTCAGATGTATTCCCATCCAGACGATGACCTTCTCCAGCTCTCCTCACATACCGTCACATCTTGCTCCTGTCTTGAAGATATTTGCGTCATTAGCATAAAGCAGATTCTAAGTGTCGTTGCGATGATTCCACGCAAGCCTATACTACCTTGTGGAGTTATGGATGCAGAAGGTCGATTTTTCATGCTGGAGAAGCCTGGATTAGATCTCTCAAGCGTAGGAATCGCTAATGTCCCTCCTGATGATGAGGACAATGTTCCAGACATAGAATAACAAGTAGACTGATAGAGCGTCCATTTTTTGTTACAATTGCCAATGTATTACAACAGGTATTTATAATGAGATATTGTTTCTATCGTTGGTGAGTACAAAATATAAGAGCGAGTGTAACATACATCGAGTGAGTGCAACAGTGAGTATGAGTGAGTGCAAAATATAACGGGCGAGTGCCAAATACAATGAACAAGCAGAACATGCAGACAGAACATCAAAAATCTAAAGAAAGGAGGGTTAAAAATCAAAGTCAAACATCTTTGTCTTGCATCTTTCAATCTGCACCAGCCTGATGGGGATATCTGATGCACTGAATGGCCTAATGATATGACGCCAAGGGCGAAATTGATCAAGGAGGATCTGCCTGGTAGTGGGATCTGGGTTTCCAGTGATTTGAGGCAGATGAATACATGGTGTTGCAGTGCCCGATGCATATGACCTAAAAATGAGTGTATATTATACCCTAGATAATTGAGGACTTACATCTCAAGCTGATCCACATCACTGAGAGCGTCCTCTTCCTTGATTGCCAGGACATCTTCTTCGAACTTGATCTTCCCCTCCACTTTCTTGACCTTAATCCCTACATCTGCTTCTTCAGCCTCTGATTCATGCTTGGTTTCCAAGTTGCTAGTATGGTGATACATTAGTCCAATCTATGTCTTTTATAATAATAAAATAATACCTTGTACTCGGATTTGGATCTGCACCATCGCACAGGCGGAAAACGAGGGTCTGAAAGAGATGTAGCACTATAAGCACCACATAGTAGATGGGGAAAATAAACTTACTTTGACTCCCGGTGTCCCGATGTTTAATTTTATGCAATAGTTCTTCCAATTGGGAAGAACTCCGTCAATCTCAAGGAAGATAATGTCGCCGCAGACACTGATGCTATCAGTCTTATTAATGGTAAGAGAGGACATAATAACTGATCAATAAGGTAGAGGAGTAGAGTTTGCGTAAAGGTTCTTGGACTTAGATGATCAGAGAGTTTGCGGCAAGTCCCAGCGTCAAGCCAACCTCCACAGAATCCACATTGGGGGTGGGAATTTACTCCTTCCCCCCTATCTACCGGCTCTACTAGTATTCCTGATGGGGATCTCTTTACAGATAGTTCCAGGATCCCACAGCCTCAATTTCAGCCCGTATGTTCGCTCTTCGTGCTTTTTCTGCTAACAAACCATCTTTAGGGCGCATACATGCATGAAAACCAACAGTTTCAGATGCTGTGCAAACAATATAGGGCACTGGAGTTGCAAATTGTGAGGGTCACAGCCGAACACGATTCTGTCATGTGCGTATCTTCTTGGTTTATTTATTTTTACTTACACTTGATGGTGCTGCATATCAATATCTTGCAAGTGTGGTTTGCTTCCCAATTAACGACCTATTCCAATTCAATCCTTCATCGATCCCAACACCAACAAGTACAAGTAATGCTGAACGCCCAAATCCAGAGACACATCCAAACGTTCGGTTTTGGGACAAGGCCGAGTACCTTGAGTGGTTGGATTCTGCCGATGCTGAACACACTGAACTGCGTGGCAAGCTCGCATTACTGGAGGACAGCAATGGAAATCCAATTTCGGAAACCACAATCGATGCTATCCGTAAAGCTCTGCGTGCAGCATGGTCAGAGCTTCTCATTCGCAAACTCGCACCTTTGACTTGGGGGAAGCTGACAACATCAGGCGCCCAGCTGATGAATAGCTTGATGGAAAATGCCTACCCACTATTCAAGCTCGCCAACAACAGCTGGAAGCTTGACTACCTCACTACGATGTCTTACTCGTCTTGGCGGCGAAATCACATGGACAAATGTGGTAATCCACTAGTGGGTGGCGATGAGGAGGGTCATACCACTTCAAAAGGCAAGAAAAGAAAGCAGTGTATTAAATCTGAAGCACCTGAAGTCCCTGAAAAGAAGATCAAAGGTTCATCATACTGCAGTTACTGACAGTGGCTAATACTCCCATTTTTCAGTTGACTGCGGTGCACTAGAGATTACCGTCCTGCCACTGACTCCTCCACCATCGTCTATTTCATCTCTACCAGAATGCCCAATGCCATCCTTGACACCATCATATCCTTCCCAAGCAGAAGAAGGTGCAACATCAACATCAACAATTCCGCAAGAGCCCACTCCACAAGTACACGAAGCAGTTGCTGTACCTGTTCTTGAAGATATTCAGCCTAAGAGTATCCTTCCCGAGCCTATCTGCGCTCCAAAACCTGTCAAAATCACAATCGTTAATCCACTGTGAGTTGCTCATATAGCTTTATTCACCGCTAATGACTTTAAACAGTTCTACACTGGCATTTGTTGCATCCAGTGTCGCTTCCATTGACCCATCATCTGAGCTACAATCTACCAGTGAGCCTGCACCTACAGTGGCTCAAAAAAGTGTCTCAATGTTTGTAACTTTTCATGTAACCGCTTTATTATGAGCCAGGGTGTGGGAATATGACTAAATTATAGGGAGGTGTCATAAAGCTATACTTCTTAGCCTCATTTGAGTTTCCTATAGCGTGGGAAGCTGATGTCATCATGTGCAGATATGGCTATTTTAATTTGGTGACACATTGAGACACTTTTTTGACTTTTAGTTTGATCAACACAATCTCTATAATTATGATACTTTATGTGACCTTCTGTTGCTCTAATCACTTCTGCCACTCTTCTAGACATGCTATCTATCAATTTTGATTATATCTTGTTAGCACTCCTTTCTCACTCTGCTGCAACTCTGTCCTACAGCTGAAATAGCCCCTATGATAAATTTTGATAGGCTGCAAGCAATTTCTTGAATATTTTTCAGAGATATTCAATAGGGCTGTTGTATAGGGACTATGCTAGACATGATAGAACATTGAGATCATGGTATTTGAGCTGCTAGTAACCAACTTAGACATATACTTAGGATCATTATTTTATTGCAACATAGTACCTTGCTCATTAATCCACTGGGTGCGGGATCTATCTTTTCCGCCAGAAAAACAGTAAACTTTTTAAAAGAAAAGGGCAAAATTTATCCCTCATTTTATCTGTCAAAAAGTTGTGAAACAAAATTATAATGGTTTTCTGACTTATCTCTCACACAAATCATGAATAAATCAAAATTTTATTGTCTCAATTTTCTCATAATATCTCACATTAAAATTGTAAAATAATGTTCACATGTGTGGCCAAACAAAATTCTGGACAAATTGGAAGCAACACAGGTTATGATGTGTCTCAAAAGTGTGTTTGAGAAAAATTGAATGGAAACACAAATTTAGCTTGGAATTTGTCTGGTGGAAAAGAGCAGAAAAAATTAAGACTCCACAACCATTTCAATGTCTCTAGTGTTTGTCTGGCAGAAAAATCAGAAAAACATTGTGACCAGCTGTCACAATAAACATAAGATGTTTTCAACATAAAAATAAGAAACAAATTGGGAACAGAATATTCCAATGTATTCAAAATTTGTACATCTGAAAAAAGTTGAAACCATTAAAATGGAGAAATTTTGAATGTCATACAACATAAGTACTCGAACTGCCAATTGTCAATTGCCATTTGCCATTTGCCAATTGCCATTTGCCATTTGCCATTTGCCATTTGCCATTTGCCATTTGCCATTTGCCATTTGCCATTTGCCATTTGCCATTTGCCAATTGCCAATTGTCAATTGTCAATTGCCAATCACCATTCACCAATTGCCATTCGCCAATTGCCATTCACCAATGGACAATCACTCATGTTCACCTAGGAAGAAAATGTTCATTCCATAGCTTGTTCAAGTTCTTTTCCTTAACTACTAATGTGCCTGATTCCAAGTGTTTCAAACCCACACTCATGTGTAAAAACAAACATCCATAAAATACCAGCATGCACGCATGCACCTTTAGCATGATGAGGTCAGCATCAAGACCATACAAGCAATGCCACACATTTGAATTATAATCAGGTTGGGCTCTCGATAATCGAATGCATTCCATGATCTTGTGTTCACCTTCACCCGACACTTTGTGACCGAACAATACGACTCGCACACCACGCCATTTAGCATCTTTGGTGATCTTCTTGTTGACAAAATATCGTAGCTATGCGGATAGCCTGACCATGAAAGGAGTATCTAAGACGGAATAAACAACATGATGCCATATGAAATGACGTAGAATGCACCTTGCTATCAGGCATCTTCATCATTTGGATGTGAGCCTAGAATTAAATTTGAACGCCGGTCTACACTGTATCTCCAGGGACTACTTACAATTATGAATGGTTCTATTGAAAACAAGATAGAGATTATCTATTCGAAGACTTCAGCGCAAGAATACTAAGTAAGTCTGATAACTCACCAAATTCTGGAATCTTGTTCTCCTCGATTAACTGCGAGGTAAGCGGATACCGCTCACTACCGAGAAATCAGTAGTGCTGGGAAATATGGCTATCAACAATAGTCTTGAATTTGTTGTTCTCCGTTTTATCTGAAGGGAAGAACTACGAGGTCATTTAGAAAGATAAATCGTGGCAGGCGTTGCGACATACTGCCAAGACAACAGACAAAGCGCTGTCGGTAGTTGAAGCACGCGTGGGAGCAAGAACCCGTTTCGACCGCCTCAACGAAACCATCATCTTTCAAACCCTTCGGCTTCTCTTCCACGATCTCTGTTAGTACTTCTAATGCCAAGACGATCCGGTCTGCCGAGACGAGCACTGCCACTTCCAGAACTAGCACTTGGTCCTAACCCCGACGCAAGCGCTGCCAGCGTGATATCAAATGCAGAAAGCACAGGTTCTGCTTTGACTTCCGCTTCTGGCTCGGCGTCTTCGTGAAGAATCCATAATTCGTGACTTTCGACACAGGCGAGGGAAGTGCGGGGCTGGTGGACATGGGCAATGACGACAGCAGTAGTGAAGAAGCTGAATCTGAATGTCACGGCGTAAGGTTTACAAAATTCGTGTTTAGTCTCCTAAGAAGCGTGAGCAATGTGTGGGGTGCGCAAAAAGCCAGCGTAGTTTGATACACCAGTATTCCTGAGACTCCATTAATGCCTGATGCAAACCACAAAAAGAGAAAAAATGGGACGAGATGAAACAGGACGCACCTTCGACTTGCGTAGTGCTAACAGGTGAATTACAGGGCACGCACGTGTGGACGACTACTACTTGGTCTTTACGTTCGGGGAGAGGCTCGGGATTATTCATTCGGCGGTCTTCGCTTGATGATGATGAGGTGGCGGGGTGCGGGTGATGCGAATCGTGTCCACTGAGTTCCCTTTTCCCATTCGAGCTCAAGCTCGGCAATGTGGACACTATCAGGACCAAGCAGTTCTGCATCTTGCCAGTCCAGTACGCTGTTCCTGAGCTCCAGAGACAGTTTCTTCGCATGTGTGGGCCAAGGAGGGGAACTATTGACCCTTGGTGGCGCAGACAGTGCTGATGAATAATAGAACATGAACCCCATGCTTGAACCTGGAGACGTTGGAGAACGGATTAGTAGCAACATGGAAGAAAACGCGAACCCACTCCATGGAACACTCATAGGCGACAACAACGATCCAATCTGGAGGTGATGCGCTTCCTCTAGTTTGGTCGATGGATGGTGATACCCTGTGAGTTTGTCAGCTCTTGAGATGAGTCTTTTGCGTCTCTCTCCGCACTTTTCCATTGGATGACGGGATTGCTTCAAAGGTTTTGTAGTTGAAGTGGAAGCAGGGTTATTTGAAAGGAGAGTACCTAGCACGAGAGAAAGGACAGGTTATGCCACTAGCTTTTAAAAGATACCATACGATTATACCTTTGTGTGGGCCGGTAACGATGTTCCCATTTGGACACGTGGAGTCGAGTGGCTGCCTTCGAAGGGGGCGCGCCTCCTACACAGGAATATTGGAGTGCAGGGTGAGATCGTCGTCAGCAGGTGTGCCAGGGAGGTTGCGACAAAGAAGATGGAGTCTTGTTGAGCCTCGCATCGAGAGTGATAGTTTCAAATGTAAGTAGTTATTGCTTGCAGAAACACTAGGGTACCGGTAAATGATAGTAGGGGGATGAGTTTGAAGTCATTTTTGCAAGGTCCTTGATCCTCATGGCGCAATTGTCCTAGAGATACGCGCGTGAAGATGGGAATAGGAACAGGGAAAAGGGACTGACTACGCTGAGGAAACAATGATCGTTAACATGAAATATCTTGCTAGTGGCATCTTCAGGGTGCATCATAACATTTGGTAGTGGAAATATAGGGAAGTGAGATTGATCTTGAGTTGATTTTGTTGTTGTTGGTTTATACACTTCAGTGGTTGTAATTGACAAAGAAGAGCGCTTGTTTACATCAGATGGGGGTTGAAATTTTGAAACATTGATGCACACATATATACTGGCAAGCGGAGGATAACTTAATAAATACAAATATATCTATTGCATAAAGTACATGTTCTTCCTTGAGACGAGGTTCGCAATGACCGGAATGATAATGACAAATAGACATATGCTTGCCGTGGTCACATTGCATTTTGAACGTTTATCCCTAAATTTGAGCACACACACAAATTCGAGTTCTATCGGGATACTGAGATTTGCCTCAAGAGTCATGGTGCAGGGATAAACTTACCCGTGTCTTCTGTGCACCACACCGTCACATCGCTGACATCCGAGTTGGGAAAGCCAATTGCATCTCAGAATATATTGTTGTCGACTGCACAAGCGTGAGCCTATTTGGCCGGCAGGTCATCAGGAACCGGAAGCGCGGAAAAGCACCTTGCGTTGGACGTCCGTTACTTTTGAAGTGAGTCGACACATGGCATCGGTCAATAACTCAAAAGAATCAGGTCAGGTCAGGGGCCCTCCAAGGAATACCGATGATTCCGTAGCCTTCTGCTTCACTTTCATCCCCGCTGTGCACCTCGAAAGTCAAGCGGCGGAGGAAGGGCAAGAATCACTTCAAATCATTGAAGGCTTTGGCTACATTTGCACGGCGTACAGACAACTGAAACAGTGTTGTTATTGTTGTCATTATATCATAGATAAAAATAGACTCACTCCATATCGACGCTGCTGCCGGGCATTGGCACTTCCGTCAAATCTCCTAAAGGTATCTTCACCCCCACTATCGTACTCCCCATCGCTACGGTGACCCCCCTTATCTAGACGTTGCATTTGCTTCACAAGGCATTTCAGGTGAGTCAAAAATCTCGCCTCAATCTCACTGGGGTCAGCTGCATAGTAACTCCCACATTCGAGGAAGTCCTTGCGGAAAATAACGGCGACACACTTATTCCAAGCTGAAGATAAACTGACTTTCAGGTCCACACGGAAGTTGTCTGCTGTAGGCCCTCTGATACCCGCAGCCGCAAAGCGATTGACTTCCTTAGGGGAGGCGACATTTGACGATGTAAACGGAGAATTTTTGCTGTCTCGGCCCATCATCAGGAGGGTATGAGTTCAAATGTTTCTCTACCAGCCTGATTAGTAGTTTGCAATGGATATGCATTTGCATGATGACCTACCAAGAGTTTACTAACTTCGAATGTTTGGTGGCGCACCTCCGCTGTCCTTGGCCTGGGTTGACGGGTGTTTATGCGTTGGGGCTCAAGGTTTGTCTCCAGAGGTTGATCTTGCATCTTCACAAGCATATCCGTAATGGCATCGAGTCTGGGGAGTAAGGCAATTGTATCATTGCCACGTAATCCCGTCTTGATTCCTTGAAGGATGGATGCTATTTTTGCGATGTCGCCGACTGTCGCCGGGTCATTCTTAATTATCCTCCTGTCAGTTATCGTGACGTGGATACAAAATTCGTCACCCTATGTACCTGATCGCGCTGCAAAATATGCTCGATTTCATTAATATTGTCTTGAAGTATTTCATCAGCTGACTGATGGCCATTAGTTAGCGATGAGTTAGTTAAGAGAAATTATACTTGTACTGATTGCTCGATACCGTGCCACTCTGGATGTCCTTCCTCATCATCTGAAGTAGAGTCTTTCGAGCTGTCTGAGCCCACAAAGTCGTCCCTGGAACCCATTTCAACGTCAATATACCCCCTAGTGTAATATGAACGTTGATACAAATCTTGATCATCAATGTTCATATCTGAAAGGTCATTGTCATAATCCGTTGTTGGTATGACTGCGCAATGCAAGAGTGGTGAATTGTGATTGTCCCCTGAACAGCTTTATCTGTTTTCGTCACAATCCTCTAAGTCCATAGGCTCCCAGGCACAGTCTTCCACATCGTCAGATACGCTAGCTTCATCATCGGCATCATCCAATGTGCAGCTGCCGGGTTCGTCGTCTGAGTGATACGTGTGGTTAGAATCATCTTCCACACCAACGGATCCGTCTGATGCACTGTCGCCATCTGACCTGCAGCTGCCGGGTTTGTCATCCGAACGACAAGTGCAATTAGAATCATCTTCGAGACGACCAGAGTCGTCTGATGTGTCTGCCTCGTCATTCAGCATGCTGGGGTGTTCAGTGGGGCTGCGAGCAGGAACGTGTGCATTGTTGGCCTCGTAGTTATCACCAATGGGAGCGACGTGAGTGAATCCATGGCCTAGGTGACCACTGTTGACTAAATACGACGAAGGCACTTGGTCAAGACCTTGTTCGGGCTCGCTTATATCAATCGGAGAGTTACAAAGGTTAAGTCCAATGTCGTCGATAGAGCCATCTGATGTACCGTCGTCGTCCAACTTGCAGTTATCTTCCATGCAACCAGAGTCAGCGTCTGATACGTCGGTATCGTCATCCAACTTGCTACTGAGTTTAGCGGAGCTGCAAGTGGGAGGTGAAGAGCCGATGTGTGCGATGTTAGCCTCGTGATCATCATCAATGGGAGTGACACAAGTAAATTCAACACTTAGGTGACTGCTTTTGGCTAAAGATAACGAAGGCTCTCGGTCGAGATCTTGCTCAGACTCATTTTCACCAGTCGAAGAATTACACAGGCCAAGGTCAACGCCATCAAGGAAATGCTCCAGATTATCGACTCGGTCATGGACATCCGTGGGATTTATGATCTGCGGGGTCGACATGTCATTCTCGGCGACGGCCGTAGAATCTACAATAGAGTTGCAATGATTCTCTGTACTTTTTAAGAAAGAAGTTGAGCTGACCGTCGGCGTTATCATTCATAACATCTGCTTCAGGGAAAGAGGTTCGCATGGAACTGTCATCTGGATCCACCCTCTCTAGAGCAACTGTAGCATCTAAAAGATCATCCAAGTTGACGCTTTGAGAAAGGAGCCCAGAGTTGTCATCACTACCGATACCATTCATAACATCTTCTTGCGGATTGGTGGCAAGTATGAAGTTGGGATCTGCGTCTTGACTTTGCAATTTTGACCCTACATTTGCTGGCGCTGGATAATGAGAAATTTGATCTGTGCAGGGGCCTGCAGAATCTTCGGGGGTGGAAGATACTTGGTTAATAATAGTATTGGCATGTCGAACAAGTGCTAGATCTGGGTGCAATGAGACAAGCGCAACAACGTGTACCGAGACATCTTCACAAGCTGATGATGAGGCTTGCTCTGACGGTGAGCAATCTGAAATAGCAGAGAGCTGTGGAACATCTCGAGTGCGTTCTCCATGGGAGCGGTTGATTGCAAGGATGCGTTCATTTCTCGCACATTGAGTATTGTCGCGAGCCAGCATTGCAGTAAGATCAAGGCGAGGGACAAAATTCGGGTCACTCTCTTCCAAAGATGTCCGAGTCTGTCTGAACTTTTTTGATGTGGGAGGTTCTGCAGGAGTGTCATCCTCTGCCTTGCGTTTAGAACGAATCGGCGAAACAGCACGAAGTCGCTTAGGGGCGGACGGGCCAGCGGAACCTTGGGGGGGCCTTTCAGCCTTGCGCTTACGCGATTCTTGAAGCATTCCTGCATGCGATCAACATTGAAATCAGAAGCTGTACGATCGATCCTGCCGCCAGAAGGCTCACCTGTAGACATGGGACCTTGCGAATTGTGGTCACCATCTGCATCAAATACACCTTTGACACAAGCAAGTGGCTGGTATAGCTCACCTACTAGGCCTGATTGCAAGGTTGGATTGGACGCTTTTGCTGCGAAACGAGTCGACATCCGATGAATTAGTGTCCACGGAAGGTGCTGATGTTTTTGATCAGGCCTGGCATGTTTGCCACTTGTACTATGATTAATCATAGGAAAGAGATGAGAACTGAATTGGAGGCACTACTCAGCTGTTGGTTATATCAGATTGACAAGGTAATTTGTGGCACAGCGCGAATTGGTGCCATCGCATATAAGCTTTTGATTGTCGATGATAGATGACAATCGAGAATCGTTCAGTGCTATGTTTAGAAAATTGTTGTTATTACACAATATTGATGAAAATTTGTTGCAGTACCTGCAATGTTTAATTTAGGGTAATTGGACGAGTGAGCAGACCGTTTCAACTTTCAACTCCCCTCGGGTCTTCCTGTGTCTCTTTGTCTTGAGCCAGGCCCCTGCGGCTCTTGCCAGAGTCCCTTATTTCCTGGCTCGTCTGCATCCCATCGAGACAATCAGTCGACCATCGGTCATCGTTTATTCGTTTAAGGCTTAATCAGTGCTCTTGTATCCTTTAACGGATGCCGATATGTACCACTAACTTCAAACATTGAAATGTTGATTACAACGTTAACGTTGATCGATTAATCAATTAGCGACCAATCAAAGATGGGTCTAGTTTGCTTTATATAACCCGCAGCACCGCGTTCTTATGTAAAAGTAACAGTTTTTGTTCTTTATGATGCCACTGATCTGCGGAAATGAGTGATTGTTGGAAGGAACACAATGGTGAGGCGAGAATTGCCCTCTATTTGAGCTGAACAAACTCTGGCACGAAATAGTTCAATTTCTTCTAGATCCATCTGATTCACCCCGGTCCCCCACCCATGCTCGAAGCTATAGCTGCATATGTCCAAAATATGATAATACCAAACCCAAGCCTGTCATTCCAGGCACGAACTATTCATGTGGTCGCACCTGTCGAGGAAGATGATCACGATGACATGGTTATCATACGGAACGGACCCGGTGGCTCAGACATCTCCGATCACAAGAATTCCGACATAACACTGATTGAGCCATTAGTGAGTCAATTTGCAGTTTGATCCTGCACGTGTTGCTGTATCTCTGTTAGATGGATGCGAATGTGTCATTGAAGGCAGAACTTGCCAGGGAGAGAGGCCACTGTACATCTCTCCAGAGTGCCATTGCTACAATCCTTGCCACCGTCAAAGATTGTATCAGGTGCGAAGTTTGCACCGGAGTTCTCCGCCGTCAATACATGTGAGTGGCCTGACATTCCCGGAATGTTTAAGTCTGAGCTTCAGCTCAGACTGACGGAGTGTGGCCACTCCTTTTGTCTGAGATGTTTGCAGATGACCTTGTGTATGTCATTGTGTGACCATGTGCAGTTCACCCTTGGTATGCATCGTCCCTCATACACCAATGAATCGATCTCTGCGCAACAGATGGCGATCATCCAGGAGACAATCCACCGATTGAGCGAATGTCATCTTCCGTTACCAACATACAAATGCCCGAAGTGTCGCAGCAAGATTTCTTCCAGGCCCATTCCCGCGTTCGCACTGTTGCAGCTTGCCGATGATGTGGCAAGGTTGCACAAGGAATTCGGCCAAGAGAATGGATACAGTGATACGACCAAAGTTGTCATTGATACTGTACCTGCTGAACTAACTTGGAGTGTCTTCTTCGCATGAGATATATTGGTACCTACTCATATCTAACATATATCATAACAAGAGTACCGATTACTGGTCAATGGAGATATCGTTACTTTGAGTCTTGGGACCCTGGAACCTATAATTGTGAAGTCGTTAGGAGACGATGTCACAAGTCCACAAATGAGTGTCAGCCAGGGTTCCGTCGCTCAACTCTTGTTAGAGGACAATGCAGACAACCTGGACATAGTTAATTTCCCTGAGGTGATGTTAAAAAACGCTCTCGCAAGGTCCACACACGATGCTTTGGCTCGCATGCTATGTGCTTTGGGGAGAAGCAGTGGCGACAATAGCATCTACGCTGTGGAATGGTTCATCAGTATAGGGAGGTATTCACGAACCTATTCACGAACCAACAATGTCATTGCAGCATTATGGTGTGCTGCTCGCATCCTTGAAGGGATCAGCGGCTTTGGTCTGGACGAAGGTGGCATGGCTATTTCGAGTAGGCCCCACAGCAGGAAACTGGAGCGGTTTGCGAGAGGCTTAGCTCGTGACCTCGCTGAGTCATGGGACGAAGAGCCAGATCTCAACAGCCAGAGTGATATTCCCCGCACGGATCGTCAGACGGATGACTCATTGCTGGAGGTGGGGTTTACAAAGGGATTTAAGACTATCTGTGCCACCCTGCAGGTTGCGACGAAAGTGATGGCCGTGCTTGTTCGCCTCGTAGGGGCTGATGTGGTGCAGAAGGCTGGTGATGTCGTTGAAGAATGCTTTCATCGTTTGGATGAGTATCATGGGTACGACGTCATTGTCCAGAACTTGATGGGAGTATTGGGAGAAGTGATCAAGGTCATCGAGGCTGACGAGCCTCTCACCCAAAAGGAAGATCAGGACGACATGCAGTCGTCGATGATAACCAGTTCACTGGAGCCACTCTTTGAATGGCTTTCTCATCGGAAGGATCTTCTGCCTCATGAAGACGCTACTGACCACGGTCCTGCCCCTTATAGGGCATGTGGTACTACCAAGGCAGATTCTGCTGAAAAACAGTCAGATAGTCCTACCACACAACCGAAAGTTGCCGAAGATACCGAGCCTGCGCCCACACCATGATATTGTATCTAACTATCAATCTTCCAATCTTATGGTTCAGGGGGTGGAAGGTGTCGGAAGATGTCTACCCCAGCTTCCTGGAACGATCGTGCAGAAGCATCATCTCTGTGGTAATTTGAGACAAATACTGCGTAATATGTCGACACACTTACACCTTATAGCTCAAATTGTAGACCACTCTTTGAACACCACTCTGGATGATCTTGATGGTACATTTCAAACATGGACATCTAGGCCCAGAATGAAACCCAACAGTGAAGTTGTAATGTTGTACCCACGTATTGCAATACATAGTGGCATTCGTGCCAGCCCGATCTCTTCCTGCTTCCAAAAGCGCATTTTCTTCGGCATTTAAGCAAAGATATTCGGTACCATTAGTCGCCGATGTGCGATTGCAATGTCTGCATCCCCCTGTATTTTTATCAGCAAGTGACCGGGGGGAGGGAAAGATAAATACCGTCATTGCAGTTTTTGACACCACGAGGAGTACCGTTATATATGTGGGCCGAGATAACAGCTTCGATATCCGAAGGACAACTTGGACATATCCCATTGAGGTCTAAGTCAATTGGTATTCGTAATATCTAAAGGTGATGATAGAGTTCTGTGATGAAATCGAAGGAATTGACGATTTTGAGTTTGACCTGTGGGCTTGCGCGGTGTGCCTCAGCTAAACGTTCAGCATCAGCTGACGAGATAAATACCAGTGGCAGCGGTGATAACGTTGCAAGATGGGTGTATCTATGCAAATTAGCATGAAGAACGGGCGCCTGATGAAGTAGTTCACTAGTCTGTCTGAGTCGATGTCAGTTGTAACAAAATTTGAGCGCCAATGCTCTGTGATGTTGTCCAGTGACAGGGCTGGTGAGGCAAAGGAAAGAGTTTTCACGTTTGAGTTTTGAGAGGAAGACAGTGATAAGGTGAGTCCAAAAGGCATTTGTGCTCATCGCCAATGGTATTGGGCTGCAGCAAAAGCAGGGGCAACACCGGCGAGACGACCGTATTTTGAATGCTTGCTGAGATCTGAGGGGACCATTGTTGGTCTTTTGAATTCAGAGTACAGGGTGTTTAGCAGGACCTGCCTCTACATCCTTGTCGTGCAAGCGGACAGACGTAAAGCCTTTGGTGGCTAGGTAATTTTCGACAGTGGACTTCCCCAAAAAACGAAAACCAATTATAGCAATAAACATCGAGGCGGCGTGACACGAAAGACAAAGTAGCAGGTCGAGGTGAATGTTGAATATGAAGAAGTCACGTGATTTATTATAATAAACAAACGACATCAATCGTCTGATTGGAAGGCTGCTAATACTTCAAATTTTCAAAGTTTCACTAATTAAGGGTGTAGAACGTAACATTGCCTATCAAGGGTTGGTCATGTATGAAGGCCAGCGGACAAAATTTGTCTCCTCCAGGCTTGACACGTAACTTGTACAGCTCCTCCTCCAGGAACTGCTGGCCTGGAGAGTCATCTCGATCGCCACTCAAAAACTCACTCATGCCTCCCCATGTCTCAGTGATCGCACCAGCACCAAATTGTTGCTGAAGTTCAGTGTGATCGCCATAAAGTTCATCATCCTCTTTAACTACAATTCATCAGGATATTCATCTCGACTGCGTAAAAACACACACCGATGATAGCAGTTTCATTTTGGTAGGAACCGTACTGATCCATGTTTTCTGAATATTCTATCTCTCCTTGGTATTGCTCTCGAGAAACAGCAGACTCGGCATATGTTGGCTGCGAGGTGGCATGGGCGCATTCAATGACTGAGGGCTGAGGGTTTCAAGATGCTGTTGCACTTTTATCATTCCGTTCATAAGCTCTTTGGCCCATTCAGGTGGCTCTTGCTGTTGCAGAGTTGAGGTCAGATTGAAACATTACAAACAGTTGGAGTAACTTACTGTGTCTGGCTGGAAGCCCGCATCCAGATGGACACTAGGATCATGATCATGGAATGACTTCCTGTACTGTCACATGGACTGCGAGGATGTAAGATACATTCAACATGAAGAATAAGCAGTTGAGCACATATCGTGGTCCGATGATCTCATTGGATGAGAGGTGTAGCGGTGAAGGATACGGAGGACGTTTGAGAAAGCTGTGTGAGTGAACAGTTAGAGAGACGGACGATGCGAAGTAAATCGAATACCATGGTCATTGAGCAAATCGAGGACGAGCCATTCGCCTTCCCGCGGCAGATGTCTTCCGAATTATAGTCAGAGCACGAGGAATTCTTGTGGTGTTCTCCTTTGTCCGAATGTTCTTTTGATGTTGAGGTAGGTTTGTCTGGTAGAGGGGTAATGTCTGCTGCTTCAACTTGCACATCTGTTTTCCAGTTTTCTGCAATCAGAGACGAGGGGGGAGACATGGGTGGTGAAGAGGCTGAGAAGGAGGATGCCATGAACTGCTTACCTCGAAACTTGAGGCAAGCGATGTGTTGCTCTACAATGATGGAACAAGCGCTTGCAAGAGACTCTGCACCACGAAGCGTCCATAATGAGGTGGTAAGCACGCAATGCGGTAACTGTATGCTTAAAAAATGCACGGATGAATCTCTGCAGAAACAGCGTGCCATATCCATTGATCTTTCCATTCGACTTTAGTTTTTCCTCTTCTTTTCAGGTTGCAGGGGAGTATGAACAGTAGACATCTTGTCTCTACTTCTTGCCTTCAACCTCAGGCTATTGCTGGTGGCTGCAGGGGATTCGAATCAGCCTGACTTCACACTCCATACTGCACGGAGGGCCCTGGTTTTGAATTCAAAGTAGGGTTGAACATACTCTGACATGATTTCTGTTGGTAGTTGGACGACCTTTCTTGAGCGGTGCATCTCTAAAGGTTCGCAGGGCCGAATTTTATGCCACGATAGGGCATAGTTATCTTCTAGAATTGTTCCAGTTGAAAAGGATATAAGGGTATACTGGTCTGTGACTGGACTACTGCCAGGTTGAGTGGTGTGTGAAGCAGAAGCGGTCAATGTCTTTCCAGGTCGGCGAGAATATGAGGGCATGTAGGAAATGGCCAGTCTGTGTTAAGTCTGCGCAGACTCCGCCTCAAAGTCTGGGGGACACGTCTGGGTGTGTTTTATCAGCAAGCTCCGGGTTATCTGACATCATCACTCCCGCCACTACGCCAGCCACTGTGACACTAATCCCATCAGCTACACCGTCAGTGGCTAGCCCCCAGACTTTAACACAGAGTCTGTGACTTGTCTGTATAGACCTCACACAGACTGGCCAAATCCTGCACTTTCTGGAGAATATATAGTCTGACGCTCAAGTTCTGGGTGGCAATAGGTCCTAAAGGTCGTCAAAGTCGTGTATATATGTGCATGTCAATATGAACACGATAACGATGCTACGACAGTGTAATAATGGTTGCAGTCGCGAATATATGTAAGCTACATGCACAAGTTGATAGGAATTTACACGAGCATGATGCATTGTCACATATATACACCCCAACAAAGAAAGCAACAACTGTCGACCACAATTTGCTGTATTCTGTTATGCAACCTGTGCGGACTATTTAGGACGATACTCGAGAAGTAGCACATCAAGTATCTCAGGTTCTTCGTGATAAACGTAATTTTTGAGGCGCTGTTTTGGACCAGATCTGACTTCCCATGCTGACGTCTCGAGAGTCGAGCTCACCCCCGAGTAAGTAATACTTAGACAAACCCTTTTTGCTGCCATTGCGTGCACGATGGAATTGGTGTGCGTTGTATACGTAGCAAAATAAAACATTATTCATAGGTCCAACACTAGGCTTCGATGTCAATTCTAGACTGCGGATGAGCAATTGAAGTGTTTGCAGGCACAGATTTACCCACCTTATCAAGGGGTAGCGCATGGATACAAGGAACAGCATGGGCCCCGATATTCAGCGAGTACGGTGTATAGGCAAATGGGCACATGATCTCGCTTAGTGGGACAAGAACACGCCCTGCCATGAAGGAAGCATAGAAAAGTTGACCGCCAGCCAATGGAAACGCGCGAAAGGGGTCCATAACTGCATGGTTCGACGACAAAGACTTGAACTCGCGCAGCACCACAAAGTGGTGTACAAGAACAACATCGTTATCACATCGATGGCCATATGCAGAGGTGTCTTGAATCTGACCTGCAAACCAAACCGGCGACGAAGGCCTTCTGTAGACGACGTAGCTGTCGCGGGGAGATACTCCGGCAGTCTTGTAGACATAATCTCCTACAGCGATTGATTTTAAGTGCAGGCCACGAAGGGCAACCCTCAGAGGTTTCCCAGGCTCACGAGATTCTGGATGGTGATTTAACCAAGTGGACAGCAAGGAGGAGATTGATTCGTGGAGTGCCGATGATTGTGAGTGCTGCCAGGTGATGGGAACAGTACTAGTAGCATGTTCGAAAGCAATTATGTTGCCCTTCAGCATGCCGTGCACATCACGATTGAAAGCCCTTTCAAAGGCTGGGCGAAGGGTCTCGGTCACTCCAGGAGCAGCATTATCATTAAACAACGCCCGAAGGTTCTGTTCTTGGCAGAAACGAGTAGACATAGTTGCTTCCAGATCACCTAGGTGAGGAAAGAGGTAAGCGTCGCATAGAGATAGAGGGAATATCACTGGCAGTACATACCAAATTTCATGTTTGTGTTGATACCCTGAAGTTTGTAGTTGAAACGTTCAAAGGGAAAGCACCTCCAAGCATGTGCTGGGCCCCACATGTTGAATAAATTGGCCAGATGGATAGAAAGGTGTTGATTAGGCGTCATAGTAGCACCGGGATACAAATCAAGTAAGCCTTGGAGATAGTGCAACATGTGAGAGTGAAATGAGTCGACACGTTTGGTAGAGATCCTCCTCATAGATGCCAGCTTTGTCGCAGTGACTAGATCCATGAAGTTGGTCAGCATAGTGTACCGCTCACTATCCTTTGGTTCGTTGCCCCATATGCGAATAAGCGTGTGGACAAAGTTGATGGTACATGTCGTCCACCACTGATCTGCACTAAGCTTTCCATGCCTAGCAGACCCAACGGCCCTCGGAGCAGTTGCGATGTTGGAAGGCAGTATCATAATATTGATATCCTTCCATACCTCTCCAAGAGTGCTTTTCCCCAAAACACGGGTCTTCTTGGAGCTTCTGTGCCTTCTAGGCGTGGGTTCGGGTGATTGATTATTCAACCCACTCATTTCGCGCTGCATACATATTAGTTGGGTGAAAGAAAAGCAACGGGTGGACAGACGTGTTCAAGGAGCTTATCGGCAAGTTGTGACTTTTTCAAACCAGCCAATTGAGCATCTGGCTGTCTGACAGCGATGCCTCTCAACCTGACCGCACATAGTGCAACTAGAGACACTTTTTTGAGCCGAGTCAGTTTCCCACGAGTAACATTGCGTGCATCCATCACATGCGCAGCTTTTATGAAGTCAGGTTGCGAAACACCATAAAGGCTCTCCACATCCATGGCTGTACCAGACTTTGTATCCGGTACGTGCTTTTCACGCTGCAGGAGTAAATATTAGCCTGGCCCATGGGAGAGCTATTACACTGACCCAAATAATAAGATCTTGTGCTAGTGCTGTCTTTGTGAGAGCGTTATGATCTCTTCCATGCCCGAACTTCGCAACACATAGGGACACAAGCAGGGCCTTGCGGAATTTGTTAATGGCATCAGGGGATATACCAGAATCTTCAAGTGTAAGCAAAGCATCACCAAAGTCATCAGGGAGGTCATTGTCAGAGTTATGTTGAGGGGTGGGGGCAGCACCAGAGTTACTGATGGGTGTGTCGTTGTCTGAGTTTGGGACAGAGGCAGTAGAGCCATCTCCGCTTTTTGGGCGCGATTGAATTGCTTTACCACGCTCACTGAACCAGCCCATTTGTATGCACTGAAATAGGTCAGCAAAGTTATATTCAACGAGCGATTGATATCAACTGACGTGATTGATGAGTTGGTTTCCGAGTTTTTTCTTTTTTCCTCCAAATCGTAACCCTGTTTCGCGACAGATTTGACGCAGAACTTCAACACGAAGTCGAAAAAGTGTTGTCTTTGAGCCATGCCGGAAGACATGATAACCATGTTTCATATCCTCGAACGTTGGGGCCTTTCCTGACTCGATATCATAAGTAATCCCATCTCCGTCCTCAAACTTCACATCCATGCCCCAGACATCGCAACAATGGCGCCGAAGGTTTCCAAGAAAAAGGGCATGCATGGTATCCACCAATAAGAAGAGTGTCGGATCCCAATAGGGAAGACGTGGAAGCTCGCTCCATCTGATTCTGTTCTGTTGGAACAGAGTATTACGCTTGTCTTCAGAAGGCGCATCTCGCCATGCTTGCACTAGTCACCTGTGTTCCTCGCATGTGCAGCTCTCCCAGCGGTCGTAGCTCAGATCTTCAATGTCATCCAGAGTTTGTAGGCAGAAAGAGCAGAAATTCTTTGAGGAGTATGATGCAAAACCAGACATCTGATGAGCAGCAGGAAGGTCACAAACTAGTGGAACGACTGCACAACGAACCAACCGTCCATTTTGGTGCGAAGCCGTCCGTGTGTAGAAAACACCGTCTCGCCAGAAGTCAAGAAGATCGTCAACAAGAGGGCGGAGGAGATGATTGATCTGGTGTACCAATGGTTTGTGAGGTCCAGGGATAATGCTAACCAAGAACATATTTTCCATCTTATAACACATTGACGGTGGTAGGTTCAGGCAAACCATATATATAGCACCGGTTGAAGCCTTCTTACCGGCCTCTTTGTTCTGATAAGGGTTGAAACCGTCCATGCAAAGCGAGAAAATGTAACACCCTTCATTTCCGCCTTTAAGCATGAACGGTTTCCCGTCTGGGCCCAAAAATTCGCGAAGAACAGGACCGTCTCAGATATCCCTCATAAAGTGCGAACCTTCGACACCTTCTTGCGGAGCATCACCTGAAAAAACATTGCGATCGAAAAAAGTTTTGAGACCGGGCCGGCAAAGCATTTTTCCCATGCAGTCCTTCATGTGGTTGTATGTGTAGCGTCGAGCAGGGAAGGATTTTTGACGGCCCCTGATAACTACCATCTTATGAAGTCCTCTTCCACAGGGAGCGCTTGATGAGGCCTCACAATAAGTACATCGATCAGGGTAAGAAGGGGTCCCATCAAGCAGATAGCAGCAGAAACACTTGGGGCAGCACACATATGAGGCCGTAGAGGGCTTGAGATCGAGGATACCCATCACAGTACGGATGTCAGACGGAATACTGGATACGATCGAACTCGTTTGAGGGTTCAACAGAGTGTGGTATGATAATGCTTGGCGTATTGCCAGTTGCAAACCAGCAAGCTGGAAATAACAATCATCCATTGATGCGCCCGAAACAAGGAAGAGCATAGCCATCATGACGTAACAGATCATCGTGATCGGATCAATCGACGAACAGGCACTTTTTAGATATCTGGCTGAAAATGATTGTCAGTTGTTTTAAATTCAAAACAGAGCTATATTAGACGCGTACTGCAGTCAACAACGGCAGCACCAGGACCCGACTTGCATCTATCTTCAACTTCCAAAGCAAATTCACGTTGCTCTTCCCAATCTCGCATCTTATGCAACTCTATCTCTTCCAACTCTTGCTCAAGCATCGCCTGTAGTTCATAGGCATGGTGTCGTGCATCAGGATCTTTTATCTTCGAATAAGAGATAACACCAAGTAAAGTTTCAAGCAGTCATTGCTGATAGGCTAGGATCTCGGCATTTGCGGGTGAGTGGCGGTCGAGGGCAAAGAGGCTGGTGTTAATCTCCTTAGTATCACGACAGAATGGTTGTGATGCGGTGGGGATGGAGGATGCCGCAGGTGGGCAAGCGAACACAAGGTCATAGTAGAGAGTACGGTTCGCCTTCTTCTCCTGAAATTCTTTCGATATCAACCCTAAGTAGGCCAAAGCGTGTTTGACCCCTCGTTCAGCCTGAGTTCATTTTACACGGGTGCCAAGGGACCGAGTGCTAGCACTGCGAGAAACTGGTTCTTGACGAAGGGACTGCAGGGATGCATGTTCCTGAACAATGGTTTGCCTATCCTTCCTCGTAGGATCTAGAGAGGCCGCTTGTCTCATTTTTTCAGTCCATTTGTGCTCCTTCAAAACTTTCTGTGAGACATATTGGCCATTGATGAGAGCGCTTGCAATAGGATCCAAAGAGGTGTGCTCGACGCATTTGAAGCAGATACACAGGTAACCGCGCGATGGCTTTGATGGTTCTGATCGATTAACTGGCTCTCCACATCTCAGGAATGGGGACATTATCTGCATATGATCAAATCATCGACATGAGCATATAATTTCAATTTGAGCCAGAGATATTACCGTAGCTGTATGTATATTGTACTTGAAGTTGGAGGGCTGCGTCGATCCTTTGTCACCTGAACGCAACTTGGAGCCACTCACTTAGTCAGCCTCATAACTTTGCATTTCGGGGCGATGTGACTCAGAAACGTGCACAGCCAAAAAGAGTATAAGGTGACCTGTGTTGTGGGGGAATGCTTCATCAGGAATTAGATGAAATTGGTATTGATGGCAGTCGCAAACTTGTTTACCATAGACAGACGCAAAAGAGATATTGCAGTCTGGAATCGCATATGTGACTTGACCTTCGGGTTGTCAGCGACCAACCATGAAGTCAGTAAAGTTTACCCTGATAAAGACGTGAGACACTGACTCATCCGTTGCATCCGCTGAATACGGGCCAGCATGATCAAGTAGAGGTTGATAGCATCTTCAAGACGGAAGTGGCAACTTCAAGAGGTGTCTTAATGAGGCACACTTTGAAGGCCAATGTTCGAGCGGACTCTAGGCTGTCGTCCTCTATCCAATTGGCATATGAGCCCATCTCATCCTGTAACATCGCATATCAATGAATAGTAGCAGTACACACCGAATCCACTGGACTAGGTGCCATAAGCAACTGTAGTATGTCCAACAAATAGATCGGGCTCTGCTGTTAGAAACTTCTTCGCTATTGACTAAAAGGCCTAGGATGGACACTTGGTCAGAATCAACTTGCCGTTCGGCACAGTGCTCATGTTCCTAAGGGCTACCAACATTCAATCAGGAAACTTCGCCTCACGAGCATTTGGAGGGCTACTTATTGTTCGATGCTAATGCTTCATCACTCCATGAAGCTATCGGGGGTACCTGCATACCTACTCCACGAGGCAAGTGTTCTTTTCGACCGTGATCGCCTTTATCAGTTCGCTGGTGTGAGGCTCGTACAGGGTAGGGCAGTGTTTTGAAACATACATCAAGAGCGTCTGTGCATGCTTGGACCCTGCCAAGTGTAAAATGACGGTCAGGCCCGCTACACCCAAGGTCAAAACTCACATTGTGTTTACACAACTTTGCAGATATAACGAAGCCCTGCTACCATTGATGCCATTTAGAAGAGCATAGCATTTCTGCGGCAAGATGTTCGGCTTACACACTTCTGAAGATGGCCATTCTCCTGAGGAGTCATATGTTGGCCCCTTTTCCACAAATCCTTAATCCAGCTACGGGGAACTAGCCATTAGTAAGGCCTGAACATAACTAATTACCAGAGGCATAATTGTGAGCGAATGGATTTTCATACTCCGACTTAACTCCGACGACTTCCGATTCGAACAACCAGTGTACTCGACCTCCTCTATTCGAGGCCACCCACAGCGGATGACATTGCATCGCTTCCATATGTCCGTGCCATCCTGAGAGAGATAAATTCTTGTCTAGGTTAGCAATGGTAAATCAGGCTGACAGTCTCATAGACTGAAACCTATGGCACCGCCGCTTGGAACGCCTCACGCATTGCTAGAGACTCAAGAAGTAAGTCGTGATCTACCAGTCACAGTATTCGCCCACGTTGACCAATGTATTATGTCAGTATATGTTATCCCTAGAGTTACGACTGTTTTCATCAATGTTTGTATGTGTAACATCCGCATTCTCCAATCTGTCAAGCTGACCATTGAACAGGGGGCATCTTGCATGATCTGGGTGAATTTGTCGTAATTCTCACGTAAGGGAGGTATGCTCAAATATTATCAGAGGTCTTCGACGAACCTGAGGTCTTTTGAAGAGATTCCTCCTTTCCGAACACGGGACAAAACCTGGTGTGGATAGCAAAGACTGGCGCGCGAGTATACCCTTTGGGAGTGGAAGAGTAAGTCTTTTGGGCTAGATGGACACGATATGTATCTCATGATGTCCTGCAGAGACTCTGCCCTAACATGAATTTAGTTAACACAAGCCTGGTATGCGACGCTCTAACACCCGATTTCTGGGCTGAACAGTCACGCAGGCGTTCACCATTGCCACGTTGGTCTGGGTGTTTGATTTCACTGCTACCATTGATCCAGTTACGAAGACGCCAATCCCTGTCGATATCGATGCGTATGGGGAGGTGTGTACCATGGCTGCATCGACGTTGTTAAGGATCAGCCCAAACAAATCCTTACGGGTCTTGTCTTCAGGCCTCGTCCGTTTACTTGTTTGATCTCACCCAGAAGTGAAGCAAAAGCAAGATTGATCAGAGAAAGGTTTACTGATGCGACGCCTGCTTTCTCGAAATACGAGTTGTTCTTGACAAAGGAGAAGTGATTGCTTGCAGAAGAGCATCTGAGCCCAATAGTGTACTGTGCAGTATTACCTGATATCATGACAGACAAACTGGACACATATGGATTATAATCATTCGCTGAACCGACAAAGGAAACTGAGTTCTGACGAAAGCTGCGTTCCTACGATAGATCTACATCTGTGCTTTAGGTAACAATGTGTCTCGAATTTCCCTTAACATGACTTTCATCGCCTCGAACTCCAATTTCAGAACAGCGACATCACTGCTCATATCCTGCACCAGTAGACTCTTGGGTGGACCAACGTAATCATAGTAGTCAAATTCCAAAAATGCATGCTTAAGCTTAGGATTAGCAGGATGCAGCGATACCCGAGGACGACACAGCGACTCGAATAAAAGGACCAGGCAGGCGTCACCTGCTAGTGCTACACAAGCTTTGATATTAGTTAAGTGACGGGATGGTACAGACATTCGTACGCAAGTGAGCTATCACTTCAATGTCATTTGCTTGTTTGCATGCAATTGGTTGCCGGATAATAGACCAACCACCCCGTATTAGGGTGCACAGCCAGCGACAATAAAGAGCGATAGGTTGGATGACAAGGCACAAGACAAATGGGTAGTTGCCGATGCTCGACTTTGAGCCTTTCTACTATCGATCAGATCATCATTCTTGCCAGGTCAGAAGTTTGATCAAAGTCGATCTGCATGTGCCATTAGCTTATTAGAGACTTCGTACGAGACAGGACAAACGAACAGTAGTTGCCGAGGCTCGACCTTGAACCTTTCAATTGGATCATCATTCTTGCCGGGTCAGAAGTTTGATCAAAGTCGATCTGCATGTGCCATTAGCTTATTAGAGACTTCGTACGTGACAAGACAAACAAACAGTAGTTGCTGAGGCTCGACCTTGAACCTTTCGATCAGATTATCACTCTTTCCGGGTCAGAAGTTTGATCAAAGCTGATCTGCATGTGCCATTAGCTTATTAGAGACTTCGTACGAGACAAGACAAACGAACGGTAGTTGCCGAGGCTCGACCTTGAACCTTTCGATCGGATCATCACTCTTGCCGGGTCAGAAGTTTGATAAAAGTCGATCTGCATGTGCCATTAGCTTATTAGAGACTTCGTACGAGACAAGACAAACGAATGGTAGTTGCCGAGGCTCGACCTTGAACCTTTTGATCAGATTATCACTCTTGCCGGGTCAGAAGTTTGATCAAAGTCGATCTGTATGCTTACTAAAGACTTCGTATGCTAGGGTGACAAACAAGCCCGCAAAACAATGGATGACACTTGATTACACAGCCTGAGACTGAAATCCCTGACCATGAGGTAGCTTGGGACAACAAAAGCGGGTGCACGACACTACCCAAAACTACCAAGACACTAAAAAAGGGCAGTGGTGGGCGGGTGAGAACGGGAGTCGAGTAAGCGCGAAGTGAGGTCAAAGACAAGGAAGAAGATGAAGGGCGCGTGTCTTGGTTCCTTAATTAGTAAGCACCAGTTTGAGCTCTTTTGCCTTTCATTCTATTTGCCATCGCTTCCTTTGTCTCGTATGTCCATCTTCCTCTTATGGTTCCTATTGTTCTTTCCCTTTGACTCGTATGGACCTTATAAGATGACATGCATCCTCTCTCTCGTATAGTTTTAACCACAAGCACCAGATCACATCTGAATGTCTATCGCACGCCGAGATATGTACTCTCCTCAGTTATACTTCACTTTTGGACTAATGGTGAGCTCCTTTGCTCCGGAATTCTTTAAAGATACACTCAATGTATCTGTTGATCTGTTGAGTGAATCTTTAAACAATTCCAGACCAAGTTTGCGAGCTATTTTGATGCGGAAAGGTGGAAAAACTGACTCAAGAACGTTGTGCTCCGGGCGTGGAGGCCCTTGAAGAGTCAGACCATGAATGGCATCTATAGTACATGCTTCCCCGAGTTTGGAAGCTTTATCGACAATACTGTAATGTTACAGTAGTCAAAGGTTCTTTGTGTCCTTTGTTCTTTTTTCCAAGGCAACTCCCAGCTCATTATTCGAGCAATTAACACAGGTTACTTATATCAGTCTCAACTTCTGATTTCGGCTGGCAGTTTAAGCCCCATGTCCGAGTCACACGGTCCTCAGCCTCAGTTTGCGGATGGCGTGATAGGAGAAGTGTTCGATTGTACTCCAGTTTATGATAACATTTTCTCTTATGTCTCACCTCGGGAGCTTGTGCGCCTTGGGCGCAGCTGTCGTGCGGCATATGCTGCATCCAAAGACTATTCCAGGCGTGCCTTCAACATTAATCAACATCTTTCTAGATTCATTAGCAAACCTCTCCTCTTTCGCAGTTTACAGGCACGTACTGGTACACTCATTGCAGGCTCAAATGCATTGCAGTTTCTGGATAGGACACTCTACGACGAAGCCGACATGGATATATACGTCCATCCAGGACATGCAAGAGAGGTTATGGACTATGTTGTTGAAAGAGAAGGCTATGAATTCAAGCTGCATTCCAGGCAACCTCGAGACTACCGGAAGATTGTTTCTGATAAGTGGGACAACACTCGAACGCGCCGGGACTATCAAATTAAAGGAGTCAGATCAGTATTATCACTCGAGAAACATGGCTCCCATGGCTACCAGAAGATTCAGGTTATAGAATGTATGATGAGCCCATTCGACACCATCATCAATTTCCATCCCAGTGAGTCCATAGCCAGTCTCTGCTAGATAATTGTTTTTCTGACTGTCTGCAGCCTGTGTTATGAACTTCATAGCATTTGATGCAGCTTATTTCTTGTATCCGAAAGCTACCTTCGAAGACCGAAGCACTCTTCAAGTTTGGCGGGCAAGGCCGCTGCATGATACCAGTGTCACAATAAAATACAGCCAACGGGGCTTCCAATGGCTTTCCACCCTGCCTGCTGATACATCCTCCTTCTACCCTCACATGACTCGTACCGTTGGTGATCGATATACCTGGAAGCTGACCTTGGATACCCAAGAAGTCGTTTTGCGCCCTCAGATGAGCTCCTCTTCAACCCCTTTCCAGTTTGACCCAGTTAGTTATAACAGCTGGTCACTGTCGGAATGTGATGAGGAGATGGCCACCGTCTACAAGCCAATCCAATCAGCAATTTTTAGATATAACTACACGACTGCCAATGCCCTGCTGCACCTGGACTTGTATCAATTTATGCTAGAACAGTGTTTCTTGCGTCGTATCTCACTGCAAGATACTGATATAGCAGAGATGGCCAAACAGACATGGTACGTTGACACTTTCAGATATTGCTTATTCGAAATTTACTTAATTTATTCATGGAGGTTTGATGCTGAGTTCACTCGCTTCTGGCAAGCTTATAAGCATGGCTAGAGGTGTGGTGATGTATAGGCTGCATTCCCAGAATTAGGATACCATCTATCATACACAGGCAGTTGACCAGTGACCTTAGGTAGTTGCTTTATTACATGGTATACTATGTTGGCGCGTCTTCATGCACAGCCACTGCCGCACCCTACCGCATCACAGCTGAGCGCTGGCAGCAAGCTGTAAGTGAGCCATGGTGTGACAGGTCACAAATTCAATCGAACAACTGCAATTTTTGACGTACTCAGTGTCGGTACTGTATCTGCCTTGTTCATCAGTCTGGTGCTCTAGCCCGGGACCACTTTTTCGCCGGTAGTCTAGCCGCACCCTTAGAGGCTCGTGCAAGCCCATTAGTGTTGAACGTTCATCTTCGCATTCCTTTTTTTTGTCTTTGGCATATCGGTCTCTGTACCATCAATTGTAATCTTGCTGTCTTTGTACCTCAAGGCCTCAACGGTTTCTCTCAAACGCTGAGGTATGTTTTTGTTCATCTTGCACGCCGACTCATTCTTATCATAACTCGTGTCTAGCTACTTCTCTTAGGTACTTCTAATGTCATGGTGATTTCTCTCAAACGCTGAGCTACTTCTCTTAGCTTCTACTTTCTACAATTAGGAGTGACAAAATATAGTTCTAGAGCATCTGCAACCCAGCCTCCCAGCCTCTCGATTCAATCAGCATTGAGTACTCTTGTCATCAAATCTTCTTCCCTCATTTTTGCTCGTATCCGGCCCTCTTGTAGTCGCTGAAGTCCGTTCTCAATGCTCTCGATATGCACCTGAAGTGGGATGCGCCTGTCAGACAGTTCAGGATCGACTACTCTCTGCCGCAAATCTTCCATATCCTCACTCATCAAATTGAGTGTCTGGAGGGCAGCAAGAACATGCACTCGCGCATATTTCCAATAGTCTCTGAGGTCTTTGAGTAAACTCAAGCGTCTTTCGTAATCCCTTAGCGCACGTTTGTTCCTGCCCAGCTTTGTCCACAGTTCTCCCAACAGCTCAGATCTTTCAGCTGTGATGGAGATGTCCTCCCGCAGCACAACCTCGTGTATAGCGGACAGGTCCTCCTCAAGCATATCGAGGTTATGTAGGCACACCTCAGCCTCCAGAATAAGCCGTCATATCGTCATTGAGAAGGTGTCCATTGAGCTTGTGAATGCGTTGAGTATTGTTTCTTGCGTTGGGGGTGCGACACAGAATGGGACCAAAGCCATAAATGAATATGGAAGCGGCGTGTTCGTCATGTCTTGTATGGTATGCATTGCATACGCATTCACTGCCATGGCCCTAACCAGTATCAGTATATTTCATTTCGACAGTGAGCATGAGAACTAACTACTCACTTATCTACAGCACCACCCACTTTCGAGCTGAGCCTTGTGAGACTCCTGGCGGTCTTCTTGGCATCTTTCACGAATGTGGCCAAGAGATCGGCCAGCATGTGATTGGACTTCAGATCACTATTTCACACGAGCGTCGAAAGGTCAGCTGTTGCGAATTCAGCCTTATGTATTTCTAGGGAAATTCCAGAACCTCCGATAGTGCCATCCAAAAGTTGCTCAAACGTCGAGCTTTGAGCTTGCATGAGTCGTGGAAAGTCCACCCATTGTAGACTAGTTTGCAACCCCAGCGGAGTGCACGGTGCCGACCTGGATATCAGTGGAAGGTAGCAAATCGGGCTCAACACTGTGTAAAGCATGCCTGAAAGGCGCGTGATCGCAGATGCAAGCATCCAGAGGAAGAGCATGGCCGATAGCGGTATGCGCATTAGGCGCAGCGCTTGAAGGAGGACGTCGAAAAAATAAAGGCTAGAGTGATGAACGCCAGCAAAAACCGCTTGTTTAAGCTGCTCTTTGTCCACTATAGTGATATTCTTGCCCTTTGAACGTGGAGGTGCAACATGGCTTTGACGATAACGCTTCAGCTTTGCAGAGGCCCTACGTCCTGCAGTAGCGGATGGGGGGGATTCCTAGGCAGACTTTAATGAGTGATTATGTAGGAACTTAAGTGCTCACTTCCGATGGATCGTCGAAGTCTATCTTCATATTTGAGGCGAATGCACTAGTGATTTATTTCAGTGGCAACAAACCTTCAGACTAATATATGATCACCGCAAGAGGCGCATTTGAGCTCGACCAATTGAAATTTGGCGAAACAACCATATTAATATTATCTTTGAGTCCTTTCAATCATCTTTTATTGTTTATCGTTCATGGTTTGTTTATCCAGGTCCTTTCAACATGGATGGCGCAAAGCCTTTGTTACAAACAATCAGACTTTCAAACATCAACACTGGTCAATATTAAGATCTAAGAACAGGCTGCTGGTATGTTTTCTACAGACATTTGGAACCCATTATCATTACGACCATGCAAAGATCTCCAGTCGATGATCAGCCTGGAGAACATCGTTTCCGAATTGTCGTCCCGTATATGAGGGGAACTACGAATCCTACTGCTTTCACGGTCCCACTAGCTGCACATCAAATGAAGGTTGTAGGACTTGCAAGACGCCACTCAAGTGGCCTCTCCATTGCACAGCTGCGGTAAGTGTTCTTGCACCCTTGTATAATGTTTCCGTTGTGACCTGCCTTTAGGAATGAGACAAAGCTTTGCCAAGCCAGACGTATAACGCATGAATTCAGGAGAGAAGGTAGTGAGGTAATTCAGTTCTCGCGCTCAACATCGACTATATCATGCGAGACTGATGCATCACAGGATGAGATCGCGCGGTATCTTTGTAACACTCAATCAGATGACGAAGAGCAAAATCTGAGCGGGCTCCTTGGTGACATCGAGCAGAAAACTAGTGACGTTGGCAAAGACACTAGTAAAGTCGAGCAAGAAACTAGTGACGTCGAAAGTGAAATCATATCAGGTTGGTCTAATATTAATTTTCCCTACATTCGCTTGGGCTAGACTACATCGATGATAATCTTAATGTTCAAGCTGCCAGAGGACCCGCAATTCGTCCAATCGAGGTCAGTGAGGTAACTGATGATTCTGGTGCGCCATACGGACAAATTCGGACAAGAAAAGTCAACAGGACGAAGGTTGTTTGTTTCTGGTGCGAGTCCCGTGGACCGGACGGCATTATATTTCCACCTTCAATCCCTCCCGATGTCAACATCCCAGAAGGTCACCTATATATTCATTGCATTAATAATCAAGGGACAGAGAAGCATATGATTTGGGTCTGTAGGTCGGATGTGGATGGCGGATGGCAGACTATAAAACCAGGGGACTGTCAGTACCCACCCGATAGGTGTGTGCGAGTACTGGCGTCAAGGGAAAATGGGGAACCAAGTTGGATTGCTCCGCGGACTTACCGTCAATTTTATTGATAGCATGGGTCACACGTGCACAACTGTGTACTCAAGACGGATGGGATCTGGATTATGGGATGTTCTCGTGCTGGCAGGCACTGCAACTGCAAGCATTCTGCTCACTCACGAAAATCTGTACTAGATGTAGATTGATCATTGTATATATATGCCCTCAGGGTGGCTGAGCGCTGATCCCCAACTCTATGAAGTAAAGAGAGTTCAGTCAGATCCAAACATCCGGGCACCTCTACTTTCATGTGTGCGTCAAAATATTGTAAATGAGCCAGAGCCTAGATTCTACTATAGCTCTCTTTTCATCATATGTTTTACATTGCCTATTGTCCTGCCGAGCTTCTGCATCAGGAAAACCCTCCGATACAAAACTAAACTAAATATGATGAACTTCGGTGAGTTTTTTTTCCCAGTCATGATAGTTTTGCAAAATTTAAAATAGATAACTTAGTGGATTCGGATAACTTTGTCCTCGTATGCACTCGGGAAGACATGACGTAAGTTAATTAGCGTTGAAACCAAGTTGGCACTTAATTCGCAACCTTTGTTCCATTGTCAAACTATGTAATATATTGCTGCATCATCCTCATAAATTCGTCCATCTCTAACCCTCACCAGAGCCCACAAGAAGCTACGATGCCACTCTGGGCAAATGATCAAGAGACGGAAGACGCAGATCTGAGTCAAGTCAAACACTTTGGTTTGCATCGTTTCTGGATAGAAAACTCCTCGTTCCAATCGCCAGTAGAGCAACACCCGCGAGCAATAAAGGTGAGACTAATTGATTTTTAACACACTTTACTGACCCGGATTCAAGAAACCGCCCAGGGATGGAGTCCTAGTAGCTCTGGAGTCATCTGATCCCAAGAATGAGTTCTGGAAGAAAGGTACGCCTTACAGTTTCATATGAATCACCCTTCATTTCAATTTGATAGAATCATGTATAAAACTCAATGCACATGGGGGTCAGAATCAAGTGCCAGCGAGCGCATCTTTCTCACTCAAGAGTGCACTCCGATGGATCCTTTCTGCCTTTATGTATGCCATGATTGGATGCATCTGCGAGGCTGTTCTGCAGTTTTGTATGGGGTCACAGATATGGAGGGCCTTTGTCCTTGCCTTAAGATTGCACTACACATCGATACATGGCTCCGTTGCAACACAGGGCAACCTTCACCTCTCCCTGCCCCACCCCACCCCTACTACAACCTTTGAGCCTCCCATCATGATCACACCTGCGGCCGACGGTTGTGTTGGCATAGATTTGCACCCCGCCACCATGCCATCAGCAGACTTGCTGACATGTCATAGATCATTGGAGGAACGGGTGGAGTATCTTGAAACTCGCCTTCACGAGTCTCACGCATTAATTGCTGCAATGGACTCTGTACAACGCCCGTCTCTAGCACAACCTCAGCGCGATTTTGCTCTCAGAGGAGCTGGAGCAGAGATAATCGAGCAACTCACTTCATCCACCCATCAGTTACCTGCTAAAACGGTCCGATCCTGGTTCTCAGAGGCCCTGCTAGGTTGGGACTTATCCTATTCATCCATAAATCCACCAACTGTGGTTATTGATGGAGATCTCTCCATTGGCAATTGCTGGTCCTTTTTGGGATCAACAGGTAGCTTGGCGATGCGTTTCTCAGAAAAAATCTATATTGCGAACATCACAATCTACCATGTTGCCTCAAACTTGATTGCCAAAATGGACGTACAGAAGGCTCCGCGACAGATCATTCTTTGGGGTATCTTGGATTCCCCAGAACACGTCGAGTCAGCTGTACGCCACAACAATGCCAGTACGTTCCTGTGCCGCGCCTCATGTTTGGCAGTTGGTACACAACACAATTGTCGCGTAGCGCACCCTCCGCTTTTTAGATTAGCGAACATAATGTACGACCTGCACAGCAGGGAACATATCCAATATTCTGAGGTGGATTCAGCCATTTATGCCGATCATGATCACCTTTCATTTCAGCAGATTCTTCTTGAGATTCAGGATAATTGGGGGGCAGATTCTACTTGTATTTATGGCGTCAGCATCCACGGGGTAGAGGTAATCAGGACCTAGCTTGACCTGCACACATTATATCTTAGATTCTCAATGCATATTAAGTACCTGCTGAGTACTCGTCCTTCAAATCCTATAACCATCTAGCGAGCTCTCCATAGATTGAAATATCTATTCGACCATTCAAGCTCAAATCATGAGGTTTAGTCATTGCGCAATCTGAATTCAAGTTTGATTCAAATCACCGTACATCGCCTTTTGAGTTAACCATCGTTTCTAACGGCACGCTCGAACACACCTAGTACTTTCAGTTGGGTCATTGCATCTCACATATCACAACCTTTTTCAATGAGTGATGATCAATGTCAGTGCTCCCATCTCTCGCATTGCATCTTACATCTAATAGTATGACGTTCTATAGCATCTACAACTGCATAATCCAATCTCAAATGAGCGCATGGGTCGACCAATATTCAGGTAGGCCAGCGTTGCATCGGGGAAGGACACGTGAACCGATCAACGGTGTTCAGCCTAGTTGCACCGCATTACAAGATTTTGGAAATGGATCAGGTTTCTGAAGAGTCAGCGAATTCGAAAGCAATTGTTTTGTATGCTATAATTTAATGATAATGATACAACGTGGTCGGCCCGCGAGCAGAAAACACAATATGAGGCACTAACAACAGTAATACAAAACGATAGTAGGCAATCATGTGACACAACAGCAGGCATAGAGCAGCGATAAGCAGACAGTTGGCAACTCGCGAGACGAGACGATCCAATGGCAAAACAAAAGCAGTGACGATGACAGTGAGGACTGTAGTGCAGGAGAGAGCAAATCTTAGCTCGATGAGAGCCTCTACAATGACATTTTGAACCTAGCTTCCTTTTTTTTGAGGACAAAAGAAGCGGCAATGCGGCAGCGTGGGACGACAGGACACCATAATCAACATCTGACCTGGGACCATTTTGGAACGAGTCCATGGTTCTCAAGTATCGCAAGAGCTTCACTTCTACGCACAAGGGGGTCATCAAATGTCTTTCATTCAACTCATCAGGTCGACTTTTAGCGAGCGCCAGTATGGATGGGCGTGTTGTTGTCTGGGACTCCGCGACTGGGGTCGCGCTGCATTTCTGCCAGGGAAACGCACCATGCCATGCACTTTCTTGGACTGTAGAAGATGATGCGCTTCACTGTGGATTTGAAGATGGTTTTCTCATCTCTGTAATGGCCAATGATGACTTACAAGTGCGCTTCTCTCTGCAAATATTATTTTGTTTCTACTATTGATAAACACTGCTTGAAGCAACTGGAAGGAGAGGGTGTGCTGGCCCACAAATCTTCGGCCATTTTGGTGGAGGCTCATAAACATGACATGCACCTCGCTACTTGCAGCAAGACAGAAGTCAGAACTTGGATAAGAGGCAAACCAGGCGGTGAGTTTCGTGAGTTTAGTTGGTTTTCTATAGCTCATGACTGTCTATTATAAAGATAGATGGGAGCTAGAAAGTATGCTTCCCAACCCACCAGAAGACGTATTTTCAAGGGGACGAGAAATTATCATTACATCGCTGCATTGGCTTTACAGTGCCGGTTTGGCCGCGATCCTCGTTTCATACCGACACCATGGGATAGTGTACAGACCGTTTGTGTTCTTCTTTGTCGAATAATTTTACTGATCATCTGCTTTATTGATCTAGTTGCTGGAGTATCACAGATGGGCGGTAATATGGGTGATGAATTTTCCTGGTTCAATGTTCGCACTCTAATCAAACTGTGTATATGATAATTGACACTGGCATGAAGTGATTATGCTCTGCTCTCGCGGAACGAACGACTCATTGCAATATCGAGTTCGGAGTACGGTTATAATGTATATCACATCGGCTCAAACGCACCCATACCTCGAGCTATTTCTGGTTCTCCTGGAGAAAAGTCATATCCAATACTTTTCGTGCATGGGGGTATGGCCTTACTCGGACGAAATCACAAAGGAAAATGGGCGCTATGGGATGTGGAAAGTGGAAGAACCATTCAAACACTTATATCCGAAGGTGCTCTTTCCATGGTTTTTCCATCGCAAAAGTGTTGAACTATGGATGATCTGACAGCATCTTCGCCATCATCTATCACTGCTATGACTGTTAGTCACCGATTTCTGCTAAACCACTTTACTGATGACCTGCCGGCCAAATAGGCTCACGCTTGTGCAGTCGACAACAATATATTCTGAGATGCAATTGGCTTTCCCAACTCGGATGTCAGCGATGTGACGGTGTGGTGCACAGAAGACACGGGTAAGTTTATCCCTGCACCATGACTCTTGAGGCAAATCTCAGTATCCCGATAGAACTCGAATTTGTGTGTGTGCTCAAATTTAGGGATAAACGTTCAAAATGCAATGTGACCACGGCAAGCATATGTCTATTTGTCATTATCATTCCGGTCATTGCGAACCTCGTCTCAAGGAAGAACATGTACTTTATGCAATAGATATATTTGTATTTATTAAGTTATCCTCCGCTTGCCAGTATATATGTGTGCATCAATGTTTCAAAATTTCAACCCCCATCTGATGTAAACAAGCGCTCTTCTTTGTCAATTACAACCACTGAAGTGTATAAACCAACAACAACAAAATCAACTCAAGATCAATCTCACTTCCCTATATTTCCACTACCAAATGTTATGATGCACCCTGAAGATGCCACTAGCAAGATATTTCATGTTAACGATCATTGTTTCCTCAGCGTAGTCAGTCCCTTTTCCCTGTTCCTATTCCCATCTTCACGTGCGTATCTCTAGGACAATTGCGCCATGAGGATCAAGGACCTTGCAAAAATGACTTCAAACTCATCCCCCTACTATCATTTACCGGTACCCTAGTGTTTCTGCAAGCAATAACTACTTACATTTGAAACTATCACTCTCGATGCGAGGCTCAACAAGACTCCATCTTCTTTGTCGCAACCTCCCTGGCACACCTGCTGACGACGATCTCACCCTGCACTCCAATATTCCTGTGTAGGAGGCGCGCCCCCTTCGAAGGCAGCCACTCGACTCCACGTGTCCAAATGGGAACATCGTTACCGGCCCACACAAAGGTATAATCGTATGGTATCTTTTAAAAGCTAGTGGCATAACCTGTCCTTTCTCTCGTGCTAGGTACTCTCCTTTCAAATAACCCTGCTTCCACTTCAACTACAAAACCTTTGAAGCAATCCCGTCATCCAATGGAAAAGTGCGGAGAGAGACGCAAAAGACTCATCTCAAGAGCTGACAAACTCACAGGGTATCACCATCCATCGACCAAACTAGAGGAAGCGCATCACCTCCAGATTGGATCGTTGTTGTCGCCTATGAGTGTTCCATGGAGTGGGTTCGCGTTTTCTTCCATGTTGCTACTAATCCGTTCTCCAACGTCTCCAGGTTCAAGCATGGGGTTCATGTTCTATTATTCATCAGCACTGTCTGCGCCACCAAGGGTCAATAGTTCCCCTCCTTGGCCCACACATGCGAAGAAACCGTCTCTGGAGCTCAGGAACAGCGTACTGGACTGGCAAGATGCAGAACTGCTTGGTCCTGATAGTGTCCACATTGCCGAGCTTGAGCTCGAATGGGAAAAGGGAACTCGGTGGACACGATTCGCATCACCCGCACCCCGCCACCTCATCATCATCAAGCGAAGACCGCCGAATGAATAATCCCGAGCCTCTCCCCGAACGTAAAGACCAAGTAGTAGTCGTCCACACGTGCGTGCCCTGTAATTCACCTGTTAGCACTACGCAAGTCGAAGGTGCGTCCTGTTTCATCTCGTCCCATTTTTTCTCTTTTTGTGGTTTGCATCAGGCATTAATGGAGTCTCAGGAATACTGGTGTATCAAACTACGCTGGCTTTTTGCGCACCCCACACATTGCTCACGCTTCTTAGGAGACTAAACACGAATTTTGTAAACCTTACGCCGTGACATTCAGATTCAGCTTCTTCACTACTGCTGTCGTCATTGCCCATGTCCACCAGCCCCGCACTTCCCTCGCCTGTGTCGAAAGTCACGAATTATGGATTCTTCACGAAGACGCCGAGCCAGAAGCGGAAGTCAAAGCAGAACCTGTGCTTTCTGCATTTGATATCACGCTGGCAGCGCTTGCGTCGGGGTTAGGACCAAGTGCTAGTTCTGGAAGTGGCAGTGCTCGTCTCGGCAGACCGGATCGTCTTGGCATTAGAAGTACTAACAGAGATCGTGGAAGAGAAGCCGAAGGGTTTGAAAGATGATGGTTTCGTTGAGGCGGTCGAAACGGGTTCTTGCTCCCACGCGTGCTTCAACTACCGACAGCGCTTTGTCTGTTGTCTTGGCAGTATGTCGCAACGCCTGCCACGATTTATCTTTCTAAATGACCTCGTAGTTCTTCCCTTCAGATAAAACGGAGAACAACAAATTCAAGACTATTGTTGATAGCCATATTTCCCAGCACTACTGATTTCTCGGTAGTGAGCGGTATCCGCTTACCTCGCAGTTAATCGAGGAGAACAAGATTCCAGAATTTGGTGAGTTATCAGACTTACTTAGTATTCTTGCGCTGAAGTCTTCGAATAGATAATCTCTATCTTGTTTTCAATAGAACCATTCATAATTGTAAGTAGTCCCTGGAGATACAGTGTAGACCGGCGTTCAAATTTAATTCTAGGCTCACATCCAAATGATGAAGATGCCTGATAGCAAGGTGCATTCTACGTCATTTCATATGGCATCATGTTGTTTATTCCGTCTTAGATACTCCTTTCATGGTCAGGCTATCCGCATAGCTACGATATTTTGTCAACAAGAAGATCACCAAAGATGCTAAATGGCGTGGTGTGCGAGTCGTATTGTTCGGTCACAAAGTGTCGGGTGAAGGTGAACACAAGATCATGGAATGCATTCGATTATCGAGAGCCCAACCTGATTATAATTCAAATGTGTGGCATTGCTTGTATGGTCTTGATGCTGACCTCATCATGCTAAAGGTGCATGCGTGCATGCTGGTATTTTATGGATGTTTGTTTTTACACATGAGTGTGGGTTTGAAACACTTGGAATCAGGCACATTAGTAGTTAAGGAAAAGAACTTGAACAAGCTATGGAATGAACATTTTCTTCCTAGGTGAACATGAGTGATTGTCCATTGGTGAATGGCAATTGGCGAATGGCAATTGGTGAATGGTGATTGGCAATTGACAATTGACAATTGGCAATTGGCAAATGGCAAATGGCAAATGGCAAATGGCAAATGGCAATTGACAATTGGCAGTTCGAGTACTTATGTTGTATGACATTCAAAATTTCTCCATTTTAATGGTTTCAACTTTTTTCAGATGTACAAATTTTATCTTCTTCCACAAAACCACGAGATGCCTCGCAAGCCTGACGAGCCCCTTTGATGTGATCTTCATAGTAGGATAGAATTTTTTGGCTGATCCTCTTGAGAGCGGCGCCAAAGAGCCTGTCGTCATCATCAATATTATACTCAGGATGGAGAGACTGGAAAAAATAGTCAGTATGTATTATCATGAAATCGACACAATTACACACCCCATATGCATAACCGGCTTCATGCTGGTTGACATTGATATGAGCGGTTGGGGAAGTGTGGGCCCAAGCATGGATGTCAACCTTTGAGACATCAATCCAGGTATGACCATCTACGATGACAGGGCCAAAAGTGTTCTTCTTCATCCACCTTGGCTTCCACTCATCATATGACTTCACAGGGGAAGACCGTAATTGTCTTGCAATCTCAGTGTCATCTGCTGGACAGGAATATGGCTTTTTTTGTGAGACATGGAAAGATGATACAGATTCGACATTTCGACTATTGATGGTGTAATCATTGAGTTTCTTTATGACCAGTATCTCACCCTGAGTGAAGCCGACTTCCGTCGTCATGAGTGATTTGGATTCAAAAGATGTGTGCGAGAGAGTTGACAACACACAGATATGCATATCAGGGTCGCCGGTGATGTGATCATTAAGAAAGTGGGTATTCCCACTGACATGAACTTGAGCCACAGCATTATCATAACCCATTCCATAAATAGCTTTAATACATGCATAAGTGAGGGGTGCAAGAACGGCTTCATGTGCATCAGTGGGCATCTTGACGGTCAATTAACCCTGGTAAGAGTAAGATATAAACCGGGATATCAGCGGTCTAGGGCATGATGGATCATTACCTCTTCCTAATATAATCACATGTTCTTTTTGTAATGGAATCAATGATGTAAGTGCTGGAAGGCCGCCACTTTTGGAAGCGCTTCAGTAGATATTGTACAAGGGGTTCATGAACAATATTCTGGCAAGTAAAAATAAGTTAGTTTAACCAGTACAGCAGGAACAGTTTCTCATACCAATTTCACGTGGCTGATTCACCTTCAAATGCTCCAATGAAAGTTCCGACGTAGCAGTATTAATGGTACTGTGTCCCACAGGCGATCTAGGTACAATAGGTGAAGGATTAGATTGTGATACACAATTATCGAAGGTGGATTGCTGCTTTGTGGAAGTTTTTGGAGGCACCCGAGTGGGAGAGGGCTAGAAAGCCTTGTGAATTTGGGATTTTCACTTTCAACCCCTGTCTTGCTTGTCTGTGGCAGGTAGGGAGAAAATATTTTTGCAGATTCCTTTGATTTTTGTAAGTGAAGTCATCTTGCAAGGGAGTGAAAGAACCAGTGTAATGATGATATCCAATGTGGCTGTCTGTTGAGTGTGTAACCTGGCAATCTTGAATAGACAGTATCTATTCCCGCTGCATTTAGGCTAGTGGGTCTTATATAGCTCGCTATTTTCAAGTTTTGGCGGTAGATTTTATGATCCTGCTGCCCCTCTTTTTCTCGCCTTAGATGGCAATTGTCAGCTTGGATGGTAATGAGGCTGTGTTGATCAATTGGTCTACACTGCTTGATCACCACGTCGCTTTCGAGTTCATGCTTACACCCCTCTTGTGCTCTGACTATCATGACCTCGCGGCCGCATCAAAAAAAAAAAGTACTTATGATCGAACACACTTTTCATTGATATGCAGCTGTATACTGAGTCCAGAATTTGGAAAGCCCAGCACTCACAGGAGCTAGAATACTCGAACACAGTAAATCATGCATAAGCACTCAGGCCTCAGTGATCTCATGTCTCCTCCACCTCCATAGCACGTGATGTGGTGTCTGCAACATGGATTCAACGAGGACTGTGTCTTAGGATCCACATTAGTCAAACAAGGACGTTGTCTTGAACATGCAATATATCATCTTCTGTCCTCTTTCTGCACCTTTATCATGACTGGAGCATTGAGTATCAGAATAGCCTATGCATCAACTGTTTCCTGAGGATTTCTTCCGCTTAGTCTCATATTTGCAGTATCATGGGATCCTCTGGAAGTGGCAAGACAACATGTGTGTCACCAACAGTGAAATTTATCCAAAGAAACCACTGATCAACTACTCTCAGTCATTAATGAAGCCAGCAGATCTGACTTCACAATTGGAAGAAGTCTTGAGAGTTGCACCAGTGAGGTGCAAGCAATGAAATCCTTCAAACTCAATGGCTGGGAAGTGTCATTGATTGACACTCCTGGCTTTGACGATACCAGCCGCAGTGATGTGGACATATTAACGATGATAGGAGCATACCTCTCACAGATGTCTGTCTTTGTTGTCATACTTTTGCTCATTCTGATTCAAATGATACAGATATGAGCACGGTACCAAACTTGCTGGCATTATCTACATGCACTGCATATCAGATTTCTGGATAGGAGGAACAAACAAACAGAATTTCAAGATGTTCCTAGAGCTCTGTGGGCAGTCCACTCTGTGAAACATGTTGATCATGACAAACATGTGGAGTGAAGTTGCTTCTGATCTTGGGGAGATGAGGGAAAAGGAGCTAGAAAACAATTTCTTCAAAGAATCCTCGACAAGGGTGCATGGATGTTGAGGCATGAGGGCATGCAAGAGTCGACGCACTGCATCCTACAATACCTGATTCATAACCAACCAGCCACACTTCTCATTCAAAAGGAGCTTGTGAACAAGCACAAGAATATTGTGCAGACCTCAGCAGGATCTGAGCTGACGTGGGTCCTGAATGAATAATGAGAGCACCATAAAGAGGTAGTGGCTCAGTTGCGCAAGGATATGGAGACAGCAATTCAAGATAAGGACCATGAAATGAGAGAGAAACTTGAGGAGGAGATCCAGACCAAGCATGAGCAGATCCCGAAGTTGCGATGTGAAAACAAGTGGCTAGAGGCAGAGTTCAGAGCAGCCAAGGAGAGGCTTGAGGCCAGGATCAACGCAATAGAAGAAAAGTATTATGACAAGAACAGATTGTAGACGCCTTAAAAGAACAGCTGGAGATAGAGAGAAAAGATAGGGAAAAGCTGGCCATCGAACAGGAACAGAAGGAACAGTGATTGCATCAACTGAAAGAGGAAAATGCAAATATTCAGGAACTGGTGCATCTAAATAGCCTTTGAGAATTGAATAGGCTTGTTGCTGTTTGTGTTGAGCTCCAGGAAGAGCTTCGCAAGGAAGAGCAGCAGAGTATGCAGGAGTCAGAAGCCAGTGGCAGCGGACTGATAGAGGATGTGGTCAGCTGGGTGAAGTCATGGTGGTCATGATGAGAACCAACATATTTATTATGTATACTACTACTACCGACTCCTACCTTATACTAAGTGGCACCTCCTTTTGATGTTTATCCATTTCATTGGCAAGTACATCTGGCACCTTGAGAATCATTAACAAGTCATGGTCCACATCCGCATCAACAAACACAAGGCTAACCTGAACCTGCACATCAATTTCATCTCCATTCTGCCTATGATTGATTCTACTCTTGAGGATGATGCTCAGCAACTTATGCAGGCGCTGAGCACCCAGGTGAGGCCTATCATGAAGGCTCACAGTTTCACCATGAACAACTTCGAAGAGGTACCTATCTATTCTAGCGTCCCTGGGTTGGATCTACTACATTGAGACTGTCTAGTACGAGTATAATAGAGTGTTTGCAGAACGAAACTGGAACAATGGAGAGACGATCGGTATACACACTACCCTAGCATGACATTAGAGAGCTCTACTGAGGTGTTCATGCAGAACTGGTTTTGAAGTCGGCTAGCGGTTCATTCGTACCAGTTCACTGGCTCTTGAGTACATTGTGCCATGAAGTGAGTCTTCCTATCGATTCGCGTGACAAGTTCCCAATTGACACTGGACATGTTTGTTGTGTTAGCTTGCCCACATAAAGGTCAGTTATACAGCTTAGCAACTGTTCGACACCCTAACACACGATATAGCATATGAATCGCAGACCTGCTTTCCAAGCCCTCTGGTGGCAGCTACGCAATGACGTCTGTGCCCTACAAAACAGGGGATATTATGGTGACGATACACACCACAACCAAGCTTTGCTCACATATACCTCACAATTCCCCAGGCTATTGGTCTTCTGGGACCAGATGAGCAGATTCCGTGAAAATAGCCGGCCAAGGTATTAAAATGGAAGACCTTCCTGAATACATGGTCAGTCATCCTCCATCTTTCTCATCTATACTCAGATAGTGCAAACAGTGAGGTGGTACTCACTCACATGCCTGACCTGCCTCTTACTAATAACATAAAAGAACTGCTAAATTTAGTGGACCTTCTGTGCACACAGGTGCTCAATCTGAAAAGAAACGCAAGGCCAGTTCCAGGATTACCAATGCTAACACATTCAGCTTGAGTGGAAAGGCACTGAATGAGGGCATCATTGGCGAGAAGAAAGAAACTGGCACTGGATTTAGGAAGAAAGCTGGAAGGTATGTGATTTGTCTTTCAAATAGTGAGGGCTCATGGATCATGGTTGGTTAGTAAATGTGCCCAGGAAGAATGTGTGCTTGCTGCCGAAAGACGTATGGAGATGCACAAAAGTTGGTTTTGTCTCTCCCTTGTTTTGTCAGGCGATTCACTTTTTGCTTCAGTTGCATCCATCTCTTCAGTGTCAGCATTTTCTTCATGTTTGAAGAGTGAAATTACAATAGGTTCAGAATCTGAATATGAGGCTGAATCACTAGAAACAGGTCAAGACCGTCGAAGAACAATGTTCAAATCCATCGGTGGACAAGAGCTCGACAAAATGACAGCAACCAGATATGATTTTTCAGACAATTGTAGACTTCCTGGAGAAACTGGATTTGATTCATGCAACATCCACAAAATTGAATGTCCTGATGCTGCTGTGTCAACAGATGCGCAGCCCAGTTCATCAACCCAGCCTGGCAAGCATCAACATGTGGTAGACAGAGAGATATCCAGACCCTTCAGTCATTTTTCATGTAGAACCATGGCTCCAGACATGCAAAAACCCTATAGAATCATGGCCAGCCAGCCACTGGCCGGAGCTCTTGGCCATCTAGTATCTACACCATTCAAGTACATGGCTGGCTTGTACATATATACAAAAATTAGGATTATTGTAATTAAAGTAATAGTAGCTAGCCCTATATGCCTACATATTATATATGTAGATTGGTGGCTAGCTAGACATGATTTTCTAAATTGCATGCTGGCCTGCTAACATAATGCAAACACCAAATTACAATATGTAGGGCCTTGGCTGGCCGGCCATTAGAGAATAATCTGCATGCTGGCCTGCTAACATTTATAGACCTAAATATCAAAGCCAGTCAGTTTATTGTAGAGCCATGGCTGGCCAGTCGCTGTTAAATATTTTCAATGCTGGCCTGCTTGAATGTATGCCATGTAGGCTTATGGCTGGCCGGTCACTGTTAAATATTTCAATGCTGGCCTGCTGGCATTTATGCCATGTAGGCTAATGGCTGGCCAGTCACTGTTAAATATTTTCAATGATGGCCTGCTTGGTTCTATGCCATGTAAGGTCATGGCTGGCCAGTCCCTACTAAATATATTCAATGGTGGCCTGCTTGGCTTTATGCCATGTAGGCCCATGGCTGGCCGGTCCATGCTAAATATTTTCAATGCTGGCCAGCTGGTATTTATGCCATATAGCCTTATGGCTGGCTGGTCACTGTTAAATATATTCAATGCTGGCCTGCTTGATTCTATGCCATGTAAGGTCATGGCTGGCCAGTTCCTGCTAAAGATATTCAATACTAGCTAGCTTGGCTTTATGCCATGTAGGTTCATGGCTGGCCAGCCATAGGTGGATAATATTATTGTTATATCTAACTAACTAACTAACTAACCAATCTATCATCCAGACTGACTATTAATATGTCAGTGAAGCCTACTATGGGCTGACCAGTATATGTTGCATTAGAGACTCTTTCTATATTGCATAGAACTGGCCAAGTCTATAGAGAAATATGAGTCAACCTGCTAAGCTTTGGACTCTGACCAGCTGGGTGGAGTCTACATTCTGTAGAGCAATATTGGCCGGCCTGCTAAGCTTTGGACTCTGACCGACCGGGTGGAGTCTACATTCTATAGAGCAATATTGGCTAGCCTATCAAGCTTTATATTCTAACTGGCTCAATGGAGCCTACATCCTACAGAGCAATATTGGCTAGCATTACTTCCCTGGCTAGCATAAGCTAGCAGAATATAAAATTGATTACACTACAATATATGATCCTTGAACTTGTCCTCTGCATCCTCTGCAAACATTTGCCACAACAGCACCTGTCTGTGGCCATAGGCTTGATGACCAGACTTCATAGCCTCCATGGACCATTGAATCCATTGGTCCTTCTGACGATGAAACCAACTTATGGTCCACTGCATCTCATGTCTTGTTAATGTCAGCTCTTCTTTCCACCTCTGCCACCTTGCCTTTGCTTTTAGCCAGTTAACCCTATAGACTGGCATCATACTGTTAGTCTCATTTTTTGAATAGACAGTAGTACTCATATTCGTCCATCCAAGCATGTTGTTGACTCTTATGAGCACCATTAACCCTCCAAAACCATGCCAGCTTGTCAGATCTTTGTCCAAATCTATTTTCTTCAGTGACATCTTTGTTAACAGTAAGTTGTTCTGGCAATATTTCTTGATAAATATTTTCCAGATTAAGTTGATCCATGCCAAGCCTTTTCATAGCGGATCTTGCCCTTTGATAGCTTCTGACCAACTTCTCGATTTTGAGGAGTATCCTGCTTTGACCTTGTGCCAGTCCAAACAGAATTAGCACTTCAAAAGTATTGACGATAGATGACAGTCTTCTGGCCAAGATCCAATTGAATATTTTCCAGGCAATCATTAGCTTGACCTTTTCTCAAGGCTAATTCTTCTTTCTGCAGTTTGGCTAGACCAAGTACATCAGTGTGGTCATGAGTCACTGATGAAGGCATCCAGATAACCATATCTTCTGTTGGAATTTCTTCATCAATCAATTCTGAATTGTCTTCATCTGAAATCTTCCAAGCTTGTTCATCAGCTTCTGCCATGCAAAATCGAGGGTCATCAACATGGACTGTACCCCAATCCAATTCTACTCCCTCTATCAATTGATCTGTAATCTTATGAAATTTAGTAATTTGAGCAGCTAGTTTCAGCTGTTTCTCTTGAAGAGCGGCCTTCTGAGTAGCAGTGGCATCATATGAGAGCCAACGAACATCCAATCTTAAGCCATCCCTGATAAGAGTTGTGACCATTTAAATTTAGTTTACCAAATATGAAGACAACATACTGGGAGTCTTCTAGATTGATATCTTGAATGATCCAAGGAACAGATCCAGGCCTTTCTATATCCGAAGTCTCTGATTCTGTTAATGGGCCTTATTTCGGGCCGGTGGGTCTACAATTGTTGGCTAAAGGTACCTTCAATCGAGGCTCATGTCAGAAAAGATAAAAACTTACTTTATTAGGTGGTGGCGCCAACTCATCCTCATCAAGCTCATCATCAGTGGTGATGATGGCCCTGGACCTGCCATGCTGCTTCTTAGAAATTGCAGGGCGGCTTCGGCTATGGGCACTTGAGGCCTAGGGACACTTGCTACACTGAGTGCCTCACCCCCATTCTTTGGCAGGCAAGGAAGGAGCTTGTGAAGGGCTGGCCTTAGGAGATGTTGACCAAGATTCTCCTCAGTAATGGATGGTGGTGGGGAAGAGGGGGTGGCCTTGAATGCAGTAATCATTCCCTCAGATCTGCGACCACACAGGTGGGGTGCTGATCCTGGTGTTGTCGCCGTTGAGGTGCTCCTGTAGTTTAGCAGCAGCCGACAAAATCAAAGGTGACAATACTGCCACTCAGAGCTGTGGGTCATAACTACTTCAGTCTAAAGAGCAATCAGACACATCACAAATCACAAGAGAAACTGACTTACTATGGCTTGCCCCATTGTGGTGGTGAGTAAGAGATGTTTGGCATCAGCCAGCTGAAACTGGCAGGCTTGCCCAAGGATATGTTCGATCTTGTCAGAAAGATTGCGGAAAGATTGGTTAGTGGCGGCTACATGGTTTTTTGGAGACATGGTGGTAGTAGTTGGATGAGGAACGGTGACAAACAGAACACAATGTAATATATACAAATTTCATTTGGCCACAGTCGCAGCTGATTATGTCATTCTCCCATTGTCTGCCCACAGGTACCATACATTCAATTGTACAGGACCTTCTCCACAAAGACCACAGTTTACACTCAAATGTTCGGTGACCATTCACCATTAGTAGCATGCTGCACAATGAATTTGTGGATCTCCAAGGATGTGGCCAAGCGCCAATCAAAGATACCTGCCATGAGAATTCAAATCCCAACCCATTAATCTATTTAAACCCTGTTTTGTACACATTTCGAAGTCAAAATTCATTCTCCCACCCATGTCTTCCCAACAAGACTTGGAATTTACCTTAAAGGATTTCACACAAATTTTCGAGCATGCCAGATTCCGCCTGCTTGCCATTTGCATTGAGCTGGAGAAAACAAAGCTCACAATATCGCCGGACAATCGCCGGGTGATTGGCAAATATCTGATTTGCATAGAAGTAAGTTTCAACTTGTCCTATTTTGCACAGAGGTCAATTGACCTCCCAGGCTTACACACTCCCTTGGATGGCATTTTGCGCTGGGTTGTTAGTGTCTATCAACCCACCACTATCAAAGCACCCCTTAGTCACACAGGCGACACTGGTTCAAGCAATGTCAATGCTGATTGCTCAGCAGCTAGCCACCATCCGCACCAAGGCTAGGGAAGAAGGTGAATATCCTTTAAAGATGTTGGAAGACAAGATTCTAGAGGCGAAGATGGTGGCAGCCACTATGCTGAGAATGGACACAGCATTAGGGGATGATGTACTGCAAGCCATCACGGTGTCCAACAAACTAGTAAAGTATTTGAAAAAAAGAGGCCATGGAATAAAGGCCGGTCTGAGTAGTTAGCTATAATGTCCTCTATGTAGTAATAGGTTCTTTGAGATATGAATAGATTCCAAACATGGCTGTCTTGACAGGATGCCAGTTCAATGGCTCATGCAATTCAACACCGGCCATACTGGTCTCATTTTATCTATAACAATTTGTAGGCACAGCGGTCAATCCTCTTATCATTGCTGAAGTTGCACAATCCTGTGAACGACATCACTGGGCGCACAAAACAATGGCAGTGTGCTCCGGCAATATACTGGCAGCCTGACCAACTCAGTTAAGTTACTGGCTCACATGGTCCTGGACTTCATATTCATGTGGAGTCCAGTGGAAGTGACTGTGATGCTGCTTGACCACTTCCGGCGACATTTCAGATAGCTGATAGCAGTCTGCCAGGTGCTTACACAAGCCGGACTGTCCTGTTCATGGACGTAGATTGGCTACCATTGCCAACGATCTCTGGCCACGCCAATGGGTGCCATCCTGTGTGCTTTGGCGATAGTAAACTAATTGAGCATATATTGAAGCAGCCTTTGGCATTCACTATACTAGTGTGTTACACTGGCGGACATGCAGCCATAGCCCGGTTGAATGAATTTCTCGCCTCTCCGAACAGACATTGATAGATTTTGCACTGCTTCTCCGAGTACGCCACATGTCCATGCTTCTGGGCTAGCTTCGAGATGGCACCGAGACGGATCCATTCATCGGCCTTCCAAAGCAAAGAATTACATGTCCAATCCATTTCATGCTGAACAAGCAATGACTTTTCTGCCCATCGGCCTCTCATAGCCTTGGCACGAAGCCAGTGAACACAGTAAACTGCAACATCAGCGGTATAAGTGCTGCTTCCACAGAGTATCGGTGACCTGCTCACACTCATTCAGCCAGTCTCTGCTATTGGAGTCCCCTTCCACATCCAATGACCAAAACCAAGCTAACACATTGTTCCGAGTCTGCCCTCTTGAATTTGGATCGGCGACGGCAGTACTGACCTTGAGATGCTCCCTTGTCAATGGTTGGTATCTCTTGAGCAGTGCATCGTCTGCGCCAAGTCTGCACAATTGCGATCAGCATTTTGAATAGATACTTGCATTGATGCTGACCACCATGTCCACTGAATGAACTTGAGCCCAAGCTCTGGTAGACAACACTTGGGATTTTGCTACTGTGACAGTCTTCCGGAAAATGACCGCCTTGTCAGCCAAATGCACCCTGATGTGGTGCAAGGCATCATTTGCCTGACCTTGCCAGAGTGTGAGTTCCTGATCGGCGATATCAGCAATGCCAAGGGCTGCACATTTCTCTAGCCCCATATTGGAAGGCAAAGAAATCATCCCCTTTTCTGGCTCAAATGCTCTAAGCTTGGTGTCCATATCTTCATCAGCATCTTCTTGAAGTATTAACAGATCTGGCTGCATGATCTGCATGTCATTGTCGCCTAATTCCTTGCTGAGAATTATTGCTGCGTGATATCTCGTTGCAGGGTATCACATCAGCGACCAATTACCAATCACTGAGTATCTGCTGCCCAATGTCTGAGCTTTCTCACATCCATCTGCAGCATGACCTGGGCTTCCTCGATAGCAAGGCCCTCTGCCAGCCACGTTGCTGCACCTCTCCGGCGCGCCTCGCCAGGCCACCAGCCTTGCGCCATTAAAAACCTTAAGTCTTGCTGTTTTCTTGTTGGCACTGTGCAAGAATCAGAACTGACTGTCCGTACGACAAGTCTACATACCTTTGCGCAGTTGAACTTCATAAATGTCCATTGCTGTTGGATCATGGCACCACCGTTCATGTGCAAACCTCTCTTGGGCCTCCCAATCTTTGACTTTACCAGCATTGGCGCTCTCATCAAGCCGCTCAAATGCCATGTTGCTGTCAACGACCCCTTTCATAGCTTCCTTGTATTTTTGGCAAAGTGATTTGCCTGTACAGTCTCTGCTATCAAATTCATGCAAAGAATAAACGAGACACCCACTCATTCTGATCATTTTCATGAAGTTACAATCATTCATTTGGTAATACAGACATTCTTTTCGGTGAGGAGTTCCCATGCCACGGGCCGCCGGTGAGATTAGATTTAATGGCACCCATAAGGTCTCCATGATCTCGCTGTCGATCCTGGCTGTGCCTTGTATGAAATTGGAAGCATATCTGACATAGCAGCTGTCTTGATGGCCATGGACATGCCATAGTCTGATGCCGGGGTGATTTCCAGCTCATCATACATCTTCAGCAACAGACTGTTGGCGATGCAGTCCTGGAGGTGCTTATGATACTGAAATTTCACATCATAGAAGGTCAATACATGGCAGATGCTCTCGGCGTTGAGTTTCAGCGCCTTGCACAGCGCATAATCCATATTCATCTGTCTGTTGATGGTCGGCAATAATGCACATGGTCCGAGTGATTGTACACACCTTTCTCCCTTCTGAAAATCTACCATGGTGTGCAGGACAAAACAACCATGCCTCGCACATGCGCATCTGCCGATGCCGGTGGCCTCCAATCTGTGATGAGATGCATTTGCCAAATTTACCGCGGGGTGGTTGTTGCACGGCATCCTTGGCAATGGCCAAATGCTCCTTGTACAAGGCATCACTGACCATAAAACCACGACCATCCATGAGAGACACTTCATTGGCTGGATTTGTGGCATGAAGATGCTTGGCTTTGAAGTTTCCGTCCATGACAAGTGATCTTGTGTATAACCAACTCGGAGTCTCTTGACCAGATCCATTGTTAGCATTGATACCCTTGGTGGTGCCTGTAGGCAATGTGACATTAATTCCCGGCTGAGGACATGCCAGACAAAAGAGGGCTAGATCGCCCGGTCTCACTTCCTTTTCCTCATGGCCAAAGCCATTCCACTTCAGGAGCTTCAACTTCCGCCATTGTCGTGCCACCCTCATGAGCTCCCGGTGTAACAGTTGGGTTTGGCCAGTGGTCCGTTTGGCCTGGGTCTGGAGTGAGTTGGTGTCAGCAGTGAGCAGGGTTTATGGCAGGCAGGCTGGAAGACAGCAGCAGAGTGAGTGTTCAGGTTGATTAACTAGCCTAGAGCAGGCTTGTGTCAGCAAGGGGCACGAGGTCTAGGTGCAGAAGGGCTCGGAGGCACTAGAAGCAGCAGCAGGAAGCGGCCGATCGGAGTCACTGGAGGTTGCCGAGAGTGTTTTTAGAGTGTAGTCACATGTCTTGTTGGTCTAAGGCTTGTTTTCATCCGTTTTCTGTAGAGTGTTAGGTGTGTTTCTGGGTCTCAGTTGTCACCGTTCCACCGGTAACAGTCCTTTATCACAATTAATAAAATGGCAGATGGAGCACCACAAAGCTCACCGGCACCAAGTGAGGAAAGATGCTCGGGTCATCCTCCTTAACTTGCTGTAATAATTCATTGCCGAAGTCCCGCACTCCAGGTTGTCGAGTAAGAAGTCGTTCAAGACATCAAAGGTGAATGTTGTCTTTGGTTCTATGAATGACACTGGAAACAAACCCATGTTAAACAACTGTATATCAGCGGTATCGGCCTCTGGGCATGTGCAATACTTGACGATGTGGGTATGTACTCTGGACTTGTCGACTATTGTTGTCATGGCCTTGTTGTTCTTAATGAACGGCACACCGGTAGGTAGGTCATGAGCCCCCTTTGTGCTCTGCTCGGCATTTGGTTCCTCCAATGTGCTCTCAGCATCCATATTATTGGAACCTCCTTCCTCTGTAGTGAACAGAGCTGACTCCCCTACATCATCATCTCATGGGCATGCATTTCCTCCATGTCCAAGCCAGATCACCATCCCACTCTTGACCAAGCAACTTTCCTCAAAGAACGAGCCTGTCCATTGGCTAATCCGATAAAAGGGAAGCCTCTGGTGCTGGGTTCTGCAACAACTTGTGCAAAAGAGAGGCTCACCGAAGCATCCATGGCATTTATAGACACCATCTGTCCCACAGATGATACATGACCTATCTGATGGAACTTCTCTTTCAAGGAGTATGTCAAGATATGCTTTGGTCTTTGGGACCCATTGACGTATATAGTCATTTTGACTCTGAATACAGATCAGTGGTGAAATAGAGGTTATATCGGCAGATGGCTCACCAAGGACTTTGGCAGGTGCAGTGGAGTCACTATGTGATCACCAAGGTCACCTGAAAAGTCATCTCCCCCATGGTAAAGCATACCATAAGATTCCTGCTTTGAGGAAGACTTAGTAGGGGTTGCTGGAACTGATCTGCTAATGATAGGTCTCTCCACCCATTTGCCGACCACCTTTCTCATCCTATATGTTCTCTGCCATTCCACCACTGCATACTTACGTTTTGGAGTCCACTCTTGTAGTCTAGAACCTCCCATTTGTTGAGCCCAGTACTGTATAAGAATCTGTAAAAATGACAAGTTTCAATTGACCGATGCAATATGGTCATATCGATTAATCACCATTGGTTACAAGTACATAATAAGAATTATAATATAAGCTGAACTGAGCAGAACAGAACAAAACCATGGAACACCAATGACAGTCAACCAACTGTTGTTGAGTCTGGAAAGATTCACCATCACCATCCTTTATAACACAACATGCCAAGAAGTGAATCTCCTATTGTGGTTCCACAAAAAGGTTTGCTTGCAGAAGGCTGAAGTCTTGGTCCTCAGAGCCCACCTAGATGACTGGAAGTCTGTGAAAGGTAAGGAACGATCAAGGGTGCTGCTTGCCATCTACAAGGAAGTGTCCCTCCAAGCTCCCACCAAGGAAAAGGCCCTGTTAAAAGCTTGGCAAAAGGTATTTAACAGTTTATGACATATCGGTGATCCTGGAGCATGATAACATGTCTGTCAAAAGAGAGGAGCTGCAAAGCCCCTTATCAAGTATGGCCATCATTGGATGGCGAGGCAAGTCTTGATTTACACACACAAAGCCTCGATTCAACAGGAGACGGGAGAGATGGCTGGAAGCAAGGAGATGATTACCAAGTGGCTGAAGGCAGCAAAGACAGTCATTAATTGTTTGTCAGTGGAGGAGAGAGAGGAAGTGGAGGCCATGGCGGAGAAGTGGAACAATGAAGCGGCACCACCAGATATTCAGGCTGAGGTCGCCAAGAGCAATGACGCCGACATGATCGAGTATTTTGTGACTGAAATGTTCAAGAAAGCCAGAATGAGGGTCTGCATCCTATCAGCTTGGAAGGACAGCCAAGGCAAGCTTATGTTGGGAGGGTGAGTGTCATTGCTGATCAATCAGCGATTTATTCAACAGTCACTGCAGCCATGACTTCAATGACCAATTTGGGGATGGAGGGAGCTTTATCAAGACAAGGGATTGGGACAGCATCATTATGCCTGAATGGGTGGAATATGTGGGGGAGAAATTTGGTGAGGCCATGTGAATGTCTTACTGGCGAGCATACTGAGGCAAATGAATGTTTAGATGGCGAGGATGATGGTGTGATGCTCGGACCTGCGCTGGGCGGGAACGAGTGTCTTTTCATACTTGTGTCAGGAGATATAGGAAGTTACCAACTCACATCATTCCTAATGCCTCTAACAACGAAGCCTTCCTCACTCGCACTTAATTCGATGGTTTTCCATTCTCAGGTCCGATTTTCCATTCCATCCGTCCATGTCCTTCCATGTCCGTCGAGTTCCACTGGTGCGTGTTCATTTCTATTTGGGTTGACTAATGATGTAGTATGGCTTATTACATGTATCTGCGTGTTTCGTTCCGCGCGCGTTTGCATTACATATTACTTATCTGCCTCGTTTCATCGCTACAAGTCTCACCTACGGGTTCCAGACACTCATGCAGTAGGATAAAATCTCACACGTTACATACAGTAAAGTACTTCCCTTCCCTCGGACACTATCCCGTTGTTTTGCGAAGTCACTTAGATGTTCGTAGTATTTTTGACCAATTGACGATCTTTGACTCTTATTTACTCGAACCCGTGCATTCTCGACCGCTCTGAGAGCACGCATCTAAGTTCCTTACCTAGGCTCTGCGCAAATCTGTTCTGTACGCAGGTTCAGACTTAGCATTTTATACCTAGTTATACCTCAGCTATATCCCTCGTCCATACCTAGCCATTACCCGCAGAACCGCGCATTACCTAGTAACCTCTCGCTCTCGCTCATTTCCCATCGCACCTTCATCGGGTTTGCATTCTCGCCTTCGCTCTTACCGTCGGCCTCACTTTCTGTGAATCATGTTCGTTCTTCCGCATTCCGCATCTACTCCCTTCGCATTATACTTGAAGGAAGTGCTTCATAGCAATCCTCTTGGGTCGATATAGCACACCCGCACTCAGTAGGATTTTATTAGTGCTCTAGCTTACTTGCTAGCCGGTCACTATTACTTCTTCACAACGGGGAACCCCAGATGGTCAAATCAAAGAGATGAGTCCCCAGGAAATTAGCTGAACTTGACAAAGACGCCAATGGGTGGCCAATTCTGCCCAACACAACAGGATGGAAATGAGCTGAACAACAGCACATGATTCGGTCTTTCTTGACGAAGCTCTATAGTACTTTTTTTGCTCTGTCAGATTGGACATCATTCTGATTCTTCACAGGAATGTGCTCTGGTGAAGAAAACCTGAAAGTGGCGGTGCCATGGGGAGATGTAATCCATGACCCATGGGCGTTCTTTGATGGTGCCCATTGGCCAGTCGGCGTGCAGCTCAAGGAGCCATCTAAGATGGATAAAGCAGATGCCACCACCATGATAGATTTCTGGTTTGACCGCCAGAAAAACGACATGCAACCGGCCTTCTCATTCAAGGCCTGGAAAGATTCTGATGGCGAGATGCAAGAGGTGGACTTGTGGCCGCCCAGTGCTCACCATGCCAATGCCACAAAGCAGAGCACAGGGAAGGGTAAGGGCAAAGCCAACCCTAAAGCTAACCACCGCCGTGTGGTGGAGGATAGCAATTTGGAGGATGAGTTGGACAGTGATCTTAGAGAGGATGGTGTTAGTCCATCCAGTGAAGATGAGGAAGCACCATCCACCGGTGGAGAGCCCGAGATTTTGCCACCCCCAAAGGTCGCCTTGCCGACCAAGAAGAAGCGGGCTGCAGTTTCACGCCAGGCTACCAAAGAAGTTGTCGCCGAGGTCGGCGGGGCTCAGAAGCCTCCGATGAAAGGTTCTATTCCCTCTGGACAGCCTCTCAAGTCACAGGGAAGCAAGGAGGTTGCATATACATCACATGAGCCTCCCAAGAACTTAAAACACCGTGGCACTAATGCCGTGAGTGGCATGCCGGCAAAGTGAACCAGGAGTAAAACCACTGCACCAGAAGCTTCAAGGGCTAAGTGTGGCAGGAAGTAACCATTATGTCATGTTACATCTGTACATAGGATATGCTGGCATAGAATGAAAAACACTGTCTGCCAGTGCATATCAGTGTAACTCATCGGCAATGTAAATGTCTGGCCGTTAACATAACATTGGTGGTACTAAAGAAATAGCTGCGACTAATTGAAAGATATAATGTATGTACTACGGATTACCGGCGGTCCTCTCAGCTGTCTCAACCTCATTTGTGAGAGAGTCCATGAACGAAAGCTGGTGTATGTGGTGCTCAGATGTATGATGAAGGGTGATAAGATCTTTGAAGATCCTAGTCAACCAATCTCTGGACTCACAGAACATCGATAATACAGCGTGGTTGCTGTCCAAGACATCTTCCGGCGTGGGATCTCGGACATCATTGCCGGGCCTAATGAGGCTACCCAGCATTGTTTGGGCGAGTTGATCAACTGTAAATAAGTCAGTAAAGTTGGAAGACTCATGTCAGTTGTGGGACTTACATTCATCCTCATTGAGCCATTTCACAATGTCAATGGCAGCCTTCTCAGCATCGCCGATAAGGTGTCCGATGGTGCCTTGGCGGATCACTTGACTGGCGGAATCAAGTTTCTGTCGTTTGGCAGTGGGGAAAGCACCCTCCCAGTTAGGCAAGGCCTTTGGTGTGTAGGGGTCCGACTTGGGAGCCAGTGCTGCCTCTGGCACGGCGGCTATGTTAGGTGCTGTTCTTACCATTGGCACCAGTGCTGCTTGTGGCACAGCGGCTGTAATAGGTGCCAGTGTCCATTCCCCTACCTTTGCTGGAGGGACCTTACAAACGAACTGGAATGCTAGAATGGTGGTTAATCCTCGGATAACTAATGCATATAGATGAGCGACTCACATTTATTATTATGGTCAAACCCAACATGGGTAGCAACAGCCGCTGTTGTTGAAGGTGGCTCCTTTGTTGAGGGCAGCAGCAGAGATATGGCTCTCTTGAGAGGGATCACCGATGCTGGTACTCCATTGTCGGGAGTGTTGGAACAGCTACAGCGGTTGCGCCGGACATCCTGTGGCGAGGGCAGTGAGGGTGGAATCTCACTGTCCATATTCATACTATACTCGTGTCCAGAGGTCTATTTGAGTTTTACCCCACTTCAGCCTTTCTTCCCTTTTCACCCCTTCTTATCTAGCTATCATTCCTCGCACACAACGTGGTCACAGATGTGGTCAGAGATCAGTGGTTCTGAATCTGCATGCCACAGCATGGTATGGGTGACCGAGCCGAGTTCATATTATGACATGAAATTTTAATTTGTTCTATCTGCCATATAATGACAAGCAAATTGTCCCCATTTTTGTTATCTACGCTCACATTCCCTGCTCATCATGCCATCCTCAGAAATTTCGAACAAGGCCTTCAATGAGGTAACCACCGGCGTGCTCCAAATTTGGGCAAGAGCCTTGCAATCGAGCGAAGGTTCCACCGGCCACCTGAACATGGCCACAGAGATGGCAAACATCATGGTCAGCATGTCCTCATTAGTCATGCACTGTTACCTAATTAAGCACAGACTCCGGCATTTCAAACTCATGCACAGTCGGCGACTGAAATCCCGCCGATCTTGCTTTTGGCGGCCATGGAATTAATGAAGCATGTATATTGTGTTGGTCAGACATCATTTCTTAGTGTCCCAGTGTGGAACAACATCAAGTCTAATGACTCTTGCATCGAGCACCATCAGTTATATGGCAAGGCTCACATGGTAATTACTGCCTTGGCGCCAGCAGCGATGTCACAACCTCCAGATACACCACTGGTTGAGGCGACCACAAATACACCGGCAGTCCCTTCAGTGGTAGCAAAGTCCAAGCCACCCGGAAGATCTGTCATGAGGAAGAAGCTGATAGACTTGTGTCAGGACAGTGACAAAGTCAAAATTATTGGGGATATCACCCAAAGCGATGCTCTCCACAAGAGGAAGCAGAGGTCTACTGGTGGATCCGAAGAGGGCGCTGTTTGCCATGAAGACAAGGTCATTGCGCCAGTGATTGTAGACAAAGCTGAGGATGTCAGCCCAGGCAATACAAATGCAACGCCGACTAGACCAAGGCCAAAGCCGAAAAGCAAGCGGGTGGAGATAGTAGTTTTGTGTTAAGACCATGCACAAAGGGTAGGACTGATTCTGAGGGGCTTGGCTTCAGCTCGTGCGCTGCGCCCCTTACCCGAGTATGTGCCCTTAATTTCAGATTGGTGTCCGAAGAAAGTCCGAAGACGTCCGAAGGCGCAGGAAAGTTCGGAATGACTTTCTGGACAGGTGCAAGTAACTTCCGGATGAGTGCGGGAAAGTTCCGGAGGAACTTCCGGAAATTACAATGAGGTTTCGTCCTAATACAGATACATGTAATGGCTACTCGGGACTTGTCCTGAGTAGAAGCAAGCAGAGGAAAGGCTGCAAGGACAAAGTCCGAAGCAGAATAGGTCCGGAGGACCGCGGGAAAGATCCGGATAGACTTCCGGAAACTTCGGATGAGTGGAGGATCGGAGGATCGGAACTCCGGCCTAGGGAATTCCTCCCTAGGCCTGAGATGGATGTTGACTAAGTTGGAAGACTAGAACTGATATGAGGACTTAGAGTGAGATCTAGTGTGAGGACTAATATGATATTCAGACTGAGGACTACAGGACATATACAAGAGTTTATATACTAAGAGAAATAACGGAAGGATCAATAAGCAGAGTCCGAGGCTATGTATGAAGCATATGCAAAGGTCAACAAATGCGAGTTGGAATTGAACATAGGTTAATGGATCAGTAAGCATACCGGTAATAGATATAACCGACACAGCGGAATAGAGGAAATACCGAATAGGCTGTGTATAATGTTATAAGAACAGGAAATGAATTAGGAAGCTTATCTATATCAGATTGGAAGCAGATCTATACATCGGATCGGACCGGATCGGATATGGTCCGGATGAGATGCGTGGATATATAGGATGTGGCATTAGGGCGATGGGACAAGGATGAATGATGCAGGCTAGCTGCGAAGGATAAGGGATCTGGACGTGGACATGCGGATGTGGATGCGCAGAGGTGCAGGGATCCGGATGGGTACTGGAGGCATGAATAGGACATCCGAAGGTCCGGATGAGGCGTGGGAATATTATCGGATGTAGGTCCGGAATACAGGATATGACATTTTGTCTGGGTCTGAGGTCCCAACAGATAGGAAAGGGAAGGGAAGGGAAGGGAAATTATGTTGCCATCGGAGACACACCGGTGGGACTGTGAGCAGAAGAAGTCTAGAGATGTGAGTTCTGGCGGGCCGCCGAAAAAGGCCTCTAACCATCCTCCGCCGATGTGAAATGCTGGCGATCAACAGAAACCATGGTATGAGGTTCAGGTAGGGAGCTTTGTCATTCTATCTTTATGATTGTCTCATTACTGTATTCTCCACAGAAAAGGTTCAGCACTAGGACTGCCACACATGACTGGCAAAAAAGTGAAGCTATGTTGGCGGAACAAAAGGCAATGGTCGCCCCTGAGCCTGTGGGTAACATGAGCATGGCGATGCAGGCTGATGTCAATGCTGTGAGCTCCCAAAATGCCTTGAGTCTTCCTCCTTCTTATTCAGTAAAGAATACTCCCATCGCTGCAATTCCACTCACACCGCCTCCTCGTCCAACTCAATCGCCAAAGACATGGAAATTGACGTGTCCGGTAACACGGTTGCAAGGGATTTGCAGGCCATGACACTAGAGGTGAAACCTGATTTGGTGTCGCCCCTAGTGGCGGTTCAGGACACCATCAATGACCTTCAGACTCAGGTGGCCGACATCCGAACTCGGAATGCCAAGATGGCTGAGTTGGTTCAAATCATGAACGCCTGCCTTGCTGCTCAGGATACTGACATCCGAGCTATGGAGAAAATGTGTGCTGAGATCGCCGGATTGCAAGAGGAGGTGAAGGCCTTGCATGCCAAATCTCAGACTTGTGAGGCTCAGATCCAGAACACTGATGCAATGTTGACTGCACAAGGACATTGTACCGCCATCCTGATGGATGCCTATGAGTCCATCCGGCAATGTGTTGTCCCCAACCCACCCATTCCTCATTTTAATAATGCTGTGTTCTTCCCCCCGCCGGTCATTCAGTCCCATACAGTCAAGGCATGAGCACTGGGCAGGCGCAGGCAATGGAACAGCTTTATTTCAATGTCACCCCAGGTCCATCCACAATTGCAGGTACTTCCGTTCCAAGTATCGCCGCCGCACACGCCGGACCTTCCGTTTCCCAGATCAACTGTCCCTCCGGTGAATCGGCATCTGGGAAGGGTCCCACCACCTAAATGATTTCTATTGGTCAATATTCTTACAGTCACCATGTAATGGTAGATAATTTGAAACTGTGCAATGATATTCTTGTTAAACTTTCACTATTGATCACCCTCGGAGATGCGCCATTGTGAGGCGCCACCACAATGCCGGTGATTGCCTTACCTTCCAGCGACCAACCCCGAAGTTGCGGTCCGTTGTCTTTATCTAGGACGTACACTATACTGCCATGTCTGCATCATTACATTTGTGTTATCCATTCATCGGCAAGGCTCAGGCACGTGGCTTTCTTAACTGGGGCCTAAGATTCTTTTATGTCATTATCTTATGTCCCATCATTGATTCCCGATAAGTGGTAATTATAAAGGTGTTGACCAGTCAGTGATATGGTTGTGTCTGTCTCCGCCTCCATGAGTTTGGTCCCTGCTGTATTCAAGCAGGAGATTGATGACTTCGACAAGGCAGAGAGGGCGAGGAAAGAATTGGATGACTCTATCAAGCATAGGATGGGTCATGCCAGAGAGTGGTTTAAGAAGATGATGGCTGAGCAAGAGAAAGAGGTTAAAGATGCAATGGAGAAATGAAACAAGGAAGGTGCGCCTGAGGAAATTCAGGCTGTGTAAGTGGTCATATTACAGTATGTTCAACTTAAGCTGACTTGATTTAAAGCTATCGGAAGAATAATCTCAAGAAAAAGCTTGAAGAAATTCCGGAGGAACTATGCCGCACCATGGGTTGCCAAGTTGTAATGCTAGTCAGTCACAAGAAGAAGACCAATAAGTCCTTGGCTGTTATCTTGTCAGTTTCTGTATTACCTATATCATTTGTCAGACTAATAATAACATTTAGACATGAATCCAAACCGCAGAGTGTCAAGAAAAAAATTTCTGTCAGCTCTGACGGTATCAAGGAGTGGTCTTCAACAGGTTTTGAATTATTTGCAGAATGGTCTAAGACTGAATTCTGTACATTTTATATTCTACTTGTGATACTTGGTATAGACTCACGAGTTTTCATTAATAAAATAGTTCCTACAGACGAAGATCAGGATGATTTAGAGATAGACGATTCAGACAAGGCTGAGGCCGAACCAAAATTTATATTGGATGAAGAAGGCTATGCAAAGCTCCCATCTTGTAAGGGTGTGGCTCTCAGGGGACAACAGGATTTGATTAGAAACATTTTTCTCGCTTTGTATAGTAAGTTTGAAGTTTTAATTAGCTTATATTTGATTAATTTGTTGGTCCATAGAGGTCTTCACAAAGAGCAATAGACCTGTGCTTTGGTGACAGATTGTCATCAGGAAATCGGCCATGAGATGATTTTAATTGATATTTCTGGCAAAATCAAATCAACTATCGACATATCATATCCAAATACATAGTATTATATAAGCACCAGCACAACGGCACTGGATGATGAGTGATTGTAAGAAAACTCTAATATAGATGAAGACTTGTACGTCTCACAAATATGATACTTCATAGATAAATTATTGAGAAAAGTTCAGCATTGCTCCGTAAAATGGTCATTACTGGAAGTCGTGATGTGTCCAGGTTGCCATCCAGGTAATGCCTTGTCAATTGCTAGGAGTTTTTCACTAAATGATCATCCATTACCCATAGTGCCGCGGTCGTTATAACTTAAGTGTATACTGGCAGCACACCAGGAAATCAGGGAGAACATGCTTAAAATTTGTAGACAGGGAATCAGACCAAATTTTCGTCATTGTGTGATTATATGATAATGTACAGGTATGGATATGAGCAGAGTAACCTGCGACCTGCTTGTGTGACGAACTCTACAATAGAAATATGACGACCATCCATTTGTAAAAGTTTGTTTGCGTTTACCATCTTCCATCTCCACGACATCGTAAACAGACTCGATGCTGGCACCCTTGGAATGTTTAATGATCTGTTTTGAAATTTGATCAGTACTGAAGAGTGTGGAAAGGAAAGCGAGCGAGACACCACAGGCGATGATGCGAGTCTTAACCTCCATCTGCGCAGCGACGTAACGGGTCCTAGATATCACCACTTCATACGTCGGACCGACTTCTCCACCTACAAGTTGGATTTTATCAGCAATCAACAGATCGATGTTTTGCACATTCTTGCATTGTTGCCATCTCCGAGACAAGATATCCCACTAGAAAAATCGGTTGAGTGAGAGATTCACAACATAATTGAAGAAACTAACCTGCGATGGGGTGCAAACAACATCCCCTTTCTCAAGAAGTTGAAGGTCAGTGCTGGTGTCTCCCGTAAGGCTTACTATCTCTTTGCCGCTGAACTTCCGACGACACTCTGCAACACGTTGGTCGACCATCTCCTGGTAGGGCTCAATACAGACCGCCCTGGGCTGCTCGCGCTTGCTCCAAAGGTGGAGTAGAGCAAATTGAGTACATATAGTCTTGCCGTTTCCAGTAGGCGCGCCAATAAAGACATTCTCATCAGATGTGTAGAGAGCCTGGAAAACCTGTGTCTGGATCTTGTTGAATGTTTGAATGGTGGATGAGTAGATGCTCTCGAATTCCTTGTTGTGTAGGGCAGACAGCGGGAGTGGCTGGAGTTCGAGAAGAGGAGTGGAAGGTGGGAACTTTTCCGGGAGAATCAAGTGTTTGAAGGAGATGGGTAGTCTGGTCTCGGCATGTAACCATCGGTCGGATACAACACGCACCAGTGAGTTTGTTGAGGGCTCCGACCATACTATAGTCGTCATAATTAGCTGCAGTATTCTGAGAGTACTGAAAACCTTGTGTCCATACCTATAGGTGGTACTACTCGTAGTGCGCATACACCATGCCGTAAAATATGAGATTCCAACTGCCGCAGCACCCGAAAAAGCGATAGCAGACAAAAGAACGTTGCGCGTCTCGAGTGGGCTGGATCAGGCAAGTGTCAGTGACTATTTTGTGATCTCGCTGAGTGATTGAGCAACGTACAAATTTCTAACCAGGTTCTCTGAGCCCCAATCCTCCACAACAATGGAAAACACAACCAAGACGGGGATTGATAACAAGTTATTATAGAACATTGAATCCCAATCAGAAAAGCCAGTGACTTTTATGCGCTTGCGCATCAGAAGAACCTAGGCAACGTGGCCAACATCAGCTCAGGGACATCACTAGGGCATGGTAGAGAGTCTTACGTAGGCAGCGCCCATCAGACAATTCACGAACACCCATATGTACCCCGCATTCAGTCTAGAAACCATGTTTGACATCATGTCTAAACCAATTCCCATAGCGGCGCTCGCTGGTGGGATGTTCGCGGTCCCATCTATGGGATTACTGACATCCGTCAACGCAGCCAATATAGAAGACAAGACCTGTCACAAAATCAGCCCATGAGCCCTATCTATTCGAATAATTACGAGGCCACTCACCACAAAAATGAAGGCGACCATTGTAAGTGCTGTAATATGTCTGCTGAACCAGAGGACTTCCCCGTATGCCTAGTTCTTCATTAGCCTTAATATGCTCGCGGCTAAGAACAAAGACCGTACAATGAGTATAATCATCAGATTCTTGAAAATGGTATAAACGGGTATGCTGAGGTATTGCTGCGGTGAGGCTGTTAGCGCATGACGTACAATATCAAGAGAATAACCACCACGGACGAGGCTGGTCAATATCGGAGAAATTTGGCAGGCAAAGCACGGAGTAAAAATTTTAGCAGGTGCCGGCTGTGCCGGTCAAAGTAACATTGTACTGTCGACTGTAATACAAGACAGCATACGAGTTGAAAGCGGTACAAAACATCCTATCTACTTGCGTGCAGTGAATGATGAAATGGGCAAGTCCCATTCAACCCTCAGAGATCTAGGGGAACTAAAGCCCTCGCTATTGGGAAGTACGCCAAACTGATCAGGGGGGATTGGATGAGTGATGATAGGCTGAATGTCTTCCAAGTTCATTCGCCTGTCACCAGTGGTGTCAGAGATAGTGTTTTTTGCAAGTCTCGACTTTGCAGCGATCTGCAGAACATTAGTGCTCCTAAATGTAGACCATGATGAGTTAGGTACAACAGTATGCAGATGAAATTTACGTTATGAAGGGGAGACTCCTCACTGCCTCAGTGAACGCTGGAAACATGTGTGGTTCCTCGTACATATAATTCAGAGCCGTCATGATAACGTCATTCATCAGCGCTGGCTCCAGGATATCAGTGCCAATGTTGATATCGATGTTCGCCTCGACCTCGGCCTCAACTTCATTCCCTACCTCGGTCTCAACTTCGTTCCCTACCTTGGCCTCGGCCTCGCTCTTGATCTTCCTCTTCTCCTTGTCATCCTTTATCATGAGAAGTAGAGTATGGTAGATCTGATATGTTGACATGACTTTTGTTATTTCAATACAGAAAGATAAAAGGAAGAAAGACTTGCGAAAGTCATCAAATTTCCAACCAGGCGTTGGGCTAAACAATTGAACCTTGACAGAACCTCTTCTGGAAAAAGGTCGCCAATCCCTCCTTCTCCATCCGATAATCCTTTGACAGGGTACAAAAGGGACGCCCACAGAATTTCTCCAAATATCTGGTGAGTTATGAGGTCCGAAATTACTTGCTGGACCTAGATAACGAAAATATTTGAGGTTGAATTAGGCTAGTTGGTCTCCCATCTCTTACCTGATAGGTATTTCCTGAGTTAAAAATCAGAATGAAGGAGATAGCCTTCTGCATAGTCTTGGTGGCGAAGTCAGGGTGTGCTGACATTGCGCCTTTCAGGATTTTTCCTAGGTCCGATTTGACACTGGAGAATGACTTAACCAGCTGCTCAAATTAGCACCTAGGAGGAAGTAAAAGTAAGGATGAGAGAAAACATACACTTGAGCGAAGCACAGACCATCCGGCAGTCACGCTTTCGGTCTCTGAAATTTTCACAATCACTAATCAAATGGTAAGATAGTGATTCGTAATGTAGCGTCCAAAATGCAAGGGGCCTACCTGGTCGGGACTCCATCTCCTCGTAGGTCGTGTGAACCATATCTAAACTAGTGAGAAAACAATTCGTTATCAGACGTCGCGTGTTTGTCGAAGAAAGTCCAAATGGGTTTCCGTAAACTCCTGTCCACAAACCGCCGATGTAAAGGCACTTTGTTAGTGTGATAATCCGGTTCCAGGGCGATTTCCTCATGAAACAAAGAATCACTCCGCGTACGGTCCTGTTCACGGTACTGCCAGATTCTCTCCACTTTAAGCGGGGATGCACGACCTGTGGTTGCTCACCGGGGGCCAGCTCGAGTTGTAGTTCGTTTGTTTCCTCTGCAATGAGATGCTCGTCAATGCCGCTTGCAGAATAGCCAGTAGATTGGTCATAGAAGTTAAATTCACTATATGCAAGATCGGTGAAATCCAAACCTGGCGCAGGCGCAGTCTGCATAGCGTGTGGACGGACTGAACCAACGAAATCGAAGTGCTGGAAGGGCAGATGTCCCAATGGAAGTTGCACAGATGAACTAAAGGCGGGTGTCTCCACAGCACGCGAATTAGCGACATTGAGATGCTTGGGGGGCGGATATCCCAATGGAAATGGAGCATGATGGAATTGTACTGATCCGTTTAACTCTGGAAGCTATCGATATGACATGATGAAGACATATACGACCACTATAAAGGACAAAGAACTCACCAACCACGAAGGAAGAGCTAAACCCTTGACGCCTGGTCTGCAACAGGTAGAATTGATCGACCGGACGTAGGCACCACTCTCCAACTAGATTTATACTCGCATAAGTGAGCTGTTTGGGGGCAGCGAAGCTCTCACTGTTGTCGCAAACAAATTGTGGATATGGTTAATATCCCCCTCGTCGGGGATAACCACTGTCCTGACTTGTTGAAGCACATGAATCCAAGGCTGCTCATTCTCGAATACTTTGTCACACTACGAACAAACCAGCACGATGAGATAATTATTGATTTGAGGAGGAAAACTCACATAGATGGGGTAGATGTAGTGATAGTCGGCCAGGTATCCAATGAGAATAAATTCTGCCCCCATAAAAGTGACAAAAGGATGCTGAAATTGAACGTTAAAAGGAAAAAAAAACGACTGATGGACAGTGACAAACAGGTTCGCTCTAGAGGAAAAAATTCAGCGGATGGTTCACAGTATAGGTTAGTCGACTTACAGCGAGTTGTATGAGGCGAAGGACGGAAGAACGTTGTGGCATATATAGCCACACATTGGACATTGAGGGAACGTTGTTCATGATGAGGGTCACCTGGTACAGGGAAGTGAGTTGGAACGAATAAAGGTCATGGATTATCGATGGCTGGAAATCGAGCGTGGTTGCAAGCGAATAGCTAGGAATGTGTGGTGGGCAGGAGCGGTAGGCAAGGTGGTGGGCAGGAGTGGTGGGCAGACATTGTGGACAGTCACGAGTAATTAAAATTGTGCCCATCGAGTAATGTAATACATACTTCACATTAAAGCCGGCCAGGAATTCAGATTGCGCCCATTGACTAGTGTGATTTGCTGTAATGCAGCATTAATTTTCATAATCATAATCGAGGGTGCAGTCCATAAACATCTCATCTAGCGCCTCGATAATTGATTCTGTACTCGCATTCCTTTCCGGCCCCAGGAAACATGGCTCCTCGACGCCAAGGTAATCGCCCTCTTCATCTTCATCCTGGTCCCCGTCAGGTGGTTGGGTGGTTTCCGTGAGGCTGTCTTCAATATGCTCGTCTTGCACCAGAGCGCTTGTCTGGCTGGCATGTTGTGGTGCGGAGTGACGGACTTCTAGGACCCCCACACTATGCGAGTAAACGTGTCCTACCCCGAGGCCAAAATGAAACCTCATGAGGGTGTCATGATCAACAAAACTAATCGAGTTGTAAAATCAGTGGAGAGGGCCAAAAACAGACAAGATCACTCACCTATTGTCATAGTACTCTAGCCAATCATGTTTATCTCCCGCAACCACAGAAATTCCACTATTCGAGTTGCGCTGGCCTCGAGAGAAGGCTGGAATAATATGGCATGCCCTCAGTACAGCACCCGGGTCCACGAAGCCGAATGCGCCAGGATTCGCTAGAGGCACGAAACGAACGCAGCACAAAGTATGTGTTTCCCATGTATGGTCTTGTACGGACTCATACCACCGAACAAAAAGGAACTCTATTCGACGAGATTCGTACACATTCCCGGCACGGACTACGTTGACGTGGTGTATACCGAGGACCCTGGCATAACGATAGTAACCATCGCGCCCATCATTATGTTGTCGAAGTAGCATGATGTTGCAATGAGCAGTTTTCGGATTGATGACGTCTTGAGCCCTTCGGACATCATAAGTTGTATAATTAAGCCTCACCAGGTTGTGGTGATAGATTCTGTTACGTTTGAAGAGAATGGAAGTACGTTCTTTGGCGGTATGAGTGGCATTCTCGATAGAAAATCCAGAAGTTCTTGGACCAACACGGTCCAGAATATGATCTTTTAACCGTTATAGGATGTCCTGAGGCGCATGTCAGAACAACGATGAATAAAGTCCAAGGTCAGTTACCTTCATAGAAGGATCTCCTGCGTGACTGCGAAGGTAATGGCCAACTTCATCGTAAAGCTTCTCGCTTTGGCCGATGTGGTGGTGTAGCTGGGGATCTTGCGCTGTTTCGTGAGACTCTGCAAGAGAAGCCCGTTGTTGTTGCCGTTGTTGAATGTGGCGCAAGCGCGCTTGACGGCGCTCGATCTGAGTTAGTTGCTGAACAAAGGCTCTGCGATCAGTTCGACGGTATCTACCCTTTGGCGTGCAGTGCTCCAACTCTCCCTAATAGCAGTTGAGTTAGGGGGTGGATGGACAGTATATTATGGCTTACTGGCTCTGTGCTGTATGAATCTGTGGTTCCAAAGTGACGGATGTAAGTCACATAATCCCCTAGCGCATGGAATTTGTAGGTCTGAAGATTGAATGACTTCTTCCTCCTCGGTTGCCTCGGTAAGGGTGTGTCCTGTAACTGCTCTGCACTCGCCTTCTGTTTCCCTTTAGCCTTGGCACTTGCTGCAGTCCCTCGCTCAATGCCATTCGCCTTGCCTGTCTCTGCCCACTTAGCTGCGTCCTTTGCCTGCCGACGAGACCGCGCGTTAACCTCACGATCGAGCTCCTGGGTGCTGTACGCAGGGCACACTGTCGCCTTAAACTTACGAAATTGTTCACCGAGATCGGTGGTTTGTTGGTCGAGGATCGTTAAGGTCAGGTCGGAGTGCATTCGGAGTTTGGCAAGCCCATGCCAGTGTGCCATGATAAAAAGAAGATCCATAACAATTTTGTTGTGACTTTCGGGGAGTAAGCCTTCGAACACCGGGATAGAACACTAATGTCAAGTTAGTTCACAAAGTAATATGACATTTATCCCAAACACATACCTGAAGAAGATCTTCGAAGTTTCGTGCGGCTAAGTTCGACAATTCAGAGGTGTTGGCAGAGAATCGCCTAATTGTTGCAGGCCCAAATGGAGGAACTTGTCTGTACCTGTCAGAGGTGAGGATGAGTGTGGCGGGCCTTGATTGGATACATATGAGCCACCTTTTATCAAGTTCGTGGACCAGGTCCTTATTCAGGGCGAAAAGTATTCGCAGTAAATGAACTAGAAGCATACGCCAAACTCCTAGTTCAAACTCGTGCAAGAGATCCACCACAAGCGCAACGAACACGTTGAATCCAAATGCGCTAAGGCCGTCTGACAGTGAGTTCTGATCAAGGGTGAGTAAAGGCCACAAGGAAGATGGATGATCGTGCTTACTGAGTTCGGTACCCACGAATCAGGCTTGAGAAGGGACTCGACTGCTGCACTGTCGATGCCGTAGTTCTTCTCATATATAAACCCGCGTGCGATAGCAACAGACTGACTCCTCGAGGTATGAGACCGTGCCATTGTTGAACTTTGTTGCCGATCACGGGTCATTCCCAGATTATGAAGGTGAGCGGTTGGTATCAGACATCTCGTGCAGGGACAACCTCCCAGTTGCCGAATAGTCGCAATGAGAACCCTGGCTTTAGTGAGCTTAAATTTCTTTGGAGAACGTTGGTGACTCACTTCTCAGGATAATCTGCAGAGTAGGTGAATATTCGTGGATAAAACCTGCATTTTATCCCATCACAGCACAAAACCACGATCCCATGCTTATAAGCTTCTAAAAACTCATGATCGAGTAAGACTTTCCATTGAGCCTGAAAAAGTTCACGTTGGCAATGTGTTATGCACTCGTGGCCAACCCCCTTGCCTCTAGTATAAGTACCAGCGAAATCTTTGAAGGAGTCCGGCAGCTGCCAAGACGTGAGTTTTGAACGCTGAAGAGGCAACTTCAGAAGGGTAATCGCACCTTTTGAAAATAGGCTACATGGTTAGCCAGATTGCAGGATGGTTTGCAACAGTGATATTTGGATTCATTTCCAAAGTACATATACACCGGCCACAGCTTCGCGTTGCCAAATGTTGTCAGGTGCGTGGCATCTGACCAAAACATGAGTGCGACGACCACGCGTGGTAAATCACAACCTTCCTCTCGAGGAGACGCCTGAAGCTCACGGTGCGCGTCCATAAAAGCCGGAGAGGTGTACAGTTCACCTTGAATATCGACCTCACAGGGAAGATGGGGAGCGCTCCATCGCAGTTGGTAAGGCTCATAATGGAAAAGCTCATCATCCTGAGGATTTGATAGCTTTTCCCGAATGATAGAGATGAGAGATCGATGATAAAGCTCTGCTGCAATGTATGGTCGAATGCCTGGCTGAGCTGAGGTCCGAGAAAAGGGAACTTGAATAGTTACTTGCATTTTACACCAACCCGCATCCACATCCTCCCATTCGTCACCCTCGTTGTCGTCAATACTTGCGCCTAGTTTCAAGTTGATTTTGTCCCATGATGTACTCCGGACATCATCGGGATTAAAATCTGAGTGGCCGACAATATCAATAAGCTCCTTGAAACTTTGATAGGACTTCTGAGCGCCGCCATTCCAGTACCAGTGACCGAGCTCGAAAGATGCTCGATTGGGATAGGGATAAAATGAAACGTTGCGAGTCTTAGCATGGGCATCTAGCTCTGCTGAAGCAACAGCTGGGACATAACTGATATCTTTGAGCGTCACTGCTTCTTCTGGGTCGTGAGATGGTGGGGTAGATGAGAAGAATTGGCGAATCAATCCGAAGACATTCCTAGCGGTGTGGAAAGGTGGAACTGGCAGAGATGCACGATCACTGGTGGACACGTTAGTTTGTTCCAGCGGTGTAAGCTCTGGTGCTGGGGCAGTATGACCAGGGGGGGCACTTGGAAGAGGTTGTGGGAGCACATCCTCATACTGCCTATACTGTAGTGGCATGGGAACACCAATACATCGGCTCCTCCGTTGCGCCAGTGATAAACCCTCATCTTCATCTATCTCCATAGGCGCAGAGCCAGTACCAGCGTTGGATGTAGGGGTGGGTGGATGGTCCTGCAATAAAGGCCCTGCACCCGAAACCTCATGTGGGTGATGCACTCCTGATGGAATTGAGGAGACGTGCAAAGGTTCGTGCTCTGCGTTGAACAGCTCATTGACCTGTTCAGTAGACAGGAACGATCCCCATGGACGGTCAGGGTGCGCACTTGAGGATGTAGTGCTAAGGCGAGTATACACGTCGACTCGTGACCGTTTTGCAGAACCCAAAAGATCCTTCGCTTTAGATAAAGCGGAAAACAATCGCTTCTTGCCCTTCACGCATGAGCATTGGTGTTTAGAGTAGGTGTTCTCGTGCGTGAATTCACGCAGACAGGTGCATCTGAAGGTGATTGGAGTCCGCGACGAGTCAGCCTGATCCATGACAATGAGGAGCGGAAAGTGTGAGGAGCTAAAGAGAATATAGTTGAGCCCAGTAGTAGAAGGTCGCTGCGTGAAATGACTTACGATTTGGCAATAAAGTTGGGCACTAACAATGGTGAGTCGGTGTGATTACTTCCGAATAGCCTCGCGCTTGTGATGGTGGGCCACACGTCAGGCTGGTGCACTTGGTGATGGCATGATAGCATAGGTGGGGTTGCAGGACCATTAGCACTGTGACGGTGGTCAGGCTGGTGCACTTAATGATAGCATGGTGGCATAGGCTGAGTTGCTGCATTATAAAAGTAGATTAGAATGTATCCTTGTTACACCAGATCACGCACTGCTGGCAATGGAAGCTCCATCTTCACCTTCTTAAACCATTACTGCCCCCCCTGACTACCATGAAGCCGCTCGACGATTAGCCAGAATGATTGTGCAGGCTATGACATGTGACTTTGCCCTCATGCATTATGACAGTGCCTCAGACGCCATGATCGAATGGTGTTGGTAAGACAGCATTAAATCCTATGCAAATGTTGAGCTGACACCGCTCTATAAAAACGCAGGCCTACTGGTTGTGATGGGAAAAAATTCCGCTATCCCATCTAGAGATGCACCGCAATGGATACGATTTTAGATTCCCGTGCTGCTTGTGCGCTGATGGCGGTGGAAGAGGGGCGTATGTAGAGTCTGCCATCTATCCTTGGTGGAATGAGCGTACCAAAAAGACTGATTGGACCGCAAGGTGTGCAACCAATATATGCGGATACCGAAGTTCAGTTTTCTTCATGCTCAAGATCTCAGACTCAATATGATCCAGTGAAAATAGAAAAGTACTTCTGGCTACCATCCTCAGCCGCCTTCCGGTATCCTCAAAGAGGTATGATTGCTTCGTTGCAGCACTGCAGGTTCATGACGAATTGATAAAGAACAGGAAGTCTTGCCTGAGGTCATTCGGCTTCAATGGACCCACAGAGAGCAAACAGAACTGTTGAAAAGACTCAACTCTTCTATTGGTGAAATGCACGCGAGTAGGAGTAAAGCCAGCGATGGTTCATCATATCTGTTCGGGTGTGACAAAGCGTGTCCCACGGGCCACGGTCACATGACCCTTCAATTTCACGCATTACTCAGTAGACTTATTAGCTCTATTTTCCGATTACCTATGTGCGACTTGGTACTTTAGCTTACTCAGAGAATCACTTGAATTATGCTGTACGTTTGTCCTGCTCGATGTCTTGAATACACATACATGAAGTTCTATCACTGTGATACTATCAGTGAATTTCGAAGCGTGAGATGGCATTATATTACGTTGGCTTTAAAGTAATGTTATTCACAACAACTTAGATGACAAATACTAACTCAACCTCGGACTCGGAGCACCTGGACTGGACGACTTCCCAACTGAGTGGCCTTCGTCATATTTGCAGAGTTTCCAGCCGCATGTATGCATTCGTCCGAGCTCTCTCCCTCATGGGGCACTGCACGGTGTGCCTCCTTTTTTATTTGGTCTTAGCCGGTCTGCACATGACCTACTACTTTTCATGATCCTTGCTCATCATCCCACTAGGTGGCTACTGGAACTCTGAACCAGCTACTCTCGACACAGTGCCCATGTGGCCACCTCACAAGAGCATTTGATGGATTCTGGATTGATCACGATTTTCCCTTCGGTCTTACAACCACTGGAGGGTCCAAGGTCACGTAGCTAATGCTACTGTTGACATCTTGCATGCAATGGACATTCACCTTTAAAGAGATGCACGCGATGTTCTGTTTCCCAGTAGCAGGAGATGTTCTGTGCCCTGCCGGAACCATCTCATCTTACGAGTACCTCTTCGACATTTTCACTGCAACACGTCCGTTAGGCATCCCGCAGCACCCTGAGAAGCACACGGACTTCGACATCTGCGTATCTAGGCTTCCTATGGAACTTGATACATCATTCAATTTCTCTTCCTGAGGCAAAATGTCTTGAGTGTCTTTCCAAACACGATTCTATCATTTGATCCCTGTCTAAATCACCCTTCACGTCTTACAGGAACACCCTTAACATCCATAGCATGTTGTGATATGTCACATCCGTCATCCCGCAAGCTTGTCTGCGGTAAAAGCCGAATCAAACCACAGCCAAACCCCCAAACTGAAGAAATTTCTGTCGATGTATGTCCGAAGGTTTGACGGCAGCGCATGTGCGCTTAGAAGGTAGCGCGGGTGAGTTATTTATATCTTTTTGATGCCTACCAGCCTGCCCACCAGCTTTCTGATCTGGGCCCACAATCTTAACTCCGTGAAGGCTATAGGCACTCAAATATTCAGTATTCAACCACCGCTGTACACATAAATACCGTTTATTACGCATGCTGCACTACCTCATGTCCGGCCTCTGATTCAATATGCCAACTTGTCTTTCTTTGGATCTGTTTGATTACTCAAGTGCTCACATGAGCATTTTTCAACTCTCGAATTTACTGGGTTCTGAAATGCTGGATGCCTACATAGGCCTGATCGCAAGTCAGAAGGTCGGTTGGTAATCTCGCATCTTTGTATGTACTGATCATTTTCTTGTCACGTAGCTTCAAACTGAACTATATGTTCTGTTGTTCTTGCTCAAAGATCGTGTCTATTCTGGTGATCTCTGGGAAATGATAGGCGAGCGTAGTATAGAGGTGAAGCAAGAAGAAATGTTGCGCAGACACCAGTACATCTGTACTGGTGGAGATGGTGGAAGGCACGCTCTTGTAGAGCAAGTTCTCATGGACGAGAGGAGGAGACAGTGTGAGATGGAGGTGTCTTTGTATAGTCAGGTGATCGACCGCTTGGAACAACACTGGATGTGTGAGCTTATTCAAATTTAAGTGCAGTTGTGCGGTCTGAACCCACTTGCTATCTGTAGCACGCTTTGGAGCTCGAACCAAGCATACCATCAGGCCAAGCGTGAAAACAGTTACACCTGCAAACTACATACCTTTACCTTGCGCGCCCTTAGCCTGCTCGATAGCAACACGGGAGACGTATAAAGCTTGGCTGCCCAGGAACAATGCCCACTGCTTCATTCCATGCCCAGAACATTTGACTGAGAAAAATTTATGTTCAGACGGCTCTACCCTTTCAGTCTTCAGTCAATCTTCCTTGCAAGCAGGAAGACCAACATCCGTCAGTCTGAATGTCAGTCCTGTGATAGTCTGCTCGGCTGCTCACCTTCGTTCTACAGTGTCTGGGCTCCTCGATTCTTTTGTCAAGTGCATGGGTCACTTCTGACGTCCAAGAAAGATTTTTCAAGGCATTCCAAGCAGAACTTACCATACAGGCGGAGTTGATGGTGACATCCCTTGCTACTAGGCGTAACAATGCTCATCTGCGTAACCTTGGGCTGGATTTGCTCATCTTGCGGGCAAAGCTACACCGCGCGCAAGCCGAGATGGAGCTCTACAGAATGGCCATGGAAAATTCACATATATGCAGCTTCTGTGACAACAGTAAGCACAGGCCGATTGTTCCCCTTTCCATCGCTGATGCCCTTGTAGGTTTGTCAACGCCCCCAAATCCTATTGTTCCACGTCATCTACCCAAGGAAGGAGACCTTATCCACGATGAGGACGACGACGATGAGGACGGTGATGGTACAGCCAGCGAAGACCATGATGATATCGATGTTTGGTAATGTCACGAGTTAGACCAGACTGAGATCAACATCTCTTGCGCATGACAATATTTTTAGCCATCCCACGACCCTCACTTCATAACTTATTACTGCCACTGTATCGATCATGTAGAACAGTGTTATCTTGGTGTAATCACAACAGAGGTCTTTACGTTGATTATTCACACCAGTTTTAAGAGTGACAAATAGATTTGTAATGCTGACGCGGATAACTGGGTTGACCATTTATATAATAATAGGGCCTTATAATATAGTAGCATAGACAATGTAACATTTGTGCTTTGCCAACTTAGAATACGTCAATTCTCTCTTTCCTCGACCCTTTTGGTATATCTTCTCAGCCACACGAATCTCAGCGCCCATACGCGATCATAGCCTTCCTGAAGGCTTTAGCCTCCCGAAGCTGCACATGAATTCGACCTTGGAGCTCCCCTACTAGAGTAAGTGGGTCCAAATAATTTCACAAAGTCAAAGCTTACACCGGCACTATCTAGTCCTATATCTGTCACACGACTCATTGCTGCCTGCGATCAAGAGAAAATCGGTTCATCGTCAATTCCACCACAATAAAACAGTATGGTACTCCTTCTGAATCTACTCTTGGTCCGCAACCTCAAGTTCATATTCGCCTGGGTGATATAGTCAGTTTATTTTCAAGGCCACCCACGTCCAACATACTTTGAGGGGGAGAAGGAGCATCCCAAGCAATTTGACGAGGAGAAAAAGTGCTGATCCCACTTGGTGTGTGTTCTTTCATCACCCTTACCCGGTAATTTTCTTCTAACCAGCGAAGTCTGTACTTTTGGTACAGCTCTTCCAGCCTTGCGCTGTTCATCTCCGCTAGCTGCAGGCGCTCTTCCATCCTGGCAATGGGGTCCACCTCACCATCTCGGTGTTTTTTTGTCGGCAGGAGCAGAAGAGAAGCCTTGTCGTTCCATGCTGATTTGTTGTCACCATCATCCTCCTCGCTAGCCTATGATGACTTTTAAGAATGATCGATGGTATTGACTCATTTACCTGGTGAGTTTCTCGTCGCTTTCATTGGTGTGGTCCACCAACTCGATCCTAAGGAAAGGCATCAGCGTGTCCCACCTCTGGGTAGGTGTGTTAAGTTTACCGCAGATTTAAACTGATACTACGTCCTTGCAGTTTGAAGGCCTGACTTGAGGGACACGGCATATCGGAGCTATGCAAATATAGAGTGGCGAGCTGCCACAAGACGATGTAAGATCGATGATATGTCCATGGTGGTACTTATATCACACTTCAATCTAGCCATTGAATCATAGCTCGCCTTTGGCTCCAGGTTGGCGGGTATTCACCTTGGCCACCATTTGACCCACTGCTCTGGCTACCAGTTACGTACTGTGCCTACTGTCGTGCCCACCAGTTGGTGCCTACTGCCTTGCCCACCAGTTAAGTTCAGTGCCCGTTCTGACTATCCGTTTCGCTGAGATATCACGTAGCGTAATATTGGAGATAAAAGCGACTTCCAGCATCTACGAAGTTGGTGCTACCCATTCTTCACAACTTTCATGACCACCCAGGACGCCACTTCCAGTATTCTGGCCAAACGCGGCTCATCTGCCCTACAAATGGGGCCTCGCAAAAAGGCGTAAATTGTCCCAATTGACCACAAGTTTTGTAAACTCATCATATTCCCCAGCTCCTTGTCCGATCCGCTCGTCTCCCACGGGCGCCACTTTGGTCGAACAGTGTTCGCGCTCTGCAACTACCCTTCTTTACTTACCAATGGTATATTGAGACTGGAGCAAATGGAAGACACTCCATTAGAAAACTTCTCTCCCGAGTAAGAGAGGTACACAATCTGTATTCGCTTGTTGGCTGACCTACTTGATAGAGAGCGACGGGAACATCGCGTCTTTGAGGAACTCTTAGACTCCTACCCCGGCCTTCTGGACCGATTGAAGGATGGATCCGATGAGGAAATCCTTCATGTTGGGGAGCTGGTACATCATTGTTTGCGTGGTCAGATTTCATGCTCATGATTGACAGATTGGCAAGGGAGCCGCAGGCGCCCGAGGCGACGACACAAAAACATTGAAGTCTGCGGTGCTTGATTGGATTTCCCCGAAAGGAGAAGCGATACAGCCTCCTTTACACAGAAACTCCAAGATTGACCGTGGATTCAACCACGAGCTCACTGGTTCTCTCCTCTGCCCTGCTGGGCTGGATTGGAATGATCCTCAGTACATTTTGGTTTGCTGTCCTGGATATTGCACTAATTGTCAATTAACAGGACTAAAGAGGATCTTCGCAGTGGCGAAATGTTAGTCTGTGGGGATCAATGGCCCATCTTTTTGTACGCACACTATGTTTATGATCATGATGACCCATGGTCCAGTCTTCTCAAGAGCCGCTTGCTAGTATGTGTGAGTGAGCACTCGATATCACCACACCTGTTTACTACATCATATTTCAACAGGCCTATAAGCACATTTTCACCTCTCCAAGTTCAGTCGATAGAGAGCCCAAAGCCACGTGATCTGGCAATGCTCGCCTCCACGGCATGAACTCTGTTACCTTGGCCTCCATAGCATATATTGCAACTCAGGTTCATCGATAATGGTGCTTTTGTGGCAGAGGAGTTTTGATGTACTAGCGAAGGTGCGATTCGCCTTGAGCTCATCTTCAGTGTTCTCTCGGACGGACACGAGCACAGACTCTGAGACATTCTATCATAGCCTCCTTGATCTCTTAGAAGACCCTGAAGAATTTAAGGAAGTTGACGAGCTGCTGACTTGGTGGAATCGGTATGTTGAACATTTTCTACCACATCACTAAGGCTGATGATACGTTATCACATCCTCAGCCAAATTTTTCCCACATCCTCAGCCGCCAAGAAACCTATCAGTGCCAACAGTGCCTTATCCAAGATACGACAAAAATGAATGGCCCTCAGACAAGCTACAAATATCCATACTATCTCTTCATAGTTTTTACATACTCATCTGTCCATAATAACTAGTATTGAATCTAATTATTGTTTGATTTCGCTTTGCGGATCCGGGGTCAGCGACCATGCCTTAACTGAATGCCGATGGGAGAAATCGCCTAACCAATATCAGCGCCTTGGCGCCTTTGGCACAATGCAACATGCCGTTCTAAGAGATTATCTAGAGGCATCCTCTAGAGTGCATTGGGGGAGAAAAAATGACTCAATTACATTGCATATGATAACCATAGCTTAACGGCTATCCGACGGATGGCAGCACGCTACCATGGCCCCGCATCATAGGACTACATATAAAAGTTTATCTGACGCTGTCATTAATTCGTATATTGAAGAGCATATAATAAAAATCTCGATGTGCATACACTTATCAAAGCTCGTCGAAGTTTGGGAGGATGGTAGCCCACTGCTGCTCATCGCCCAGATTGTGCACTTGGTAGCTTGGAACGATATTGCAGCCGCATACCTAAGATCAGCATCGAGGGAATTTTTGTCGAGGGTACAACGACAAGCTCTGCTTGCATAGGGCGACCATGTGGGCCGAGCTCGATATTGTGTTGGAGATATTTGGCAACATTGGACCATTGGCAGTTAAGGTCCAACACAGTCCAACAATATAAAAGTTTATCTGATGCTATCATTAATTCGTATATTGAAGAGCATATAATGAAAATCTCATCGTGCATACACTTATCGAAGCTCGTCGAGGTTTGGGAGGATGGTAGCCCACTGCCGCTTGTCGCCTACTGTCGGATTCTGGGGAACCGGAGGGAGCAGAGAAGACGATGGCCGAAGAATCCGAGAAGCTAGGCACGAGGGGGAGAAGTTGAGGAACGTGGTTCGAGCGCAAGCCCAAAGAGGCCAATAGGATGCGCTGTGCTGACGTCGGCCGAGTTCCTGACAATATGTCAGATGAGTTATGTTTTATTTTCGTTCCTTACTTACCAGCTATAAAGTCAAGCGCCCGTAGACGCGAACATCTCAGTTCTTGAGCAAAGACTGAGATGTAAGTAATTAGTTTTCCGCATGTCAGCGTTAGCTAACAAAAGCCGTAGCATACCTTGTTTTCTAGGTAGCGCACATTGTTAATATGAGTTCTTGAGCAAAGACTGAGATCATACCTTGTTTTCTAGCTCCCTCTCTTCTCGTTCGCTTGCCTGTTATCACCACAGGTTATGAGCCCTGCTGTGCCCATGGATATCACGCTCCCCTCCTCGAATTCTGCACTATTTAACGTCCCTAAGTTGGCCGAAGACGGTACCAACTGGATTACCTATAAGGAACGAACGTTAACTGCAATCGGCGCGAGAGGTCTGATGCGCTATGCCAATGGTCGCGTTAAAAAGCCTGTACTCTTCCTTTTAGACAAGAAGACCAGGCAATACACAAAGGCAGATGGCAGCGTGGCGACGGAGGATGAGATTGAAGCTCAGGAAAAGAAGGTCGATGACTACTACCAGAAGGACGCGCTGGTTAAACAGCAAATCTTCAGCACGATAACGGACCGTTTGCTCCTGCGGGTGCAGAGACTAGAGTCTGCAGCTGATATATGGGCCGAAATTTGTGATATCCACGAAGGGAAAACAGACCTGGTACAGATAGACCTACGACGCAGGTTACAGGAAACGAGGTGTGAAGAAAATGGCGATGTAAAAGCTCACTTTAGCGAAATGCTCCGGCTACGCGAATCCCTGGCAGGCATGGGCGCCGCCATCGAGGAGAAGGACTTCTACGCCATGATTCTGGCCTCACTCCCCGAATCCTATCGCCCACTTCTTTCTTCGATTAATGCTGCAGCGAAAATCACCCTGAAAACGCTAAGTGCATTTGAACTCATCAACATCGTTACCGAAGAGTACGAGCATAGACTCCTCACGGATAAACGCACCTCCAGGAAGTCAGCAGGATCTGCCCTCGCCGCTAAGGCAGGCGGCAGCAAAGGAAGAGGGCCGAGCAACGCAGCCAAGCCTGACCAGGATGTCACTTGTTTCAATTGTGACAGGAAGGGGCACTATAAGACCGATTGTTGGAGGCCAGGCGGAGGAAAAGAAGGGTTAGGGCCAAATCAGAAGAAACGAGGTGGAGGGCGTACCCAAAAACAGGCTGCCAATAGCGCTAGTCAAAGCGAGCCGAAGGACGAATATGCATTCATCACGTCCGATTTGGCAGCAGCTGCCAAAGACCTCGAGTTACCCGTCGCGAGGCGAGGCGCCATTATGGACTCTGGGGCTACCTCACACTTCTGCCCTGATCGTGCCCGTTTCACGAACTTTACGCCTATAGCCCCACAAGAAGTGCACACTGCCGATGGTTCAACCGTTAGTGCAATTGGTAGGGGAGATGTGAAAATCGACCTACCACTTGGTGTTGACCGCACGAGCGTCACATTGAAGGATGCCTTGTATGCGCCCAAAATGGCGTTCACCTTGATCTCTACGAATCGCATCACTGCCGCAGGATTAGCCGTACACTTCAAAGGCAACATGTGCAAGATACTCTCACCTGGGCCGCAACGGAAGGTTATCGGTGAAATACCTCAAGTAGAGGGTCTCTATGCCGTCCTAGGTCAGCGAAAGGAGCACGCAAATGTCGCGAAGGGAAAACTCACTGTTTGTGAGATGCACCGAGTTCTGGGACACATCTCCCAGGTTGCCGTCAGGCACATGGTCGACAGGAACCTTGTAAAGGGCCTGGCGCTAGACCCAGCCTCTACGCCTGAGTTCTGCGAAGTCTGTACGAAAGCCAAAGCCAAACGTCAACCATTCCCTGATGCAACGAAAACCCATGCTCTTACCTATGGCGACATCATTCATACCGATCTCTGGGGGCCATCCCAAACCACGAGCATCGGAGGGTCCTCCTACTATATCAGTTTCACCGACGATTATAGTCGGGAAACTAAGATACACTTCCTGAAACAAAAGAGTGAGGCTCTCACGGCATTCCAGCAGTACGAGGCAAATCTTACCCGTCATCACCCTGGAGCGCGCATCCGGAAGTTGAGATCCGACCGGGGAGGTGAATATATGAGCGCCGACTTTGATAAGTACCTAAAGGACCAAGGAATAGAGAGGGAACTCACCGTACACGACTCCCCTCAGCAAAACGGCATCGCCGAACGCCTCAATGCAACCTTGGTGGCGCATGCCCGTGCGATGCTCCTCGGAAGAGACCTGCCGAAATTCCTATGGGCAGAAGCTATAAGCTATGCCACTTGGCTGAAGAACAGAGTGCCTACCAGAGTCATCCCGGATACTACACCATACGAGCGTGTGTATAAGGTCAAGCCTGACCTATCACACGCCCGGGAATTTGGCACAAAGGTTTTCGTGCGCCTGGAAGACCCTGGGAAACTCGAAGCTCGCGCTGAGGAAGCCGTTTTCGTTGGTCTGGACGCTGAAAGCAAGGCGTACCGTGTCTATTGGCCGACAAGGAGGCGAGTCTCGGTGGAGCGCAATGTTGTTTTTGCGCCACCAGACGTCATGGTCGCACCGGATGTCCTGGACGAGGGGGAGAGTGGCACTGACATCAAAGGTAGAGACCTAAAGGAATCTGTCAGTGCGAGTAAGGATGTCAACGCACCTACCGCCCAGCCCATCCAGTCCACGCCAGACGCCAGCCTCAACCCAGAACCACGCACAACGAGGACCAGGCCTGCCCCTGGTTACTACTCCCGCCTACAGCAGGGGGAGAGAGCCGCCGTAGCTTTTGAAACCCTTCAGGAAGCATCAGCACTTGATCTTCTGGACGAGGAAGCTCACCTTCACTTAGCCTTAGCCGCAGCTCAACCAGAGCCCACCCTCCAACAGGCCTTGAACGGCCCGGACGGCGAGGAATGGCAAGAGGCAGTGGACTACGAAATCAGTCAGCTGGAAAAGTTAGGCACATGGGAAATCGTTGACGCACCTCGAGGCGTGAACATAATACCATGCCATTTCGTCCTTGCCACGAAGCGTGGCCCCGATGGGGAGAAACTGAAGCTGCGCGCCCGGCTAGTTGCAAATGGCCAACGCCAGGAGTATGGCATCGATTATTTCGAAACTTTCGCCCCAACGGCAAATATGAGCACGATACGGGCTGTCCTAACCATGGCCGTTCAGCAAGACTGGGAGATCCACCAGGTGGATATAAAGAGTGCTTACCTCTATGCAGACGTCCACGAGGATATTTACATGAGAGCTCCACCTGGGTATCTAGGCCGTGGTCAGACGGGCAAGGTATTGAAGCTAAAACGCAGCTTACCTGGCCTAAAACAAGCAGGCTACGAGTGGGCAGAGGAATTGGCTGGAGTGTTCCAGAAGCTGGGATTTAGTAGGTCCAGGGTAGATCAAGCGGTTTACTTCAAACGCACCTCGAAGGAGCATCTCGTGATCACCGTCTCCGTGGACGACATGGCGGTCACTGCCAACCACATATCCCATATCCAACGTTTTAAAGCCCAACTCCTCGACTTCTTCGAAATATCAGACCTCGGCGAGCTGAACTGGCTGTTAGGCTTAAAGGTAACGCGAGACCGAACGGCACGTACCTTGATGTTGTCTCAAAAGGCATATGTCGAAACCATCCTTGACCGATTCTACCTGGGGGACGCTAAAAGCGCGCAGACTCCGATGGAACCGACTCAGACACTATCAGTAGACCAATGTCCTGGTACGGCCACTGAGCTCCAAGCGATGCAAGACGTACCTTATCAGAGAGCCATTGGCTCCCTGATGTATGCCGCCACCAGCACTCGGCCCGATATTGCTTTCGCTGTGGCCACCCTGTCGCAATTTATGCGAAATCCAGGCAGGCCCCATTGGGAGGCTGCCAAACGCGCATTAAGGTACCTAAAGGGATCAGCCAGCTTTGAGCTTACCCTTGGATCCACGGATGCCGGTATCGAGGCCTTCGTTGATGCTGATTGGGCGTCGCAGCCCCACAGACACTCTATATCGGGGTATATCGTCATGTTGAACGGAGGCCCAGTGTCATGGAGCGCCCGCAAACAACCACTCATTGCCTTGTCTACGGCAGAGGCTGAATATATCGCCCTAACGAGTGTAGCGAGGGAGGTACTTTACCTGCAGCTACTCATTGGCGAACTCTATGAGCCTCCCATTCTACCAACTCCCGTCTTCTGCGATAACCAAGCTGCCATAGCGTTAGCGTCTACTGGGAAGTTCCAGTCACGCACGAAACATATTGACTTGAGGTACCATTTCGTCCGGGCCCATGTCAAAGACGGCACCTTTCGACTGCTATACTGCCCCACCGATGATAATATCGCTGACGCCTTCACGAAGGCACTGGCACGCCCTCGACTTCAGAAAATGCGCGCCCTTATGGGATTAACGTGCGCTCGAGGAAGAGTGTCGGATTCTGGGGAACCGGAGGGAGCAGAGAAGACGATGGCCGAAGAATCCGAGAAGCTAGGCACGAGGGGGAGAAGTTGAGGAACGTGGTTCGAGCGCAAGCCCAAAGAGGCCAATAGGATGCGCTGTGCTGACGTCGGCCGAGTTCCTGACAATATGTCAGATGAGTTATGTTTTATTTTCGTTCCTTACTTACCAGCTATAAAGTCAAGCGCCCGTAGACGCGAACATCTCAGTTCTTGAGCAAAGACTGAGATGTAAGTAATTAGTTTTCCGCATGTCAGCGTTAGCTAACAAAAGCCGTAGCATACCTTGTTTTCTAGGTAGCGCACATTGTTAATATGAGTTCTTGAGCAAAGACTGAGATCATACCTTGTTTTCTAGCTCCCTCTCTTCTCGTTCGCTTGCCTGTTATCACCACACCTACATTGTGCACTTGGTAGCTTGGAACGACATCGCAGCCGCATACCTAAGATCAGCATCGAGAGAATTTTTGTCGAGGGTAAAACGACAAGCTCTGCTTGTATAAGGCAACCATGTTGGCCGAGCTCAATATTGTGTGGAAGACATTCGGCAACATTGGACCATTGGCAGTTATAGTCCGACATAGTCCAACCATATAAAAGTTTATCAGATGCTGCCATTAGTTCAGAGATTACAGAGGAAGTAAAAGCAGTCGAAGGTTATATGCTACCACCAGGGTAGGGCAGAATGGTAGTGTGTTGCAGTCGGTCTTCAAGTAGGCGATGGTGGTTGGTCTCAACAACTTAATATTGTATTGCCACGCCTGATGGGTGTTGCAATATGTGCAATTTTGGTAGTAGGCTGGCAAGTGAACGTGACTAAACTGTCACAATTATGCATTTGGCAGTTTCTATCCAACTAAGTCCAAGTATTCAAAGCTTGTTCATGAGGGGTACAATTCTGATGGATATTGTGCATATTTTAGATCAGATAAAAACTTGTAATACTTTATCGTTTTTGGGTCGTTTACCTGATGGTTGCTAATGTCCCTCACTATCTGAAGGCTACTTGTGTTCCTGAGACATTGGTGGTGAGAGACCCTTCGCACATGAGGTTAGAGGATGTAAGTTCTCTCTGGCACCATTGGGAGAGCTGAAGCCTTGCAAAGAAGGGTGATAAGATAATGAAGGTAGCTGACAAAGAAGAAGGAAAGAAGAGAAAAACGAAGAACTATGTAGAAGGTCTTTCTTCTGACAAAGCAGAGGTGAACTTGGCTAGCTCAGATTCTACGAAGGGTAGGATTGTGCCGGCCAGTAATTCTCTACCCATTGCCCCTGCTAGTGTCCTCTTAAATAAGGTCTATGATGAACGATGGGTGTTTTTAGAAGGCCTCAGCATGGATGATAACTATCTTGAATTGGTGGACACCACTCACAATTTGGCAAAATCCTCTGAACAGATGGTGAGTAACTTGAATTTTTGATTGTATAGTTGGATACTCACTGTTCAAAAGACCTACCATAGTGACTGGCCCTCTTGGGCTAAATGATCCTGGAGGCATGATTATCTTCCAAAAGACATTCATGAATCTTGGAAGATGCTGGAAGCCAGCTTGAACAAACTTAGGATGGCCAATATTTCCAATGACACATCAGCCATCTCTGTGGTGTTAGGATTGGGTATGCTCTATATGGAGTGTAAACGAGTGATCAAGTATGAGGAAGATAAGGCCCCTTCAGATACCCCTGCCTACCTTGCCAACTCCGTCTTCAATTTATCATTCTTACATCTCCTGGAGGAGGCAGTATCTGATGTCTTGTCCTCCGTAGTGGGCATCATTGAGTTGCATATGAGGGACAGATATCTACAAAACGAGAAAGATGAAAATACAGAAGGCAAGCAAGGTGAGGTGTCAGCTGGAGTGCAGGACATAGAGATGGAGCAGGAGAAGGACACTGAAGTGGAGGAGGAGGAGGAGGAGGTTGAAGTGAAGCAGACTGGGAAGAACATATCAAGAACCCAAGTCCTCTCTTGAAACTACAAAAGGGCTAAGACTGAGCCTAAGGTTTCTTCAAACAAGTTCAAGAAGCCAGTTAAGGCTAAGCCTACAATGCGACATTCTACAAGGGCAAGGCAACCTACCAAGAAAAATGCAAATTTATAGTATATATGTAGTATGCTTAGTTCTTCCTTAGTTGAAATGCCACATGTGACTTTACTGTAATATAAGAAAAATGGGCAATGCAGAATTATCACCATAGTCATGGCCAGTGGGGGTATACCTACTGTAGAATATGGTCGGCTGATACAATAATTATTAGCACAGTCTTGGCTGGTGGGGGTATACCTACCGTAGAATGTGGTCGGCCGATACAATAATGATCACCACAGTCTTGGTAGGTGGGGGTATACCTACTATAGAATGTGGCTGGCCGATACAATAATTATCACTACAGTCATGGCCGGTGGGGTAATACCTACTGTAGATTATTGCAGGCACCCATTGGAAACCTGACATGTGCTATATGGACAATTAACTGGCTGTATATACCTTGCCACCTCACTAGTTCAAATGACCAGTACTGTCATATATCTGGTTAATGCAGAATCTCACTGTTAAGTTTATGAGCTTAGATCTACAATATCAGCCAGCTCTACATCTGTACAACCACAACGGCCGATACTGAGTTCATACTTCTATATCCGGCCGACAGGACTCTACAGGGGTATAACCACAACGGCCGATACTGAGTTCATACTTTTATATCCAGCTGACAGAACTCTACAGGTGTATATCCACAATGGCCGATACTGAGGTATCAATTATATATAGTGGACTATATAGGTTGGGCCAGCATGTGTTCTACATGGTCATGGCTTTTACTAGTATATCTTATTATATATAGGTTCAGTCAGCATGTCTTCTATATGGGCACTTTTACAATGTGCTATTCTATTACATATAGTGGACTATATAGGTTGGGCCAGCATATGTTCTACATGGTCATGGCTTTTATTTAACAGTGATGGGCCAGCCATAAGCCTACATGGCATACATTCAAGCAGGACAGCATGCAGATTATTTTCTAATGACCAGCTAGCCAAGGCCCTACATATTGTAATTTGGTGTCTGCATTATGTTAGCAGGCTAGCATGCAATTCAGAAAATCATGTCCAGCCAGCCACCAATCTACATATATAATATGTAGGCATATAAGGCTAGCTGCTACTACTTTAATTACAATAATCCTAATGTTTATATATATGCATAGGCTAGCCATGTACTTGAATGGTGTAGATACTAGATGGCCGAGAGCTCCAGCCAGTGGCTGGCTGGTTATGATTCTATAGGGTTTTTGCATGTCCAGAGCCATGGTTCTACACATTGAAATGACTGAAGTATGTGAGATATCTGTCACTAAGGAATCACAGATTTCTGGTGCTTCTGGACCAGACAGTACAGAAGACCAGCCGGATGGCTGGAACTGTCTTGTGTATACCTTGTATGTCTTCTTTGAGATTGAGGTTCAGGTTGATGGAATTCATTTGATCATGTCATCAGAGCCAACAAGCCAGAACACCTAGCCTGTTCTGCCTGCAGCACCCCTAGGAGAGACTCTCTCTGGGTGAACAGAGCTTCATGAGCATTGGACATGGACTATAACACCAGTGTACCCAATTGTGCCAGTATCTGTTGTGACACTATAGAATAATGTGTGATCTACAATGGACAAAGTTCGAGGTAAGATGACAAGTAGTATGTTGTGTTCAACAAGATGTAATGAACAAAATAGTTAGTGAATAGTATGATACAAAGCTAGGAAGTCACAAAACAAATGATATATTGTATGAAAGTAGTCCTTATATGATACATGTGCCAGCAACCAGCATGATCAGTATTGTGATAGCCAGTCCTACTCCCAAAATGCTCCAAGAGGCAGCACTATTCCACCCAGGAGGAACACCTAAAGTTACAAATGGCTGTGAGATGTGATATGTCGAAGTCACCACTGCACCGTTTGAATTTGTAACAAATAGTGTATATGCACCAGTCACCTGAGGGAGGGCGGTGGCATTAACAGCAAGTGTCCCTATGAGGGGGCTATATGTGCTCGTCGCAAGCTCAGATTACACAATCTCGCCATAGATGGCTGGAACTGATGTGTTCAATGCATACGGTGGCGTCGTGTAAGTGGGTGTAGAGAGAACAAAATTGGGTAGAGTGGTAGCAACTGTCACAGACTTAGATGAAAGGGAGGATTTGACAACTGAAAAGGCTGTATAGGTGCTGAGGCATTGTTGTAGGGATACAACCCAATCATCGGGGGCTCCTGGTAGTTAATTCCATAACTACATAAAAAAAAAATAATGAATACTGTGTGGAAATATTCCAAGTTCAACACACCTCCATATTGAGTAGACAGTTCGCAAAAATGGGGTTCCTGGACGAGTAAAGCAGTTAAGAATATGGAGGGACACGACAGTAAACAAACTATTGTACCTAACAACCAGTCAACTCCATTGGTACTGGGAGGTGCAGCTTTAGGCGAAGACAAACAGAGGTCTGGGTTACCCTCAGCTGGGCCAATAATGTAATTGGTAGGTTCCAATACAAGTGTAGCTCCATCTTTGGAAGAAAGGTTCTAGCAGATGAAACAGGTTATTTAATTAACCACTAGTCACCCAAAGCTGAAGGATATGATTGCTGAAGAGTCGCAAGGTACGGCCCATTGGCCACCTTCATTATCATTGCTTTATCAACTCTGGTAGTATCCAAAATAACATCATGACTTACTCCTGTCAACTAGGCGGCTACTGGGAAACAAACTGTACAATCATATTACCTAGAGAATATGTTGATTGATGGAAAAATTAGGAACTGACATCTTGATATGGACCATATAGTCCTGTAGTGCCACTATGGAGAGTTAAGCGCACACACGGATAAGTCGTTGATTACTTACACGTCCAAAAGAGCAATCAATAAATTGTCATTTGGGCCAGGATAGGTCGATTGAGGAGTATATTGAGTTCCATTGACCTTGCCCAAAAATTAAGTATCATCTCACACTATAATGGCAAGATCAAGAGCCTTACCGCAAAGCTGCTCATACGAATCACCTAATAGAAGTAGCCAAATATATTGGTCTGTGTACCGATTGGAGAGAATGATATGACCTCATTCCATATAACCTAGCTAATGTTTTGCATGACAGATACATCAATGGCTCCTTTTCAACACAAAGTCATGAGTATCATAAACCAGGTGCTCAGTAGAGACTCACCAAGGGTAAACATTCCAGTTGCATTCCTCGTAAGACTCAATCCAAAAATCGGATAGTCCAGTATGCCTTGCTGAGCCAAGGTCAAAAAAAACCGGGGTGGCTAGAACAGACCCGATCTGTGAGGTTGGCGCTCACAACACTGCTCAACTAACATACCGCTTGCAGCCCTCACAAATATTTCTGACTGTCGTGAGATTCCTAAGGCGAGAATACCGCTGACCTCGCTGACCAGTGTAATATGAGAACTTGTTACAACACCTGCTGAGATGTTAACATGGAGTGTTTCAAATCAAAAGTCTAGCCTTACCAAATGTCTGATTTGCAACCGTCATGTTTGCAACTTCTACAGTTTCTCTGGCAACGAACCCGGATGCACCTTGTTACACCATTAGCATCGGAGTGGATTGAGTAGATTATCGCACATACCAGTCCCATCAGCATAGTTAACAGTGAAAGTGGGATTGGCATAGGTGAGAGGGTATCTTGGCACAGACATACATGTGCTGTTAGTACATTCTGTGGAAGTAAGCCAAAAGTCAGCAGAACCTGCGACACACTTTTCATATGGAATCTTATTATCAAAGAAGTACACATAATACCTGTATCAAGGGCAGCTCAGAAGCTTATTTGACCAGCCTGGAGAACAATGTAGTATGTCCTGCAAGATGGTCCGATGAGAAAGGTGTATATTTGAGGTTTAAAGACTTACCCATCACCAGTGATGGATACCGGTGAGATTCCAAAGGCATTAAGTGCGGTTGAGTTTGACACCTGACCAGCAAGCAAGGCAGGTCCATCTTGCAAGGGTGTACTTGGAAGATTATAGATGCTAGGATCGTCATCAAGTATGCATTCATGGTTTGTTACAGTACCAGTACTTTTATTAATACATATGACATTATAGCCTCATCATGTACATTGCAGATATATACATCTATTGCGTCATTGATCATACACTAAAATTGTTGCATAGGTGGTTTTCCTCCTTCAACTCTCAGCGTCTCCGTTTCCTCTCAACCCAGTCAGCTGGCTTTTTATATAAGAGGATCACATCATCGTCCCCTTCTTCCTCTCGCTTTCTCTTTCTTGAGTCCTCTGGATTCCTGTCGATCCATTCGGCTGGCTTGTGCTCCAAGGTGATCACATCATCGGATGAGTCTGACGATTCTGACTCGGTGCCAAATCCCTCTGAGTGGGTGCGAGAGTCGTTGTCAATGTCTTGTTCGTCTAATGGTTTGCCAACTAATGTATTAATACATGAGTACTGTCTAAAAATAAGTAGAAAATATTACTTACCAAAGCTGCACAGCTGTTGACATGCTATACATGCTTCTCCTGTTCGTCCCCGGCAAATTTTTTTATGCCCCTGCAGTAGTCACAGCGCGGGCGCATAAGGCGAATCATGTACATTATGCCGCGATGCATTGGAGGAGGTGCTCTCACATGCGAATCCAGTGGAATACAAATAGCATTTTTGGTTTTGAGCTACGCAGGATTGGCATCCTGGGTCTCTCAACCTCAACTTAGGTCCTGGAGACATGGATTAGAATTAAGATGGTTGTGTTGGAACGGAAATTGGGAAGGTCGTTTTAATGGTGCGCAAGAGAAATATTAATGTCCACTGTGGCCGTTCACAAATTCATCTATTGTATTATCTCACCCACAAGTATCCACATAGACCGTTACATAATCAGTGTTCTTCATCAATTGTATATCACAAATTTCTCCTGGACATTTAAATCCCCTCAAATGGTGTAATACTTGAGCTCGCTGTGTGCAACAGTGAGCACAAGGGTTTTGGAAATGCACTGCGTGTGCATGCGACGAGCATGGCATACCCTGTGTTTTAAATGTTCAAGTAGGGGTTCTGGCTTGCAATTGGAAAGTACCCTGGTTTAACGTTCAACATCATCACTCCTTGTTCTGCAATTCCTTCTAAGTGTTTTCCATCATTTTTAATCACAAATTAAAATCAACCGTAAAACTGTCACAGTGGTGAGTGAGTGAGTTCAGCGTGCGTCAAGGTCATCATGGCCTTCTAGGTGGATCAATTGTCAGATAAGGAGGAATAATCATACAGCTTGCACGATTTCGAGATGCATATAGAATCATTAGGTACGTGTCGGAAACCCACATCCCAGTTAATGCGAAGCCATTTAATTATTGCAACCTATAGGCAATTCCCAGTCTCCAGCTCAACCATCAGAAAAACTCAGCGAGAAATGTTCCATTTCATAGGAGATAATGCCTCACGCACATAAGGTAGATGCGCGTTTACAAAGACGTGTGTCTCATGACGAGGAGATGGAGCCGTAGTTGTAAGATATGGCCATAATTACATGGCTACTGCCACAATGGCATTTGCTTAATTCATGGTTACTACCACTTGCCAAAAATAGGCAATGCACCCCATAAGGAGCTCACCCCTAACACTAGTGCGTTTTTGGGAATTTTGAAACTCAGCTACATCTATTTCGCATTTTTGGCCCCTGTGGGAATTTCCCCTACAACATTCCCACACTCCGCAATTTGCATTTTTAGCCACTATACTTAAAAATAGATTGCTTCTCATATCAGGGCCTTCCCCCATTATTCCCACTACACCTAAAACATCACCCATTTTGGAAATCTCCAAAATATGATATTCCCACACCCTCCCCACCTCACTACAGCTTCACCACCACACCACAATAGCTCCCCCTTTATATACAAGTAGTAGTTTAGTATATATGTATATAATATAATATAATATAATATAATAGACTACTTTTTTTGTTAATTTGTGAGCCTCCTTCTCCTCTAGGGGCCATTTGACATATGTTAGGGTAAAGAACACTTTCGCATTTTTGCCCCTTTGGTGGGAGAGTGTTCTATGATATTCAGAACATGTTTATGAACATATATGAGTAGATTCCCATCTTTATTTGACCCCCTGAAGTGTCCTACATCAATAGATATAGCACATATGCAAAAAAAACACAAAATATGTTCCCATTTAATTATTTCTAGGTGGACAGGCTTGAGAAAATGATTCCCAGCATCTATTCAACAATAGGAACAATGTATCAGCAGCCCAGGACCATAGAACAATACCCTGTTGCATGGTGTACCCTCCCTCTCCTGATGGTTCACCTCCTGTGAAGATTTTTCCTGTAGAACCAGACCTTAATTGAGGTGAGGGGTCTATTTCTATGTATATTTGGAGTAGATCTATCATATAGCTGGCCCAGGACACACATAGGATCCTGCTACAGGAATAAAAACATAGAAAATCTCACCTTTGACATTTTTGATGTTTTTCAGTATCTGACTCTTGCATAAATGACCAGCCCTGCTCATATATCATAAGTAGTACATTCATACATATATTCTGTGCCAAGGATCAGCCCTATATAAGGCGCAAATTTGATATTTGATGTACAGGGGGTATTTCTACTGATAAGAAGCCTACATAGTAATCAAGCCTGTGATAAGTGATCAGATACCTGGGATACATCTCATATATGTCCCAGATATTGTATTTCAAGTTTTAGAAAGATCCATGAAGAACTGACTGAATGACAAGTAAAATGACATATGTGTAAAAGTGACAATTGACATATTTTTACACAAAGTCACATTTATATATGGTACAGGTCAAATATTTCATTGAAAATATGTAGGATATATGATAGACTACTAAAAGAACCTATACTACATACTCCCCTGAGGTTAGAGGGTTGTGGAAGGAATGTGATGTATATTTGAGATGACCCAGCATTAAAGTCCTACTGCTGCCCAACTGACCATTTTCGATGTTTTGGGTCTTTGAACTTTCCCACACTCAATTTCTTATCTATTTCACTTCCTCAGCACTCAATTCTTGTTGGATTGTTTTGTAAATTTGGGTATATGATAATGAATGTATTTTAAATCTACTCCAGGTGTCTGATTATTAAATTTGATGTTTTGAAAGTATAGGCTCCTTATCAGTAGAAATAGCAAGTATTCACACTAGCTCAAAACTCCGGCCTATTTTGAGCTGATCCTTGTCATACAAAGCAAGTATATATGCTATGCTAATGATATATGAACAGGCTGGATTATTTATGCAAGAGTAAGATGTCGAGAGTAGAGTCGTCGGACACGCCGTAGTGAAAGGTACGAGCGCATCCATCATGCGGATGTTTGTGACATTGGCCGAGTACAATGTCTTAAAGTCATTTAGTTTTTCTTTCCTCATTCTCCTGATTCTCCTGCATGACAAAATAGCGCGTCATTCACAGAAACATCTCAGTGCTTGTCCCAAGACTGAGATCATTTGTCCTATCTAGTCGTTGTTCTCTCGTCCCGCTCTCGCCAAACGTCTACATAAGATACTGAAAAACATCAAAAATGTCAAAGGTGAGATTTTCTATGTTTTTATTCCTGTAGCAGGATCCTATGTGTGTCCTGGGCCAGCTATATGATAGATCTACTCCAAATATACATAGAAATAGACCCCTCACCTCAATTAAGGTCTGGTTCTACAGGAAAAATCTTCACAGGAGGTGAACCATCAGGAGAGGGAGGGTACACCATGCAACAGGGTATTGTTCTATGGTCCTGGGCTGCTGATACATTGTTCCTATTGTTGAATAGATGCTGGGAATCATTTTCTCAAGCCTGTCCACCTAGAAATAATTAAATGGGAACATATTTTGTGTTTTTTTTGCATATGTGCTATATCTATTGATGTAGGACACTTCAGGGGGTCAAATAAAGATGGGAATCTACTCATATATGTTCATAAACATGTTCTGAATATCATAGAACACTCTCCCACCAAAGGGGCAAAAATGCGAAAGTGTTCTTTACCCTAACATATGTCAAATGGCCCCTAGAGGAGAAGGAGGCTCACAAATTAACAAAAAAAGTAGTCTATTATATTATATTATATTATATACATATATACTAAACTACTACTTGTATATAAAGGGGGAGCTATTGTGGTGTGGTGGTGAAGCTGTAGTGAGGTGAGGAGGGTGTGGGAATATCATATTTTGGAGATTTCCAAAATAGGTGATGTTTTAGGTGTAGTGGGGTGGCTAAAAATGCGAAAAATGTGGAGTGTGGGAATAATGGGGGAAGGCCCTGATATGAGAAGCAATCTATTTTTAAGTATAATGGCTAAAAATGCAAAATTGCGGAGTGTGGGAATGTTGTAGGGGAAATTCCCACAGGGGCCAAAATGCGAAATAGATGTAGCTGAGTTTCAAAATTCTTAAAAACGCGGTGGCTTGGAAGTGACTAAGCTACCTTGTATGGGTGGTGGTATGAGCCAGGAAAATGACCTTTGACCTTGGGTGGCAATAACCATGCATTTGGGAAGTCAAGTTATGGCAATTACCATATACCAAGGCCAAATCCTACAACAAGGGGTGGGAGATGCACGAGATCGCAGAAGGTACAGTGTTGAGTTCTCTAAAATGAATATATTATTCAGCCCTCGCAGTAGCTCGAATGTGTGAATGATCTCTCTTCACTAATCCATACATTATTCTTAGTATCATCCAAACCAGCGATGGAGTCAGACTGTGATCCTATGTCAGTACCGTCGACCGACCAATCGTGGCTGTTCTCGAGTCACATGCCCTCTATGTTGTGCGTTGGATCCATGGGCCTGAAGCATGCACCAGACTTCTAGCTGCATCCCTCACCAGTGGTTACATGCGAAGTCTCACTGTGCTCACAAGTTCTAAGTCATTATTTTTTCCATGTAACGTGTTCTTACAATACTGCAGATACATTTGCCGCAAGTCGAGAAGAGCTGCAAATGCAGTTCCTTACCGTTCAGTGTCGAATTAGATATCGTCGACATTTCTCACTGCCAGAAGGCTCAGCCAGTCCTGGATCGACATGAAGTCGCATGGGGAGCGATTTTCGTACTGGCACGAGGTGTCACTCATGGCATGTGGACATTCCAAGACATTATGGAGCACCGTCTACGAAAACGAAAAGTTACAAATGCTCAATGGAAGCGCCACCAGAACTTTGGTATTTGCTTCATTCGCCTCAAACATCACGAGCTATATGGTATTAGAAGGCTCGAATACGATCAGGAGCAGCTCGCAATCATCAAAAGAAAAGGTCATGGTTTTGGACCTATGGGGTCATGGGAGTGAAAAGACAATTGGTACGGAGGTTACATATACTTTTCATCAACCAATCTACCCTTGGATATCTCTCCAGTGCTGCAACACCTGTGTATCCACCTGCGTCCAGCTACTGTCCACATGCCTCGGCTCATTCGGCAGATTCGCAATAAGCTTATTGTAGTCTACCTTGTGTATCGTGATGTACATATAGGTGAATGGACACAATGTTACTGTTCGAAGCTTTAGAGTCGCAAGTCGGAAAATGTCCATGTACCTGTCACCCCTCTGCCCTACCATCAACTACATACAGCTGAACTTCATGCCTATACTCAATGTCCAGAAAGCAACACTAGGGGCAGGGGCCTATTTTCCCACATACCAAATGTTGAATACAGCATGATCTCAGACAGACTTGGGTCACCCTTAATTCTTGTATAAAATTATAGTAACAATTAAAAGTTTCTCAGAATTTGGCTTATTTTATATCAATGTAAGTTGCATTTCCACATAGAGATTATGCTCAGTGTGTGGGCACATTATTTCCATTCTGATCACATTCTGAGTAGATTTTAATTTATATCATGCTGTATTCTGTTTGTATATACATTTTTCTTCCTCTTGGACATCATGAAAAAGACAGTGTCAGTTGAAAGAAAAGAGTTTGACTGAATGTGGAGACAATTTATACTTTTCTCTGTAAACAAAATCAGGAATACAATAAAATTTGACCAAAGTCGACATCGACAGTCGACAGTCAACAAGTCAATCAATATACAACCAATGACTTGTTGACTGTCGACTGTCGATGTCGACTTTGGTCAAATTTATATTTCATGACACAAAAGAATCAAATTTTATTGTATTCCTGATTTTGTTTACAGAGAAAAGTATAAATTGTCTCCACATTCAGTCAAACTCTTTTCTTTCAACTGACACTGTCTTTTTCATGATGTCCAAGAGGAAGAAAAATGTATATACAAACAGAATACAGCATGATATAAATTAAAATCTACCCAGAATGTGATCAGAATGGAAGCTGTATGTTACTTGCAGTCAGAAATACAATTTTCTCAATTTGTTTCTAATGAAAGGAGGATAGACATAGTGTAATTGCAGTTAAAATTGACTTACAATGAAAGCTTGAGAGTTATTGCAAATATTATCAACATGCAACTATAAGGCAAGATGACAACACAAACATGCAACATATCATTTTTTTAACTGGTCATAATGTGCCAACGCACTGAGCATAATCTCTATGTGGAAATGCAACTTACATTGATATAAAATAAGCCAAATTCTGAGAAACTTTTAATTGTTACTATAATTTTATACAAGAATTAAGGGTGACCCAAGTCTGTCTGAGATCATGCTGTATTCAACATTTGGTATGTGGGAAAATAGGCCCCTGCCCCCAGTGCAAGCAAAGAGGAATAAGGTGAGCTACTTACTGTACATCATGGAATGACTGTCAGCTCACTATTTATCCTAGTATGATAGCGAGAGATGCCTTGTTGCATGCACATGTGGGGAGTGTGTCAGTAAATGTGGCACGAACGGCAAGAAGACACCGAAGTACGATAAACGCAACCACCGTCAGAAGGAAGAAAAGGCCAAAAAGTTAAAACCGGTTCTATGAGCGCATGCAAAGGTGATGAAGAATGTCACAGGTCCGTCTGGTAGTAGCATGGCGATGCAAACAGAAATTACACAACTTGGCGAGCATTCAGGTGTCCCCATATCTCAGAATTTGTAATATATGTTCTAAAATATATCAATCAATGTTTTAGTACCAACACAGTCGCAGAAACACCAAGAACTACTCATAGGGACACCTGCAGTACTTCCGTCGCTGCCACTTTCATCACCTACTGGAATTTTCCAGCCTCACAATCATCCCACATCAGTGGCAACTTGTGATCCTCCGACGGGCCTTGCAGACACTAATGCAGATGTATTTGACATGCTCGCATCCAGAATGCCATCACAAGTCAGCGGAATGGACGTCTCTGTTTCTGGCTTTGACTTTGTGTCTGAAATGGACATCGACGAGATCCAGTCAAGTACAGGTGATATTATACAGCAAGATCAACTTTGTGACACTGAGGATATGCTATTAGATGACTTCCCAGATGCGGAGGACAAGGATAGTGGCCCTCAACGTACCAGTGAGCCACTAGTAGGGCCTACATCTTTGCTTGGTCTGCTAGATAGGGCTTTGCCACTCTCAAATACCGGCGAAGACATGCTTGCACCTGCAGCAGCAGTTCCTGGCAGTGATTAAATGCGAGATGAGGATACTACTGCAATCACAAACGACACACTAGTTGATGGTCCATCTCGACCTGCTTGCGAGGTAATTGACGATGCTTCACCCTACTCGTTCCGGAAGAATATATTACTTCTAGTGCCGTGGTTGAACCTTCATTATCACCTTCTGCATCGTGCTAATGATCTCATTTTAAAAGTGCTTGCCGTCATATTGTATGGGCTCAGGGTTTTTGGGGAACAAGATAAACCTGAACAAACTCTCAAAACCGTCTACACGAGACTCGAGCTTAGTGACCAGTTCCACATTCATCCGCTATGTCCAAGCTGTTGTCGCGTGTTTCCTCCAGACTCCAACTCCACCACACGTTGTTCTGATTGCGGTGTATTGATATTTCGAGGAGTGACAGCATAATTATCTGAAGCTGTTGTTCCATCAGACAAAATACTGCTATGCTGTCCCTGCCCAATTTATCAACACCAGCACCTACTTCTGGTCCCAAAGTTCACTCTTCCGCCCCATTTAAATGCAAACCTAAGAACCCTAACTCCATGGTCATGTCGAGCTGCATCGCGAACCTGCCTACATATTTACAGTATGTCACCTGTCATTATACAATCTATAATCTACTAATCACCAATTCTGTAAGGTATCGCCCACAGAATATATAGTGTTGGCATCACTCTTAGACCCAAAGAATTCAACATCGACCAGCTCCAACACTTTATGAAGAATTACATTGACGATGTTCTCGCATTGTATGATAATGGGATATTCAACAAGACACCTGAGAATCCTGATGGTTCAGGTGATCTTAGTTTCCATTTGTTACAACCATCCCGCAATGTGTAATGTCTGTGGGTTTGGGAACCACTTCAAGGAGGAAGGGTTCTGTACTCGATCTCATATACCTAAAAGCAAGCTAGCAACAGAGGATGCAATGCATTATGACAGTAAGCCATCGTTTTTTTATACTGTGACGACTCACTGTCTTCAATTGCAGAGTTTCCTGCGAGAGATGGTCAAGAGCATATACGTTGTGTGCAAGATTACCGAGATCTTCCGACATATCAACATGACGGGTTTTTCAAAAATAACACACTGCACGATGGTTTTAACTCTCACGCCTACCATATTTCAACCCTGTGCGAATGACAGTGATTGATCCCATGCATAGCTTGCTTTTAGGTTCGTATAATATCTCTGTCATTTTGGTTCTGACACTTTACAGGCATGATTCGCTGCCAATGGTTTACCTCCTGGATCAAGAAAATATGTCAGTGCACAGCAACAGGAGTATCATGAGAACTAGACCATATACACCTTTATCTCTCGAAGCTGACATTTACATTTCTCAAATCAACTTGTCGCTGATCATTTTAAGTTCGAGATGCCATCATGGGTCACAAGGTTACCAGATCAAGTCGGCTACCCTGCTGGTGGATTTCTCACTTCAGACGAATGGAAGTGTCTTTCACTCATTTTCGGGCCAATTGTGGTACATCAATCGGGTGGTCATTGTGCTCATAACCTAAGCAAACTTGGTCACAGATCCCTCTTATTTGGGACGAATGGTATCCCATGAACAAAAAGCACATAACATGAGCCTAGCAAACTGGGGAAAATGGGAAGCTTATTGCATCAAAAGGAACACAACCAGTAAGGCAAAGAAGGGTGATGAAAAAGCGAGTGAATAACCAGTCATACAGATGCATGAGGACATCGGAAGTAATCACTTTATTCTTGCTGTTGCATTGAAAATAATCTTTGGTCGAACTTTCAAGGACTCTGATATCCCATGAGCGAAACACCTCCTTCATGAATATCTGATTCAGTTTATCAAGGTACTTGTCATTTTGCATGACATTATTTGCTAACGAAGGCAAGCAGATTCATCCACAAGATGTGAAGCCGATGCACCATTGGGTAACACATATATTTCATCCACTGCGTGATTATGGGCCAGTATACAGATTCTGGACATTTGTCTTCAAAAGGCTCAACAAACTACTCAAGAGCTACTCTACACATAACCATGGTGCTGGTGAACTCGAGGTTGGTTTCTTGTGCGCTTTCGAGAAGGATTGAGAGCTTTGAACAATGGTTTGTGTTGTTCAAATTGTCAGTGAATCGAGCTCACGTTGTGTCTCTAGCTTGGTGACATATTAGCAGCCGAGACGTTGGCAGACGAGAATGACGGATCAAGACTTGTTGTTGATTGCATTTGGCTCATGTTGGCTACAGAAGGTGACACCCTAGGTACGGTAGCATCTCTCGGCCTTCAAACAGAGCAGTCAAGTGTCGATGGTGAGCCAATGATCCCCAAATATATATATACTGACTCTAAGTCAGTTAACATCTGATTTTCCCTCGGTACACATACAAAAGCTGTACTATGACGCGATAAGCAGCACCAGCTCATCATCCAATACCAGAATACCAACTCACAAGCTCTTGTTGTCAACAGTATGACCCTTGCAAGTACGGAAAATGCGGACCCGAACTATCTCCTTACACGTGCAAATTTTCACAACTATGTTGACACGCATTGTGTGGACAAGTATTCACAAGTATTTCACACAGCCAGCGTGGAATTGAGCGAGAATCCGTTCTACTGGATGTCAAGTGGTTCCGCAGGAAACTTGACATAAATTTATGCCACTCAGTTCAACAGTAAGTATCATTTTTGTAGAATCAGTTCACTAACAGATATATCTTATAGCCCTGAGCTCGAAGTTTTGCTCTGGGAGCATGAGATGTTTGTTGATCCCACTATTGAAGGACCTCCTCAATTGAATGCCCCAGATCTTGTTATCTCACAGGCATGTGGTCTAACGTTAGAGATGAAGTATGATCAAGATAGGTCAGTCAATGTGTGGGCTACTGTCGGACGTAGTCGAGTAGGTCTTAAACACTCGCACATATCGATGTCAATTAACATTGTTTCACAGGAAGTCCAAGTCTTCTAATTTGTACATCCTTGTAATCTTTGCTCCGAACAACAGCATGCATTCACTTCTATCATTAAGCACCATGAAATAAACCTGTGATGTAACAATCATCATGAATCACCATGCAAGGTATCATCAGCATAATCACCATCACCATCACCATTCACACTGTGGCTGTCAGTGCTGCCACTTTCGCTGGCCGTCTCACTGTTTCCTTGGGGGAGATCCTCATCATGCTGACCCTGTCGTTTTTTGAAGCATCAAGGGTCCTGTTCATACATCTCGATGGGTGCATAAGGAGTTCCAGCCTGGTAAGAGTCATAGCATTTGGAATCGAGCATGAACGGGAAAATTGTAATCAACGGTGGAGCGTTGTTGTTGGTTGTTGCTAAGGTTAACATGTCTGGTGAGTACTGTTTTTCGCTTAGATTACTTGCGCTGCTCATCTCGGATTGAGTCTCGCTCTTCGAAAATCTTTGAGAACTGCATTGAACCAGTTAGTGATTTGTAGACTCGGGATATGTCAGCCGCTAGTAAACCTCTCTTCTGATCTCCATGCTGGTCTGATGCTTTCCCATACAGGAACACCAGCACAAACATCACGTTTCGAATGGCTAGCTGCCTTGTTTATATCTGTCTTTGTTGCTTGCTTCTCATCCTCGTTGTTAGTATCAAGCTCTGACACCTGATCCGACATCTACTCCGGCCGCAAGGGTTTGGATGTATCAATATGGTGCCGTATAATATAGTCATCCACGGCCTTCTCACGATCCTCAGCAAGCTAAGTGCCAACATATAAGCTCACACCCATTCACGAAATACATTCTTACATGTTCCTGGCGACAGAGCCATTGTTCCCAATGTTGAACGTCTGTCGTTTCATTGCCCTTCCTTCATCTGTCTTGTCAATATATTTGCGCTTCTTGGACACGAATGTTGACTTCGCGAAGGCGACAAGATCATTGCAGGTATAATGCACAGTTTGGTGAGTAAGTGTGCATGTTTCCTTGAAAGATTGTTCTTTACAGACAACGTCTTATGACGTAGCACACGAGGTACATGCAAGATGTCAGTTTATCTTGACTGACCTTTGTTGATCTTACAAAGATCACATGTGTCTAGCCTTTCTGATCCAGAAAATACACACCTATACACGCAATGCTGAAAAATGTTATACATATAGTAGTCTACCTATGGGTACTCATTTTCAACATATCTCTATCAGCCTGTGCTACAAAGGGCTTGCATGCGGTGAGTGATTGCACACTGCATCACAATGAGACATTTACTTGATGGATCAAAACAACTAGGGTGAGCAAGCGAGATGGAAGGTGTTTGATATGTTGGATACATGACGAACTTTGAACTATGACGGTGAAGGCCGGTAACCTTGCAACTTGAGGGGAGATCAGATACATTACAGTACAGAAGAAATGTTACAACTCCGGATCATTTGGTCGATGTAAGAATATAACTGTTTGCATAAGTGCCAAGTCAATTGAAATTGATGGTACACATCTTTCTACAGGTAAGTGTGATTGACAATTGCAATTATACATGATTTCAATTCTTCAATAGATATTGTCTTCCCCATCACATCTCCATGTACACACTCGACGACCTCCCGAAGCTTCCTCCTGATATGCTCCGTTTCTCCCTCCAACATGTCAACTTCTTCTTCCACCACATCCATCACTGCCTTCTGGTATGTCGCCTGTTCCTCCAAGCTATCAATGTGATTATGGTACCTTTCGAGCTCTTCTTCATATTTGATGCAGGTATGTTCGCGTTCTTCTTTGGTTAGAGATATCTCATCTTGGAGGACCTCGACTTGATGCTGCACGCGGTCCAGCATCTCCAGCAGTTCTCGCACGTATTGTGCTGCAATTGAATGTGGGCTGGGTGATCTTACTTGCATACCATCGTCTTCAGTTGTATTCTGAACCATGATATGTATGTTAGTCTATACATATAGGAATCGGTGTGTACACTTTGGGTCAATAGTCCAATTTATAAATTATGTCTGATCCATTTGACACACTTCGACCGCGATTGAGCATCTTGGGCACGACACTTTTTGACTGCATCAGGCATGGATGATGTGTACTACGAGATGGGCAGGTTAATAGTGTGATTGTAAATCAAGGGACTCGATGTAGCGCGTGTGGGAATGAGTGAACAGAGGGCGAAGTGGTGCGTGGGGAAATGGCCGACCGGAGGTCAAAAAATGTGATTGAGTAAGCCTTTCTGGGCATTTCGCTATACCATGTAATTGACCAGAGTCCGAGAGAGCCTCAGCAAGTGACAGTGATCCCTCTGAAGGTGTCGAAAATTTGAACATTGCATGCTACATTGAGTTGATGTGATATGTATAGGTGATGTAGAAAATGCAACTTCACGTTGCTTCAAAGCTATTGAAATCTTGCACAATCTCTTTGTTCGACCTCTTACTGGAGAAGAGAAGGAGGTAGAGAAGAGATGGGTCGACAACCACCTTGGGTTCTGTGGTTCGTGGCAAGATGGGTGGGTCTTGTATGATGGAACAATTGTAGTTCTTTACGCTCGACCTGACCTTCATGGTGATGCTTACTACACTCGCAAAGCAAATTATGGACTCAATTTTCAGGTATCGACATGAGGCTCTAATTAAAATTGTTGCTGACACAGATATTGACCAACCAGATCTGCAATACTCCCTCCAATATTCGCATCATGGACTACTCTCATGGTTTCACTGGGTCTCCTCATGATGCTGTAGCATTTGAGCACACTGCAGCTACATGGCATTCTCTTCGGTTCATTGTGCATTGGACCGCTACACTATCCCTGTCCATAAACAGCCTGTGTTACTTCATCGGGACAACACTGCTTTTGATCGTTCAGTCTCTCATCTCCGTGTCCGTTTGTAACACTGTATGGGGGCTCTCAAGGGACATTTTCAGTGCCTGTGTGACCTTTGATACACTATCAACTGCAATAGAGATCATATCAGAGCTTTTCGATTGATTACAATTGCAATCATTATTCATCATTTGGTCATTGATGTTGACATAGCAAGATCGGATGGTATCTTTTCTGCAGCACATCCAGGTGCAGAGGAGAACGAGGATAAAGGCGAGGCACATGAACCTATCGATAACGACGAAGATGGAGGAGATGGGAAGCAGAAACAGTTGGTTGTAGAGCTTATGGTATATAAAGGATTAGCAGTATGACATTAAACAATAGGTACTCTGAGTCCAGGGTATCCAGTCAATTAACATATGTATCCTAAAAGTCATCCTGGTCAGAAGGAAGTTCACCACCTGCCTCAATATCCCAAATGGAGACTGAGAATGGGTTGTACATGCTGCGGGTTCAACAAAGACATTCTCGGAATCCTCTTTAAGTGCAGCTACCTTTGTACGATACTCGTCAGCAGTCCAGATACCAAGCTTGAACTCCTTGATGAGTATCTTCCGCTTCTTGAGCTTTCATTCTTCAACAAGATGAGCATGAAGAGATTTTGAATTTTCCCTGCAAAAAAACAGAGTTAAATATACAACTTCGTCAGACATCACTCACCATTGGAGATCAAGAATGGAAGCCTCAAAAGAACGCTTCTGAGGAAGCTTCTTCATTGAGGCTCTTGCCTTCTCTAGTGCACTTGCTGAGATGGAAGAGGTTTTCCCATGACAAACCTTTTGAGTAGGCGTGTTCGGAGTATTAGATATGTCAGTGCTGAAAGTGGCACTGGGGGCAGGAACCAATTTGCCCATGGGACAAATGTTGAACCCAGTGTGATCTTAGACAAACTCAGATCACCTTTGTTTTTGGCAAAAAATGATAACAAAAATTGAAATTTTGCCTGCATATCTCTTAGTTTATAACAGTTTGAGTTGTGAAAAATGACAACAAAAACATATGACAGGGTAAATGTTATGTCTGATGAAAATGTGTAGATATGCTGAGCAGAATTTATATTTTAAAAAACAACTCAAACTGTTATAAACTAAGAAATATGCAGGCAAAACTTAAATTTTTGTTAACATTTTTTTGCCAAAACCAAAGGTGACCTGAGTTTGTCTAAGATCACACTGGGTTCAACATTTGTCCCATGGGCAAATTGGTTCCTGCCCCCAGTGTGGTCCGAGACTTTGGAGTCTCAGGCACACCTTTGCTGAACTGCGAGCAGCATTGGATTCAGCAAGCAGAACTGGGTCTATGTTCTCGAGCCCATCATCAGCGGGCTGCATGAAGGTGACACAACGACCATGTGGCCCAACACTGGTGGTCACAGCGGAGGGGTTGATATTTGGATGAGTTGCCCAAATTCGGTGACAATTTGGAAAGAATGGCCATTTCGCAGTGATTGCACCTGCAGGACACACATAAAAATCACAGTCAAACGTACAATGAAAAGTACAACTCGCCCCAGAGATGTTTTGCTTCCATCGGTGTATCATGGTCAGGACCACTTGGGGGGATGTAGAAGTCGAAAACCACATCAGAATTTTCATCTGGAGGGTTCTCGCCATCTTGCTACCCCTCACCAGTCCATTTCAAGGCCGCAGCATGCTTCACGTATGTAACACGAAGCCTGAATACTTACATAAAGTTAATGAGGATGACACATTAATGATAACTCATGATTCAATCTTTGTCCGAGTCCATTCTATCGCTGTCCTTCGATCCAAAGCATACAGATTGGGTAAAATGGTTTCTGCTATGGTCTTGTAAGCGGAAATCTTTCAAACACCTTGTTTGAGCTGGGAAACATCAATACGCGCTGTAGAATGACAATGGTGCTTCACTTACATCTTTGTCCTCTTTCATACCAAATATGACTTTGGGGTTGACTGGCTTCTCAACCTTGGCAATGAGTGTCCATACAAGGTAAGATGTCCATGTGATAGGTGGGATGCTGTTATCCATTTTGCGTGGCATTATAGAGAGTGTGGGGTAACAAGCGTGATAGAGATCTATTGAGCATATACAAGTAGTGGTAGTATGCAGCACAAGTACAGACACTGACCAATTCCGAAAGTAGCTTATTTAATACAACAGTTATGCATAGGCATAGGCATAGGCGAAGTTAGTGGCTACTTTGAGCCACCCTATTGTCTGGCTATGTCTATACCTCACTTGTTGTCCTTTTTGCTTTTCTCTGAGGTTCGCTAAAGATCTCTAGGGCTCTCATAGCCTTTCACTAGGCATCATGTGTCGTTGGTGCAATTAAGATGTGAAACGATCGACGACTATCAATTTCAACCAACAGACTCACTGACCCATATTCAGCTCTATTCGAGCACAGCTCATTCTCACTCGGCGCAATGACGGAACACGGCCATGGGGGCACTAACACCACAATGCACGAACGAAGGAGCAACACATACGAAGAACAGTGTGAGACAACAGAATACACAACAGTGGTCACCATCATCGATGGTTAACGCCCATGGAAGCGAGAACACCACAAGTGCCAACCCAAGGTATTACAAATAGCACGAGGAGTGCAACACAGCAGAGTTTACCAGTGGTCACCGTCATCGAAGGTTAACGCTCATGGAAGCAAGAAAACCACAAGACTGAACCCAAGGTGCAACACATGGTATGAAGAGCGTTAGACAGCAGAGTTAGTTAATAGTGGTCACCGTCATCAACGGTGAACGCCCATTGAAGCGCGAAAACCACGATAACCGAACGAAGGTGCAACAAGATAGAAAGAAGAGTGTGAGATAAACAAGTACAAAGCAGTGATCACCGTCATCGATGGTGAACACCCATGGAGGCGAGAAATCACCAAATATCAATCAAGGAACAAAACATCCGACGTCCAGGAGCCAAACATTAGAGTTGGAATTAGTGGCCAATGTCATCGACGATGGACGCCCATGGAGGTGAGAAACCACAGATGAAGGTTGTGGTATGAAAGAAAGAGTGATTTCCGCGAGAAGGAAATATTTGAACTTCACATCACGTGCTGTTCTCACGCCCCTCAGCAACAAGAAATTCCAATCAGAGTTTCTGATTTCGGGTGTGGTGATATAAAAGGGAGCGTAACACGTGATTCGCGATATTGTAAGCAGACTGGTAAGCTTCCTGTTTACAACTCTCATTTGACAAAGAATCTTCTACATCATCCACAGATCTTTCCGTTTGTTCATCGGCAGTATTATTCTCCATTCTTGTGTTACATTCTAGCAGTATGCTTGTGTCTTCAAGGTCTTTTCTTGCGACCCATGTTTCATTCTACAAGTTGTATCCGCGACATCGTACAAGATATTGATGTCCAGGTCCCCTCTTTCTCGTGTCCAAATATCCTCGATGTACCACGTGTGCAAGCATGTTGCGGTCACGATTGGCCTGGTCATTGGAGCTCCCTGGAATAATATAGTGTGCAGTCGTTTGGGACGTGGTTTGTGAGTGCTGAAGCATGGGACATTGTGTATATGTGTTGATGGTCCTGTAGGTCAAGCATATATGTGCACAAATCTATGTTCGCTGATACAATGTTGTAGGGTCTGTCAAAAAACGGTCTAACCTTCGTGACTTTCTTTGAGTCGTAGACGAGATCACCAATGTCAAAGGTAGGCTCATTGTGCCTGCACTGGTCGACTTTGTGTGCTTGTGATATAGTCAATACCAGCAGAGCATCGTGCCCGTCCATGATATCTTTCTTCTGTGATACTATAGCCTTTACATGATTACATTGCCGAAATTGGTGGAATAAGCTAATCAGGGTCGTGAAGCTTTTTGGTAACATAAAAGCACATGCCATGGTATCTGCAAAGATAGTCTGGAAATTTGAACGTTACAAGCGACACTCACATCGCTGTTCAGGTATCCAGCAAGAGTCATGCAGCCAAAGCTGAGATTTCCAATGGAGATCATGACCTTGCAATCACCACCAATTGTATGAAATTCGGGCATGATCATTTGTATGGCGCTATATTGCATCATATATATAGGAACCTTAATGATTGAGATTAAGCGCAAATCAAACGAAATAACATGTTTATAACTCACCAATCGATTCGAAGATTGATACAAATACGTAGCTCTACATCCCAACCAACGGTTTCATGCAAACAGTATAAACAAAGAATGTTACCATCCGTGGTCCTTTGTTTATCCTAGTATACAGCACCATCGAAGATATCAATGCATTCATTTGAAGGTCGTATCTGAGAACACAAGCCGTCAAGGAAAGATGTACGGCCCAGAACTTTGAGTACTTACTCAATCTGATATGAGAGCGGGAGGTAAGGGTATTTCAACAGTGGTAACTTCAAGCAGTGTATTGTGCCATGGGGCGTCTTGTCATGTCGCAAGATATCTTAATTGTACAAGGTACATTGCCAATGAGAATGCGGAGAGTATTGAGTTGGAACACCATCACAAGACTCTGGACAAACGGAGGAGCGTGTATATGTTAGTCGACATTGAGTACACCACTGCTGTATTGCACATTGACAATTGGATGTTGTATATTCAGTAAAGGTGTGAGTAGAAAATATACAAAGAAGTCCAGAATTGCATTACACAGAAGGCTGGGGAGGATGTGGAACTGTAGGTTAAGTCATGACAAGACATCATATATTGAGGCACGTTCACCTGTCAGATGCATGGCATGGGTTGTATCTTCTGCAAATGTTCCATAATTCATTTAGAGGATTTGAAGGTATATCACCCTGTCTGACCAAATCAGGGTCTTCAATCTCAAGTAACCCGGAATCCAGCTGTAGGTTATTCAAATCGGGAGGTTAGTGATGAGACTCAATGTTAAGAGAAGTTGAAGGTGGTGTTTCAAGTAACGTCACTAGAAGCAGGCGCACAACTGGTTCAGCAGAATCCTCACAAGGGCCTAATATCATGCATTGACCAAAATGATACAACTCATCTGGTCAGCAGTAGTTTTGTTACGTGGATATGCATGAACAGTGCACTAGCAGTGTGTGCTGGGACCAGAGCTCCATGACAGGTGTGTTTGTTGTAGTAGCAGGGGACAGGTGGGATAATAACAACAGGTCATTCAGCAGTATAAATGAAACGACCGAGAACACTAGCAATGTGGCCTGCAACTGGTTGAGACTAAAGTTCGGTCACACTGTCATGGACTGCCGGATGGTGTTCGTAAACCACATTCAACCGATTAGTAGATGCGCAGGTCCCTCAGAAAATGTTCTACTAATGCCATGACTCACTTCTATAGTCGCTTGTGCATGCAGTGTCTTCAAAGGATCTCAGATAAAGATCTGACGGGTCTGGACAAAGAATAGGTTCACCAAAGTGTAGTCGCACAATATGATTATGATACAATATTTTTGTCTTTGATCAAAGCTGAAATCATATGTTTTCACGTGGGCAGGCAGCTCGAGCTCAAATCAATCACAGGCTTACATAGTTGGAGTGGTAAGTTCAAGGGTGTAGCACAGGATGTAGAGCAAACGTGAAACAACCTACTTTGCTGTATGTCAAGACTACCTACACGTCGAACGGTCAGGTTACCAAGGTTGGTGTGTGGTGGCATAGCAAGTAATTACAGAGCATGAAATGGTGTAGGAAGGGACATGTTAATGAAGTTGGAAACATGTTGTTGACTCGTGTTGATTCCGACTGAAGGAGCACACTTTGGAACATGTCGCATTGTGATTTGGGAGCTGCTAGGTAAGTTTAAAGTAGTATTATATGCATTAGGCTAAACAGTCGTTGTGCAGTGAATGGGTGATACATGCTACTGGAGCACCTCAGTATGAAGGTGAACATGTTTTGTTGCAAGGTTAAATCTATATGTAACTACAGTCCTGTGATTCTATGGTAGGAGCCGTGGTCGTGTCTCTGCAGGACACAACATCTGGCTTCTCACCCCGCAAGCAGTCCTGCCATCTGCATGAGCGCGGACACACACAAAATGCCTTATGTATTTCATTCCTATGCGATATACATTGATATGTTACAAAGTGAGTGGACTCCAATTTGATTTTTCTTTCTATTAGTCTTATATACATCTATTGCATTGAAGATATATGTGTATCGCTGAGACGATGCACGCCATTGTAGTTAACAAACATTGTGTATGCTTAAACATCTTGACCTGTAACGGAAAGTTTCATATTGAATTTATATGATCTGATAAGAGTGGACACCATTGTATATAGGTCAACTTATATTTATGGACTACAAAGGAATCAAATGTGGAAATCGTTATTTCACAATAGATAGTCATATCTGTAGGGGACATTGCAGAGGAATATATTTATATCACAACAATATGCTTTGACACATGATTCCAATCAACTATATCACCTATGTGTTGCGATCAACATCAATATTGACCATACAGTGATTATATCGTTAAACAAGATGTCTATGTACCTCCTGATCGCAAGTAAACAAATGAGATGATCTATAGGTCCAACTTTAGTTTGAACTGAGTAAGGAGTGCTACCCTATCAATAACTTGACCAGGATCAAACTGATCACCTTTGTATAAGATATCTCCCGGCCTCTTTCTGTTAGATACACCAAGAAACTTGAGAGCAATATCTGCAATATCTGTGCAAGGTTTTGCTGTCTCGGTTTCTTCCACGCACTGATTTCCAGCGCCCTAAGCGCGATAATGTAGTGGTTTGGTAGCCATGACGCAAAGACTTAGTAATGATCTCTTGTGCAACACTAATGATTGCATCAGTAGAGTCACAATTGATGTCAAATATGAATACGGACTGTTCTTCAGCGAGAGATATGGAAGTGCGATTACCATTCTATGCAATGTCTCTAATGCATGCTCCATATCTTGATTAGTGGATATCTTGGCGACCTCTGCGTCCACGTAGCATGATAGTTCTGTTAGGTGCATACAGGAGTAGTGGTAAAAATGTCCTCCAGTGCAAAAGGATGGTACCAGGGTATAAACCGCGTGCACAATGCCAGGAGGCAGGATCCTTGTTCAATGTCAGCGAGGAATGAAACATATGCCATAGAACTTACAGCAGATCACCGGGATATAACACAATGACCTCGCCATCACAATGCTCTAGAATCCATTCCTTGTGCGTATTGAAATCTGCAAGTCAAACGGAGAGATGTTGAAGTTGGATATGATCACTATTACCTCCTTTCAAATGGAAGATCACCCAAAACTTTATGCCACTCTCGATCCTCATCCATGTCAATGTGCCTTCTGCATCATGGTGCGGATAGGATAAAAACCCCGCATGGCTCAGCAGTGCCCATCCTTTTGACGTGAAATTTTGGGAATGAACCTTAGATGTCATCTCAACACAGTTGGTTGTTTCATTCCAACCGTGAACAAGGCCGTGATCGAGGTGACTTGATAGATAAATTATGAAGATGTAATGGTGAGAGGCGTGTGATGACTTGCCTGAGATATTTGGGCAATGCAGTCTCCGCCATCGGTATATCAAGAATGCTTTGTATCTTCTTGGGATCGTCGATGGATTCCATAAAGGAACATATGTTACCATGTATAATAGGATTGGCGTGATCATAGTATTGTGCCTCTGTATCTAAGATCTTCATGAACACATATCAAAATTCGAACAAAATTGTCAGGTTATTTTGAGTGTTGCTGTATGGTACGCCTGTAATCGTGACACATCTGTTTGTCGACAGTGCATTGGAAACGATTGCCCTGACGTTAAGATTCAGGAGTGTGTCACCAGACAAATGTAGGACGTGTTTCAAAATGGATTCAGATCCATTCAATCCAGCCATGTATGTGACAAGCGGGATGTCAACGTGGTCGCATAAATTAAGCATGAATTCATTATGAACAGCTGGAAGAACAGTTTTATGCCCATTTTTCCACCTAATGCATGGGCTTGAGCGTGGGACATTCTTTCTGATGATGCCGATGGTGAGATCAAGGTCTGACTTGCCTGGCATTGCGGTCGTTCAATTAACAGGAGATATTCTAAACGACAATCAAAACTCTATGTCCCAATACCCAATAAAGTTGAGGGCAGGCTCTGTGAGATCCTCCACGAATAGCTCCGATTGGACATTGGACAATCCAGGACAATTTTTCACGTGTGATTGTATTACCCAAAATGCAAACCATCATTAGCGACATAAATTCGAAGCATTTGACCTCGAATTCAACTCCAATATATAATCGGTTATAATGGAATCCCTCAGTCACGTGCAGTAGAGACAAACAACATCACAAAGGCTTTGCTCTGTAGTGGCTTGCTAACTTACTCGCCCCTGCACTTCGGTTCTCATGACTTTTGACTCCAGGTATGTTTCAACGTTCACAGCTGTTAAGGCCATGTATTTCTCATTTGAAGCTTATCCAACTTGGTTGTTTGTCCACCTATAACTCCAAGGTGGTGTTCTCGCAAACGATTTTTATATGTTCGAGACAAGAACATACCCATGAGAGATACAATGATGCCCGAATCTCCAGAACACCAACAATTTGCTACTGTGTTTATGGAAATATTGTAGCCTTCTCATTGTTGGTGCTGGATATCTACAGTAATGCTAACTAGTGTTTCTACCTACTGGAATCCTCCCCGAATGAGCCATCCTCATAACTTGCAAGATTATTTTAATACACAATCAACTCTCAATTCTGCAGCCCCCTCATATTGTGCCTTTGTAAACCAGTGTTCCCTTGCTCAACAGCGTCATTGGGCACATGAATGTGCTCACAGAGCGCAACCGCACAAAAAACATGCATAGGGCCATCCCAACGCCCAGGCGCAGCAACGATATATTTACATAGATATCTGTGCTAATCGTCACATGCTAGCACCTGGAGACTGACATACATGCTGAGCTAGGTGAAACTAAACCAAATTGGCATGTGCAATTGGTCGTAAACCAATATGTCGCACCTCCTCCTTTGTCTGGTCCATCTGCAGCATTAATCATGTATGCTCACACTGCATGGCCACCCACTGGATGAATGAGCATCTGACTTCTGTCTACAAGTCGAATCCGCAGCTCTGAACTGACTGTGACAAGGGTCAGGCTCGCCTGCCCATATTGCAAGTTGACCACGACAGCTCCAGCAACATGTAGAAACTGTGACTCCTGAAGCTCTTGATTTACGTGAAATATTTGTCAGTACAATGCAGCACTCACATTCACATCTTTGGGGGTTGATATTGATTGTGAAATGAACAGTGTGAGGGGGCTTTATGGCTGTCATATGTGAGGAGAATTGTGTGATCGGATTGGTCATTTGATACCATCTGAAGGTCAATGTGCAGTTTATGCACAATTGTATATTTATGACCCACATGTAGCGCTTGATGAGGGAATGCAGCGACATTAAAATCTCAATGCACGCACGATAGAACGGCTTGAGCTGCTCCTACTGAATCACTATCTGTATGCCACCATAATTTGGCATGCTTATGATATGCTTGTGGAGTGTACAAATAACTCACCTCTTGCCATTCAATGGCTTTCTTCAATGCGCATATTCCTCGTTAGATGGAGACATTATTTGTGCTGCCAGACAGGTGACATTTGAATCAATTCTGCAACAAAATCTTCTCATGAACCTGCAACATATCACCCATTATCGTATGTTGCAGTTTCACAGGAAGATATTGTTGCAGCATCAATTCGAAGGTCACCTGCATAGCAGCACAAACAGGCTATCCATCTAGCGAGGAATATGCATGTGGTATAAAGGAATGAGGACCAGGAAATCTGCACGGAATGGTTGCACTGCCAGATAGAATGATCACCCAGGACCTCGACACTGTTACTTCCAATGTCTATGGTGGTATCTAGAGTAATTTCCAAGGCTTTCCATCCATCTGACTATGTCCAGCACCCAACTATACACACGACACGCAACTATGATGTAGAGAAAATCGGTGATAAAACTTTCACTCGGATGCCAGGCAAAATATTATTTTGTCTCAGCGCAGACCGGGTCGTCTATGAGGAAGGCATTGATAGACATTCCTTGCCACATGGTCAGTGACAAGTAGAGTTCTTGCACGCACTCAATGCAGCTGGCTTGCCATCGGGGCAATTATCTCTCAAGATTGGATGTCCCCTCATTTGACTTCGTAATTTTGCTCCACCTGAAGGGCAATGCAATGAAACACATATCATCCTCTTGCGTGCATCACAACAAGTTCTCGAAGTAACAATCACTGGCCATGACTATAATGGACGCACTGCATTCATTACACACTTGTTCCTTACATTCTATCATATAACATCAAATCACACGATCAAGACTTTGCGTCCTCCTGGGATGTCAAAGACACAGAACAATGTGTATTCTGAGGTCTTCTTTTGGTTTGATCATTTTTGCTTTCACAGTCAAACTGATCTCATCTCACCACCATATATCTATTACTGTGAAAGTGTCAATCTCTGCATCCTATTTGCAGCATCTCATGCATGCGTTTCTATGTTCCATCATTTCCGTGATTGTGTATATCTCTAATATGATGAATGTGCACTGCATGGTCATAAAGATTAATCCCGACCCACCAACTTGCATGTATGCATGGACTCAATTACCAGATGGCGTAGCAGTTAAATGATGGTCACTATTCTCCTCTGTGTGTCTGTGACCATGAATATAAATCGGTAGCCTTCACTCTTGACATTTCTCCACACATTCTCCAACATTCTACATTATACTATTCCTGTTCCTATCATGGTTTGCGTTTGAGTTCATGAATGAGTATAAAGCCTGTATCAAATGCTCCATCTCATCCTAACTGTGGTGTTTCTAGCTCTTTCATTTACACTTACCATTTAAATTCACAATGTCTAGTTTGAGCGCCAGTTCAGCTACAATTACTGCAGTTGCTGTATTCGACAATGGCAGACGAGTTCATGTACAGGCAGAAATGGTAATGCATTGTGAGTATTAATATGTGAGAGGAGGGCATGATGTACGCAACAGGGTGTCCAACTAAACGACACTCATACAAGGACTATGAATCATATCATGATGACGGTGGTATCATCCTGAGGAACCACTTCTATCTAACTCATTAACTTGTGTTGCGCATAACGTCAAATGACTTACTTCATAGTACTCTTCAGGTATAGTATTAGATGTGGCGACGTCTTCCTTTGGTTTTGCATTTGCTGCATCAACAAGAGAGGCTTCAGGCGTCGTACTTCCATCATTCGTCTTGTCCTCAGTCATTATAAGACATTTGATTTCTGGAAGGGATGGAGTTCAACATCGTCCATCAACCTAGGATTGTGTGGAATGACAACTCCAGCGATCACATCATCCATGTTTATATTAGTAAGTTGACGAAACCGAATCAGCATCCACGTCGCCAGTCTCAAGAATATGTGAGAGTTTCCATCATCAAACACGATTTTCGTCCAACCTTTCCACCCATCTTGCATGCTTGGAAATAAGATGTCGTCATATTCATGCTCTTCCTCCGCTGATCGTTTCGAATCCACTTCATTGTCCTCCTAGTGGATTGATGGGTCAGTGTGTCATCATGGTGTAGTGCATTATATTCCATGACTCACAACTGCTTCAGGTTCCACAGAAGGAGTGACCACTAGTTCCTCGTCAAACTCATCCTCTGACTCTACCACAGGCGAAGCAGCCACTTTCTGCTTCCCCAAGCCTTGCTCGACCTTGTCTTGCGCGTTTGCTTTTTGTCCTTCTGGCTCTTCTTCGAATCCGCAATACTTTCAAAGTTGGATCCGATTTCATCAGTAGGGCTCTGATATCGTGAGTCAATCGCTGAATTAGATTTAAAGTGAATTATGAACCTCATCGTCGTTATCGAGTACCTGCAACTTCATATTTTTACCTCCTTTAACAGCCATGATGGATGCTGACGTCCGCCTTGTTTAACCTTTTCGAGGAAGACATTGAAGGTTTCTTGTGTGTCGAAGCATTGTCACCGGCATCTGCATCAATGTGGGATAATGCCATCTTGCTCGATATCGAAATTGACCTTGACTTCAGTGATGAAACACTGAGGCTGTCCTGTGAGTCAATCTGAGATGAGACTTTCTTGCTCGCCATCGCCTTCGACCTTGTCATCTGTGATGAAGAACTATGCTCGGTGAGTGCATCATCGACTACAATCTGAGATGATGTCTCCAAATTGGTCGACCGTTTCTTGGTAGTGATTTTTTTGTCTTCTGAGTCCGTCGAACCTGCGACACATTTACCTTCATTGTTCATTGGCTTTACAGATCCATCACCGGCGAGGTTCTTAAGCATGACAGACAATGAATCATTGTCGGACAGAGTGTGTTGGAAAGACCCCCCACACATATTGTCACCGGTAGAACAGAACGAATCATGCATTCATTTAGCTGTCACTGTGTTTGATATTCAGTTCATCTTTGGAACATATAACTGAGGCAAGAATCATAGAATTATGTTGCTGAACATCTTTAAACACTGTCTTCTCCCAAAAGTGAGTCCAAGTTCGCTTCATTGCTTTCAGAGCTGTCGCCTGAGTTTCTTCTGTGGATGAGCTGTCATGCAACACTAGTGCAAATTGATAAACTAGATACACTGAACCAGACCCTTCAGTCACTTCTACTGTAGAACCCTGTCATAGGACATGTACATTGGTCTGCAAAACCTGGACTACCGGACGCTGGCCGGTCCATGTAAAACCAGGCTCGGCCGATGCTGTAGAACTCTAGCAGGCCGATGCCTCACATAAAAAAATATCAGAGGTGTAGGAAGGGGCCAGCCCTGATGTGCAGTGTGTATGAGGGGGCCGGCCGACAAATGTCTGCCAAATGGTCCATTAGGCCTGCCTACCTCTGCATTATGTGAAAGGGGGCCGGCCAGCTACAGCTGAATGGGCCAGTCCTGATGTGCAGTGTGTATGAGGGGGCCGGCCGCCGACAAATGTCTGCCAAATGGTCCATTAGGCCTGCCTGCCTCTGCAATATGTGAAAGGGGGCCGGCCGGCTGCAAATTGAATTTCAGCTGAATGGGCCAGCTCTGATGTGCAGTGTGTAAGAGGGGGCCGGCCGACATACCTCTCCCAAATGGTGCATTCAGCCTACCTATCTCTGCAATATGTGAAAGGGGGATGGCCAGCTGCAGATTGAATTTCACCTTTGTGAGCCACATGGGCCAACCTGTATATGCAGTATGAAGAAGGGGGCTAGCTAGCATACTGCTTCCATGATGGCCTGCCTGCCTCTAAGGTAGGTAGAAAGTGCACTCAACCTCACTTCAAAGCTGCAGTTGATGTAGCATTTGAGTAAGCTGTCCAGAAAAAATTACAGCTTTCTGGTGCCATTTTGGTTTATCCGAGTGTGTGGCTGGCCACTTTATACAGACTGCACTACAGTCTGCAACAGCAGGCTGGCCCATATGACCAGCTATCCACCTCATACACACTGCACAGCCTGTCCAGCAGACTGGGGTATAATCACAGCCAGAATGGCTGGCCCAGCATATCAGGCTGCAATATAAGCAACACAACTATTGCAATGTTGGGAAAATCAAACTGTGGTTGATGTGGCATTCAAGTAAGCAGTCCAGAAAGATTCAAAGTGAGGAACATTAAGGCTTAAGAGTAGCCACAATCATGCACAAAACTTGTTTTGTGCATGTCACTGTCTAGTAAGCTGGAGTATAGGTGAAAGTCAGGTCGGCCGGCCCGGTATTACATACTGCACAGCTTGTCTGGCCAGCTTGGGTATAGAAAACAGCCAAGCTGGCCGACCCAGTATTACAGGGTGTAACAACAGGCTGGCCCAGCCAGACTTGGCTAGGGTATTGGTGAAAGCCATGTGGGCTGGCCCAGTATTACACACTGCACAGTTTGTCCGGCCTGCTGGGGTATAGGACACAACCAGGCCAGCCAGCCCAGTATTACAGGATACAACAACAGGCTGGCCCATGCTGGAATCTCACAACCAGTCTCCTTTGGTAGAGTAAGTCTAATTATCTACTGTTTAAGCCTCACTCATTTCAGATGCTCACCTTCTATATCCATAAGTGAGAGAAAGTGAATCATTTCTGTTGTGCAACAGAAATGATCCACTTTCTCTTACTTATAGAGATAGAAAACAACAGGCTGGTTGAGCCTGTGTAGTTCACCTTCTATATCTATAAGTGAGAGAAAGTAGATTATTTCTGTTGCTTGTATATCATTTTCATGGCAATGATGTGCTAGCAACAAAAACAATCCACTTTCTCTTACTTATAGATATAGAAGGTGAGCATCTGAAATGAGTATCATGAAAATGATGTGCTTACTACAGAAACCATTCATTTTCTTTCACTCATAGACATAGAAGGTGTTGCACCCTATAATACTGGGCTGGCCGGCCTGGCTGTGTTCTATACCCAAGCTGGCCGGACAGGTTGTGCAGTATGTAATACTGGGCCGGCCAACTTGGCTTGTCACCTATACCACAGCCAAGTCTGATAAGATTAGCCAAGTCTGGCTGGGCCAGCCTGTTATTACACCCTGTAACACTGGGTCAGCTGGCCTGGCTGTATCCTATACCATAGCTGGCCTGACATACATATTGTACAGTATGTAATACTGGTCCGGCCAGCCTGGTTGCCACCTACACCCCAGCTTGCTGGACTGTGTTATGTACCAGACTTGTTTTGTGCATGGTCATGGCTACTTTTAAGCTGGACTGCTTACATGAATGCTACATCAACCACAGCTTAATCATGCCAACATTGCAATAGTTTTGTTGCTTATATTGCAGCCTGATGTGCTAAGCCAGCATTCCTCAGTCGGCCGGATAGTCTGTGCAGTCTGTATGAGGTGGACGGCCAGTTATATAGTACCATATTCTATATGAGCCAGCCTGCTGTTGCAGCCTGCACCTCTGGGCCGGCCGGCTTAGCTGGCACTTATACCTGAGCCGGCCGGATGGGCTGTGCAGTATGTATACAGCCACCCATCCCACATTGGCCAGCCTGCTGTTGCAGCCTGTAATATAAGGCTGGCTGCACACCATCATGGGCTGGCCTACTATTACAATATTTGGGTGAGGACACCTAACCTCATCTGGTATGTTTAGAAGTCAAGTAATTACATTATAAAGCCATCTTTAATATCAACTTGTCATGCTCCATTTTCCTTAAAAACTCTTCATGCCCTCAGCTGCAAACTCAGCCCACATGGAAGCCTGCTTTTCAGCATATGCCCTATGCCCATTTTTGATGCTTTCATCTGCCCTTGCTCTCCACTCCGACTCCTGCTTCTGAAACCACTATACTGTCCAACACATTTCATGCTGTACCAACTTCAGCTCTTCACTCCAACGGTCATATCGTGCTTTTGCTTTCAACCAATTGACTCGATAAACTAGGAATGGGGAACATAAGCTCAGTACCTTCATATAAATCAGATAAGATTAAAACTCACATTCATTCATCCACTCGCTCTTCTGGCTGTCCTCTGCACTGTTGATTCTCCAAAACCAAGCTAGCCTATCAGAACCCTGACCATGCCTATTTTCCTCAGTGACTTCTTTGCTTACTGTAAGGTCCTCAGCCTTTAGGGCTTGATAAGATGACATTGTATCAGAATCAGCCCCTAATTGTTGCATTGCTGCCCTTGATTGGTGATATTCTCGAGCATGTTTGTTGATGGCCAAGGTGATTTTTCGAAGTTCCTTTGTTGATCTAGTACCCTGATGATGGATTGATTTGTTGGAGTGTAATTTCTCTCGAAACACCACAGATCTGTTACCGAGAGCTTGACGAAGCTTTTCCAGGCAGTCATTTGCTTGACCCTTTCGAAGCTCCAGTTCTTCTTGACGTAATGGCATGACAACATCATTCATGATCGGATCAGATGTCCCCCATGATGGCATCCAAAGTTCAGCAACCTCTGCAGGTGAGTCAGCATCATCTCCGACGTCCAAAATACTGTCTTCCCCCAGCTCTTCAATTCCTGGAAAATTAGATCCATCAGCCTCTTCTAGGCACAGTTCAGGGTCATCTTGGTGCAATCCTGCTCCCCCTTCCAATTCCATCCCATTTGTCATAACCAATACAGTCTTGTGGAACTTATTAATGCGAGACAAGAGTTTCTGCCTTTTTTCTTCCATCAGAGTTCTCTGAGAAGCAGTTGGATCTTCTGGCAGTTGTCTTATAGAAGAACATAGGCCATCTCTAATAACCCAATTTGAGTCAATCACACCTCAAATATTGAACACCTTACTGAGCATTTTCTATGTTGATACCCTCGATCAACCATGCAACAGCTCCAGTCCCACCATTGGTGGACACTTCGTTTTCAGTCAACCTTAGCCTTATTTCAGCCATAGTTGGAGCTTTTGATAATTCATAATCAGGTCCAATCAAAGTTGAATTTTACTGAACCTACCTTTATCCATTGTAAGCTGATAGATGTCGAGAAGCTCACCTCGGTGAAGAGCTGCTAGTCCAGCTTCCTTCTTCCATTTCTGGATATTGGCCCGATCAAGAGACTTCGTCAATTCTTTGTACGGACCCTGAGTGTCTTTAATGCCCTGTATGGCTTGATGATACTTTTTAAGTAATAATTTGACTTTTGAAGTGTTCCATTAGTCAAAGTTGACATCTCGGAAATAAAGGGGACTTGCCAATTCTGACAAGCTTCTTCCAATTAGAATCCCTCATATGGTCGTCCAAGACTTCCTGTCTGTGAGAGAGAGTCATGGACCTTGCAGTTGGGGAAATCTTGTTAAACGGGGCCCAGAGGGTCTCCAAGATTTCCCCATCAATATGACCAGCTCCTGTAATAAAATTGAGGCTGAATCTGGGAAAGCACAGTAGCTTATGAGCGCTTAGATTAAACTTGCTGACCGCTGGCAATATTTTGATTGATTGAGGAAGAGACAGGTGATAGCTTTGATTCACCCATTTATGGAAGTGGATACTCCACTGGCATGCAACATCATAGATTATGAGTGCACTGCCAATATCTTCTAATGGATATTTCAATGCATTGCAGATGGAATAGTCCATGTTCATTTGCCTGACTACATAGTCAGCCCAATGTCGTAGTACAACAATGCAACCAACATACCTCTCTCCCTTTTGGAAGTCAACTACTGCATGGGGAACAAAACATCCATGCCTAGCACATGCAGTTGCCCCAACTCCTGTAGCTCTTAGGTTGCTTCTCTAGACATTGGCTGCATTCACAGCACGGTGATTGCTGCAAGATGATTTCTGAAATTATATTAGACATCATTTCTAATGAAACATGTCATGAAATATGACAACTCACCTTCCACAGATTCTATTATGTGAGTTTCATAAGGTCATTCTGTTACCATATATCCCTTTCCGTCTGCTAGTGAAACATCATCTTCTGGAGTCTTCATCTTCATATGCTGAGTGGTAAAATTTCCATCGACAACATATCTTTGCATGACCAACCAACTGCCGACCACAAAAATTAGCTCAGTGGGCAGTTGTTGATGAACCAACTTACCTGTCATAGGTATCCTTCCAAGAAGAAGGTAAGTTGATGCCAGGCTGGAGACATGCTGGACAATAAAGAGCTAAATCCCCTGGACCAGGAGATCTGTCCGACTCATGTGCAAAGCCAAACCTTATTCTATTGACCAAATCCCTCCATATACGAGACACCCGCATAAGTTCACGGTAGTGATCCTTTTTATCATGTAAGCATGAGGTACAATGATGAAGAAATTGCTCACAGGTATTGTATGAGGCAAAGCATTGTTGGTAAAACAACGTAGCTTTTGATAGAAACTCATAGCTGAGGTCTTGCACTCCAAAGCGTCTATGAGGAAGTTATCTAGCACATCAAAGGTAAAAGCAGATTGAGGCCAAGTGATGCTGGCAGGAAATAACTTTGCTTTTAGCAGATGTAGATGTCTGTCCTTCTCAGCTCCAGGACACTGACACCAGGATACATAGTGTAAGTAAACTCCAGTGGAGTGCACAATGACCAGGTTAGACAATCCCAACTGTGTTTCATAAATAGTATCCCCCTCCATGTGTGCAAACACATCTTCCATGGCTCCAAGATCTGACCAGGGTGACAGGTTTGACTGCTGCAACGCATTGGGGCAAGGATGTCCCCCATGGCCAAGATGCATTATATACCTGTGGTCCCGTAGGGTAGTAGACTCATAGAACTTGCCATTCCAAAGCTGAAGATTGTGGAAGGGGTTGTGCTGGTGGGCTTTGACAGCACATGAGGAACACCAGCTGTGCTCTCCTGAGCAGGACAGACAACGAATAAAGCCCTCCTCTCATCCACAATCCTCACATTTCCCATTGTTGATCAGCTGTTCCAACTCCAATAACACTGAAAGATATTCATTGCGCCAAGGCAAGTATTCCCTGAGGAAATCATTTTGGGTCTGTAATGTTGGCTAGTTTTCAAGAATAATTATTTCCACAGAACTCACTTTTGTCTTTCGTTAGATACTATTTAAGCCTCCTGTCCCAAAATCATCATATATCTCTCTGTCATAATTGACCAATGAATGATCTTCAATATTCTGGTGGTGTTTTGTTTCACCGGTGAGGTTGGCTCCACCTCACTGTCATAGTCTTCATAGACAGTATCCGCTTCTTTCCATGAAACATTTCCCCTCCGAGTTTTAGATAAGATGTATGTATATTTATAAGCACCTCTTTTTCTCTTTGTTGGCTGGGCATCATCAGAAGATGTTGCTACTCTGGCCCTATTTTTCCGTCTTGGTGTGATTTTTGAGGTCATTGAAATTATGGGTTTGTTCAAAGGTAACAGAGGTCAGAGCACCACATGAATTTTGGCACAGCTACATAATGATTCAACCAAAAAAATAATTATGGGAATTTCCCAATACTATCTCCTACTCCTTATTCTCTTCCGACTCTTCCCCCCTACTAACTCTAAAAAGAAACTTTGCATCGGAAATGATGGTCTTGGCACCCCAACTCTGTCATGCACAGCATCCTTCATGAAATGGGCAATTACAACCTGTTCTCCATTAATCCAGGGACCAACAGAATGTTCTAGCACCTGCCCTGCAATATAGACCATTGCTCCAGGGGAATAATCTAGTTCTGCATGGAGATCTGCCAAGGCCAAAGTGGCATGATGATTTCTTCCTAGACTGACCAGGAGATCAAAAAGGGATGGGGATCCACCAGCATCTCTGTGGCTAAAGGTAACATGGTTAGCAATAATTTCAAGCCCTGAAAAGATTGAAGGCCAAGAGTCCACTAGAGCAAGGTTCTTTGGGTTCTTTTTGATCCATGACGGACTTCTTTGATGGCCTGAGAAAATGCAGAGTTGCCAGCTTAAAAAAGATCCGGAGCCACAACCTCGGTAATGGCATTCCATAGAACTTCTGATGTTGTCAAGGCAGCTAACCATTGTTGGACCTTCTCTGATTTGTAAGACTCTGAGGTCACCAATGGATCCACTCGTCGCTAAGAATAGAGTTAAGCCTAGACCCAATATATATAACAAGTGAAAATACAATACCTCCCATCTTTGCATGAAATATGCAGGAGCTACTGTAATTCTATTAGCCCCAAATTCCCCTCCTTCAGCTGGAACCATATATCCATCATCTCTCCAACATTTGTTGACATCTTTAGGATCAACAGTTTTGAGAAGAGATTCTCTCAAGCCACCAGTGATGTGATTGAGATGCTCCTAATTAATTACTCAGCCCTGAAGGAAAATCCCCAACCAGAAACATACTATGCGAGAAGCTGTCAAAATATCAGGGAGATGAACTACCAAAAATTTTCCGTGTATGTCCACGATGGTTGCTGGAACTGAAATTTTGCTGAGCACAGCCTCAGGGAAGAACTTCTTCAGTCTCTCTGGTTCAGCAGTTGCTGACCCATCCCTGTTGGGTTGTGACAAATTGACCTTGTCAGCATATCGGTCTACATCCCAATTGACATTGACTGTAATTCTCCATTAAATTTCATGTGCAACCCTAAATATTAACCTACTCACTAGGGTTGACCATGGCATGTGCAATGGTCAGGGCGGCCCGGTCAATTTCATATTCGGAAATTGAGGTATAATCAAAGTTCAAGGTATCATCGGGTGATGCCAAGCATTGCTGTAGCTGTACTGCTATTCTCATCCTTGATTCCCTCGGTCATTAATAGCTGGCTGCAATGAATACAGAACCACAGTTACCTAGCTTTATGCAGCAATTCTGTTTGAACTTGGCCATCTTTTAGGACCCCTAGTTCAGATGAATTGCCCATTATCTCTCTGGTCCTCCTGTCAAGACTTGCCAAAACCTTAGTTGTCTGCCTTTTGACTTGGTTCATGAGTGAAAAAAGTGAACCAAAGTTCTCGCGCTCCAGACTTATGTTGACTGAACTTAGTTGTGATGTAATTAGAACACATTATGTAATAGCCTAATACACCCTAATTAAATTTTAAATTAGACCACATATAGCTAGTCTCCTCTAGTAGAGTAAGTGTGAGGCTCGAACAATAGACAATCAAACTTGCTCTACTAGAGGAGACAGTAGACAATTAAACTTACTTTAATTGTGGTGTTGTCAGCGAGGCTGACTCAATTAACTAGGCTGGCTCTACTTCACTAAGAACACCATGGGGGCAGCCACCCTGTGCCATGAAAATAAAACAATTCACTTTCTTTCACTTATAGATATATCATTGACCTCAACAGTCATGAAAATGATGTGCTCACAACAGAAACAATTCACTTTCTTTCACTCATAGATATAGAAGATGAACTACATAGGCTCAACCAGCCTGTTTTTTTCTATATCTATAAGAGAGAGAAAGTGGATCGTTTCTGTTGCTTGTATATCATTACCATGAAAATGATGTGCTTGCAACAAAAACAATTCACTTTCTTTCGCTCATAGATATAGAAGGTGAACTACATAGGCTGGACCAGCCTGTTGTTTTCTATATCTATAAGCAAGAGAAAGTGGATTGTTTCTGTTGTGAGTACATGGCAATGATGTGCTTGCAACAGAAACAATTCACTTTCTTTCACTCATAGATATAGAAGGTGGTGAACTACATAGGCTGGACCAGCCTGTTGTTTTCTATATCTATAAGTGAGAGAAAGTGGATTGTTTCTGTTGTGAGTACATGGCAATGATGTACTCGCAACAGAAACGATTCACTTTCTTTCGCTATTAGATATAGAAGATGAGCATCTGAAATGAGTGAGGCTCGAACAATATATAATCCAACTTACTCTACTGGAGAAGACTGGTTGTTAGACTGTGGTGTTCTCAGTGAGGCTGACGTGATCAGCTAGGCTGGCTCAACCTCACTGATGACACCATGGGCACAGCTGCCCTGTCCCTTCACAAAAATGATGTGCTCTGGATGGCCACAAAAATATCCCCCAGAGCCCAAAGTAAGAGGCGCCAGTCCCTGGGGACATGGATGGCCAAGAATATATCTAAAAAAACTAAAGAAAAGTGAGCCGCTGGCAGAATGAGAAGACTCACCTTTAAGGCGCGCTATCAAATTTGATAGCGCGCCAGTTATTAACAAGAACTGTAAATAAATATAAAAAAAATCAGTATTGTCAAGCGGATGTACAAAGAACTTACTTGTTATTATGGGCTTGATGACTGCAGCACTGCCTTTGACTACTTGCAGCTGCAGTCTGCAAGTAGCCAAAGGTCAGATGCAAGGAAGGTATGGTAGAGTAAAGGAGGATGAGTAGTGTTGCAATACATGGTTAAAGGTTGAAAGAAACAAACCGTGGGAGAAATGGAAATGGTTGATGTACCATTTGTTGATTTGTTCTTGTTTGCCGGAATATCATGTGCACAATTGTGGTTGGTTTTTGCGCACAATTGTCTTTCGTGGACGTGTCTCTATTGTCAACGCGTCTCCTTCGTCACTTGTAAGTTTTATTTCTTTTGTTTGTGACTATGTGACATACTGACTACTATTTCAGGCCAATGTTTGCTCAATGCGCGTGTTTATTGTAAACACGTCTCTTTTGCTACTGGTGAGTTTGTGTTGTTTTTCTGTGGCGCAGTGGCAAACTAACTACAATTTTAGTTCAATCTTTCGTCAACACGCATTTTGTGGACACGCGTCTCTTTCGTTTCTGGTGAGTTTTTGTTGTTTTTCTGTGGCGCTGTCGCATACTAACTACAAATTTAGTTCTATCTTTCGTCAACACGCGTCTCTTGTCAACGCGTCTCTTTCGTTTCTGGTGAGTTTTTGTTCTTTTTCTGTGGCGCTGTCGCATACTAACTACAAATTTAGTTATATCTTTCGTCAACACGTGTTTTGTGGACACGCGTCTCTTTCGTTTCTGGTGAGTTTTTGTTCTTTTTCTGTGGCGCTGTCGCAAACTAACTACAATTTTAGTTCAATCTTTCGTCAACATGTGTTTTGTGGACACGCGTCTCTTTCGTTACTAGTGAGTTTTTATTGTTGTTGTGTGACACTGTGGCATACTGACTACAATTTTAGGTTCTCTATCATGGCGTGCACCAAAAACACTGCAAAGAAGTGCACTGGTGGCTCAGCGCCACACGTACACCTCAACATACTCAAGACCGCCGCCAAGAGCCTTTCTAGAGAGCCGGCTGGGGGCCAAAGTTTGGAGATGTCCAAACCAGTTCATCACAATGAGGTAAGTCTTTTGTTTCTTGCTGTATGTGTGCTAATGTACCTTCTTCTCCCAACAGTTCTGTATCCTCTGCCGGGATGGCTCTGCATCATTTAAAGAGAATACACTCTTTATGTGCAACCACTGCTCCAGAGTGATGTGCCGCCTGTGCATGCGCCTCCCTCCGGGCACCGAATACATGATCCTCAATGAGGACGTGTCTTTTAAGTGCATATGTTGTCACATCACCCTGGAACAGCAGGGCGCACCATACTATGTAAGTGTTTTGTTTTCATCATTTGTTCATTCACAACTAATACTATGACAGGGCTTCTATCACGCTAATGGTGTCCCACTCCTCAAGTCTTTTCTACAGGTTCACGCTTCCCTCGAGCTCTCATCGCGTGCTGAACTTTCAGCGGCACCGGTGATATTCATTCACCTCATCCTTGTCGACTTCAACACTACGGCCAGCCCTTTCTCCTTGGCTCATTCGTTCCTTCAGCCCTACTTCACCAGCGGCGGCATCAAATATCGCGAGATCGCCTACAACATTGTCTCTGACGCGTCCGGTTACCGCAAAACCGTCCATCAAATCATCAAGAACCTCAAAAACTTGTTTGCATGGGAACATGTGGTGGTTGGTATATCCACTCACACTGACAATGATTCAGGTGATCCTTTTGCCAGGTACAGTTTGGATGGCGAAAAGCACTATGCTGGCGCCCCAACTGAAGATGTAAGTTTTTTGTTAAATTTTTCTGCCGCTGATTACTAACTAGAGACTTGAAGTTCTTGGAGGGTATCCTTAGTCCATGGCAATCTCTCCTGGACTATGCCGACGAAACCTACCTGTGGCTCTTGTGCTGCAGCGCAATTGTTAACAACAGTGACTCATTTGCAGGATTGCAACGTGCAGTAGTTCAGTAAGTTCATTTAAATTGCATTTTATATCTTATCTGACATTCCAACAGTCACAAGCTCTCTGCTACAGTCGCATTCAATGCCGCACATTTTCAACCATCTTTTGTGTCCCATTTGCTCCTAGCATTCACTGAACAAGTCCTTGTGGAATGTTGCCCCATTGGCCTTGCATTTGGTGACATGCTGGCGCAAGCTTACAAACTCGGTCGCCACACTGACGTCTTCTTACTGACACCACTTGTGGGTAGTCTGAAGGTCTCCAAGTTTGTATGGGCTGATGTCAAGTTCCGGCCTTGGGGTGGCTTCCTGCCAATCCAATGCCCAAGCTGTGGGTGGACTGATTGTTGGAGGTCAGTCTTTGTGAGGGCTTGCAAGGATAAGGTCTATGTCTTTGAGTGCAAGAATGACACCTGCACCCAGTCTTTCACCTTCAGCCCTCCTGAAGGGGCCACCATGTTGACATTAGGTAGGAAGCAAGGGTGTTCATGGATGCATGTACCTTTGAAGCCATTGTTGACTTGATTATGTACATTTCTTACTTTGGTTACTCAAATTTGGTCACTTTATATATGTCTTAGCTTTAGACAATAATGTTTGGTTGTTTGTGAATGAAACTTTGGTAGATGCACTTTGTGGATTTTAAATATAGTGAAAATTGTCAACATAAATGTCACATGACCGTGTTTGTCACATGACCTTGTTTGTAATGTTGAGTTTTTCAACAATGAAGTCTTGTCCAACAGTTTATCTGCAAACTTGTACCGGCCTGCATCCCTGTGATTCTTATTTGTCAGATATAATGGCCAGCTGGACTCTTGTTTTTAGCAATGTGTTGAATGAACACAAAGATTCCTTTGTAGCAGCAAAAGGAAATTCTGGCATCAGGGCTCGCATCCTCAAGACAATCAAAGATGCTATAGGCAGCAGTGAAGCAGCCAAAGACCCTTGTGTCATGCTTCCTGAGAAAAATCTGCACAAGGTGAGCTTTTTTAATTGTGTTCTATACTAATCTAATCAATACAGGCTGTTCGTGCCTATTATTTGGACTTCCTGGAAGATGATGAGGATCGCAAGGCAGAGAAAGAGATTATTGAGGGAGGAACCAAGGACACATCTGCTCCAGATGGTGAGAAAGAGGGAAGATGATAAGCCTGAGGATGCTGGGAAGTACAAGACAGAATTCTCTGGTTTTGATGTCATCCAAAAATTATTCAAGGATGAATTTGCAGAATATGACAAGCAGCACAGAGATACCTCCAACCCAAAGTCTATGGGTCAGAGGACAAGATTGGCCCGTATGTGGCACTAGGCCATGTCCCCTGAGGTGAAGAAGGAGCTCGAGCGAGTTGCAGGAAAATGGAACCAGGAAGGACCTCCTGCAGATACCAAGGACAGGTAATTTTTTCCCAAGATTCTATTGGCATACATGCTATATAACTCAACAATACATCAATAGATACCGTACCCGTAACCAGAAAAAAATGATGGAGGACTTTATGGACATGGTCCGGAGCACCATGAGATTGCATGTCGTCATCCTTACAGCCTATGACCGAGGTGAGAGAAAGGCTCCTGGAACTACTGTGTAAGTGTTTTTGATGCTTCATATTGTTAATAATGACTAACTTGTTTCTAAAGCTGGGAGACTTTGCCACAAAAGGCCAAAAAACCTTTTACTCAGGCGACCAAAGACAATCAGAAATGGGCAGAACATGCTCAAGATCATCTTGCCAACTGGCTTCTCGAAGAAGAATATGGTAAATGTCTCTTTTAATTTTTTGATTTAATATGGTAGCTAAAAGTCTGTCAGCCGATGGAGAGGTTAGTGATGGAGAGGATGATGATGAAAATAATCTCCCAGATCTCACTGTTGAGGTCGATGATGATGGTTATCCTTGCCTACCCACAGGCTTTGTATGTCTCAAGCTCAAGCACAGGCAACAGCTTGTTCAGGCTGTCTTTCAAAAGGCCTACGGTGAGTTGATTTGTCTTATGTGATTGTATCATTTACTCACTTTTCCCAGTTGTTATTACCAACAATCCCAGGGCTCTGGTGCCCTGGGGTGAGATGTCGACTGATCCCACTCACTACCTTGATTCAGGATGCATTCCTGAGAATGTTGTCATCAAGGATCCTTCCCACCTGCAAAAGGACACGATCACTGCAATATACTCCCACTGGAAAGACCGTGCTAGTCATGACATGCCAATTGTACATTTTGTTGGATATAGGCAAGCTGATTTCTATGATGCTCGCACTAAGAAGGGAGCTGCAAAGGGCAAGTCAAGGGCGAAGCCTGCCTATGTTGAAGTCTCTTCAGATGAGGAAGGACTCTTGAACAAGGTCACCAATGGTAAAAGCTCTTCAGATGAAGATGACGTCGAGGTGGAGACTCCGACCATTCCTGAGTCCAGCCCAAAATACCATCTTGCTAGGGACATGGTCCCTTACCTCAAGTCTCTCTCTACTGTCCCTTCATATCATCGTCTTCTTACTGCGGTTCAGAAGCTTCCGGTATGTCAGATCTCTTAACCTCATGATTTTACATTGATTTTGTCTTTTTTAAAGCAAAGAAACCGCCCTGCAGTGCTGTTCAATCTAGCTGTGGCAAAGTTTGTTAGTTGCCAAGCGGACGGATGATACTTCGACCTCGACATTCTCATCTCTCTTTTTCAAGGGGCCCTCGACTTGCACCCCACTGATCATCCAGACCGAAGTGTCACATAGCTCTATCTTGCCATCGCTTTGCTCTCACGGTTCGCAAAACGGAGATTTCAAATGGATGTTGATACAGCTTAAGAATTGCTGAGCGACGTAGCCAATGTCATGTAGTATGTACTACAAGAATAATACATGCGTATACTAGTACCATACCACTGCAATAAGCCACTATAAGCTGCTGAAAATTGTTCAGGCCTGCTCAGCAGCCTTCATATGTCAGTCATGATGCATGACCCATTAGCTGATGGTTAAATGAGCAAAAATTCAGTTTAATGATATTACCATCTCGGATGACCTGGGGCTGGGCTGGGCTGATGGGACATGGTGGCTATGGTGAAGCTGATACCGGATGATATGGAACCACTCACCGCGGTATCAATTTTGAAGCATGCTGCATTGAGCTCAAAGAACCTTCTTACACTGCCTCACAACTCTACACTTCCAATCATGATCCTAGTAATGAGCTGCAAGAACATCGTACCTGCGAAACCTCTGTCATGTCATCTGTTGACCACAGAAGTAAAACCCAACTTGATGGGTGGGAAACAGAGATTTCCCGCCTGTCCTCTGTTTTCAAATCTAGTCCGCTTGCAAAGTGTACTGTACTGACCTTGGATGTAAATGATATCCTGCAGAAAGTAAAAGGAATGCATAGTGACCATACAAATGATCAAAGAAGACATATTGTCTCTGGCAGGAATGGAAGCACCAAGTCATTTGCTCATCGTATGGGATCGAGACAATTGAGAGGAGGAAGGAGGACTCGCCAGTCGAATTGTTGGCACTACTGTCAGAGGCAACAAGTTGTTTTATCGAGCATATTTGTGGAGGAGATCGATGGGACACAATGGATTCACTGTCATGTCAACCATACATTACAGAGATGATGGAAGGGCTTGCACTCACTCTTGGTACCAAGATTTATGACTCCTTGCCTGACGAAGAAAAACGTTTTGTGAACCTTTTCTTTTGGGCTGGTTGCTCCATGCAAAAAGAACTTAACTCCATGAAAGGGCAGGCAGCTGCAATGGCACAGTGGTGGTTAGAGAGCAGTATCACACCTCCGGTGCTCTTAGCCAACAAGGACAATGCCGCTACTGTGCAACTCGCTGAAGTTATTCGATCAGATGCAGCAGTCAAGCATGCATTCGAGGTTTCAACAAGAGGTGGAGTTAAGGCGACAAACTTGGCAGGCGCAATATGTAACCATAGAGATGATAAGAAGGGACAACAAGACATCTACTGTCTCTTTTTCCTGAAATACAAGGGTGTCTTGAAGTGCTTTCCGGACACAAGCAATACTCTATTTTACTCTCATTGTGATGCAGCACGGGAGTTAATGAAATACCTAACATACTACTTGGAGTTCCTTGAGCACGTCCGCCTCAACAAGGAAAATACGCAGCTCGACCATATGGAGGAAAGCCTTATGAAGGCACTCAGAGATGCAGCCACACTGACTGAATGTGCCGTCTTGACACTGTACAGCCAAGCAGTCATGAAATCATATATGATGGTTGTTCGTGGGCCTGGAATGGAAGGTCTCAATATCTTGGACATGGGTCCTTTGCATAAGGAGCTCAAACATCATATCTCACCCATCATTGTCAACCCCGACATTGTCTTACTCAGGGATTTGCAGCCTCACCTTGTCGCAGTATTCCGCGGGCACATGTGGGATGATCCTCAGGCAATTGATGCCATCTGGACAATGTATGAGGCTGGAAAGCTGCCCCATTTGAAAGCGGCACTCATAGCCTTTCTCAAAGGGGCTCTTGCGACTTTGGAGAAGTTCACTTCTGAATTTAAAGCTGGCGGACTGATTGCAACGTCAGTGGCCGAGGAATGCGAACTTGCGCAGATGTCCACAACTAAAGACTGCAATGAGAGTATGCTGGGAATGTAGCGAAAACACTCATGGGAGAAGCCCAGTTTGACTGTTGGACATTTCTCTGACCAGGCAGTGTTCTGTCGTAATGGAACCCAAGAATTTATGAACATGATGTTCATGGATGAAGATCATGACCACCTACGACGTGAAGCAAGGCGACTCATAAGAAAGCAATTACATGAAAACCAACAAACATCGAGACACTTTTTTGAGCCACTGTATATCATTTTCGGATTCGGACAATATGGAGTCCATAATAAATATGCACACATTGTGATGGTTTATATTGGCATGAAAGTATAGTGTAACTCAACGGATCATAATTTGTGGTGATGCACGAGGTGGGATATACATAATGGTGTGATGTGTGTTTCTACTTATATTGCCTCATATTGGGGTGTAAGGACGGCGCACAATCACACTCTTCTTCTAAACGATCCAAAATGAGAGTCCCACTTGAAATTTTCATGAACATCTTCGAAATCGCAACTTGTACAAGACATGGTGCGGCTGCTGGAATATTGTATCAACAGAGAACCAAAAGCTGGCAAGTATGTTCTAAACAAAATAATATGCAAGATCGTGATTTCATCCATGATTGTTATTGAACATATGACGTGACCTTAGGTTTGAGAAGACTTTGTATGAGAAAGTGCTATTACTGGGTGATGAAATTGCGCAGGAGTTCCTGGAATGTTTGCGTCGCAGGAAAATGCCAGAAGAATTTGCGGAGAAATCCATAAAAGCCATTTGTCTCTCCGGTGACGTCGAGTTCAACACAGTTATGGAAATATTATCTCTGTGTAAAGGCATCAAAAATCTCGCTCTCATTCCTGACAGTGAGGATTTCCAAAAAGATGTTTCAACTGTCCTACAAATTTTGGATGCCTTACCGCTCAAAGTGTTGTCGCTGCAAATTGGCGTGCATCTCACAGATACATTGATATCTCATGCCTCCTATTTGTCGACTATCACACATCTGGAAATCGACATATATTCCATGACTCGTGACATTGATATTCAATGTTTTCCAAATCTGACTCACCTAGTGATCTGGAGCACGATAAATTCTCAAGAGGTGATGAAACCTTTGTTGCTAAAGCAGCTATTGAGTTATCCTGCACTCGAGGTCCTCGTTTTACGCGCTGAAGGTCACAAGACTCTCGCAGAATTCCTCGAATGCCACATGATATATGATCCACACATTGTCCTTTCAACATCAAGGGTGTATATATGGGATGATCTAGGGTGAGCCTGTATGACTTTTTGGGAGCTCGCGGATGAAAAGGCACATCTGACCAAGCCTAATCACAGTTTTCCATTCTGATGATTTCAATGAGGATCAGGACTCAATACCGTGGATAGACAAGCATAGATGCTTCACTAGGACCACGCTCATTAACCGCATCAGCGATTTCATGGAAATAGAAAACATTCCAGAAGATGACCTTGATCATGAATCATTTCAATGCAGGATAATCGGTAACGATGGTACAGTGACATGGGGCCACTACAGCAATATATTGGATGGAATGCCCATGATAGAGGACAGTGACTCTGATACTGAAGAGGGCGAAGATTACGACAATACACATGTATCTAGCGTGTGTAATGTCTCAGGTATACATAAATCTGTAGTTGTTCGTCCCAAACATGGAACATGTTTCTTGTCTTACCTTACAAAAGGAACATTGTGTTGATGCATTATTGAAATTGAAACACGATAGACAGAACAACCTCATAGTCCTTTGCATACACTTGTTTTTATGGGTCTTTTCATTTGCGAAACCATACAACATTTGTAGATATATATTTATAACGCGGTAAAATACCTTTGATTATTGAGATATGCTGCATATGGATGTCATGTGAGATTCAGAAATTGTGCTATAACTGTCGCAAGAGATTTGAATATGGGTTGTAGTATTGCGCTACGAATAGCAGAGAATCGCAGCAGAGAATGCTTATATGTTGGGATTTACTTACCAAACTGTCTATACAATCCTCCGTATGTATCTTTATATTGGCGCCAAGAACACACCAAAAATCATATGACAAGTTGACGTCAACGAGCACTTCACCAAGGAGATCTCACATAAACACATTCCATTAATACCAACCATGTGATTTACCTTGAGGACTTTTACGCAATGCTCTTGTTTACTCTTGACTTCTCAGGAGTAGACAATATAACCAATCAGCGAGGCAACTTCTTATTGCAACTTTGAAGTGCATGGGTGTGAAGGGAAACATTTGCACGATGTGGTAAGACATAAAGACATACTGGTTACTACTTCATGTTCTGAGCGATATCTTGCATGCGCTAAATATAACACCCTATCCTGGTCCACAATAGGGTCGTGTTTGGTTGTGTCAGCAGCATAATTGAATCACATTGGATGTAAGCACAACTTAAAACAATGGTACCTACAATGGCAGTGGCCCAGAGTTTTAACTTTCGGTTTTTCGTGCAACATGTTCTCCTATCATGGAGATATAACAGTATCTTTCCCACCAAGTTCTCCATTGTGCTCTTCGTAAGTCCACTGTGCCTTTATTTGAGAGATGATGATTTTTAATATACTGACAGAGACCACCTGTGTTTGTTCTCTCACCTTTTGATATCTTCTGTTTCATAGATCCTATTTGGTGGTTTTCTCGCCTCAATGGGCAATTACTGTCGATGACAGTGACCACTTGTGTTGATTCGCTCAGCATCCATTTTCTGCTTTCTTTTCGTCATTTGGCTGGTTTCTGACCTCATTTTCCATGTCCTGTCGATGGAAGGGAGTGCTTGTTCCATCCCTACTGGCTGCCGAAATCAGCCGATTCTTGCATCATTGTTGGGTATGTTTTTGCCTCTGTGGTCGTTTACCTTTGGAAATTAGTGACACTCTGCCACGGTATTACTGAGTGTGATTTTCGTAAGTGTCTCCTTTGTAGTGTAATCTTGTCATTGTGTGGTAGCATATGTTGCGATTAAAAGATATTCAAATTAATATTGCAAAGTATTCGCCTTTGTTCAGTGTGATTGTTGTGTACATGAGTCTTAACTGAGCAGGTCATGGACACACTATCGAGTGAATGATAACAGTCACATTGGGGTATGTCTCACCTGAAACATGGACATAGACATAGAGACCAAGGAATCCGACTAATAGATACATTTTGTCATTTTATAGCATGTACAACGGTTCCTATTTCACATCTGGAGTTACTTGCCATCCTTATTCCAATAGTTTTTCAATCTGCATTCATAGAGATTGTGAGACCGTACCATGTGAATAAAGACAATGTATGATATTATAAACCAGTAGCAATACATCTAGAAAAACATTCAATTTCATAAAAATCATTGACATATAGACAATAATATGTGCATCGATAGTCTTCAATGCTAGATGCGCGGATACAATCACAAGAATTGATTCAATATCAGGATCTCGTCACTGGAAATTCATGGCTTTCTACACATATTTAATTAGACTGGAACTGTGCCCATACGCTCAGTCATGACTGATGCTAGGATTCGAAGTCCAGGGGAATATGAATCTTCTTCATCACGCTTATAAATATGTAACAAATATTGAAGCACTTCTGTCACATACTTCACATTTTCCTTCGTCTATATAAGACAATGAAATTTTTAGCACAGAAGAAATGTACATTTTGAAGCAAATAATATTTACCCAAATATTGAGCAATGTGGAACGAACAGATTGCTCGTTCAATATAGCACAGGCTGAAAGTTCCTCAATGACACAATGTGCCTGTTCATATTGACATTAACAAAGATTGATCACGTGAAAAATCAATGTATACCAATGGCGGAAGAACTTGATCTTGTAGATTATCCTGGAATGCCTTCTAGCATTCGATAGAAATATCCTTTAACCAGATCTCAATCGACATAAGTGACGCCGCCATTTTCCTCATTGCACGGGTCATGGATTCATTACGGAGTAGAGATGCAATGTGTCGAGTGATGCATAACCATGCATCATAATTACCGTCTAGAGTGGATCTTAGGAACTCCATTCCTTCAGGATCCATGAGGAACGACAAGATCTATTGAACAAGTGAATTAAAATCTGTGATAAATATATGATCAATGTACTGATTTATTTACATGGCGTGCACCTGCTTGGGCCTCGCTAACAAGACCTTCAATGGTGTACTGTGGTGCTTTCACCGTCTTCGATGATCGAGAGATATTTCTTGCAGCTACGGGCCATTTAGTAGCAAATACAACAGGCCATCCTGGTTTCATGGATCCATGTCGCTCAACAGCTTTGACAGGTACCTTTGGTAAAACATCTTGCTTATCCTGGCGTAATCTGGACTGTAATTTGAGTGATGTCTTGAGTGTGTCGTTAATTTGAGATGCATGATGTTCAGAGCTGGACACATCAGAGACATCTGGATTATGCGTGAATGATGCTTCGATGTGAATGGATGGACTCTCAGATACATTGCAAGAATTATTATCGCCTGCGCCAAATGACGGTATATATCCATTGTAATCCTGAATCATGCAAGTGCTTGTTAGGATATGATGAGACAAAAATTCAATGCATACATGACATTCTTCCTGTAAGTGTTCTTCGGGCTGAAGTGAATTGGACTTAAAAACGGGCTCATCCACTCCATCGTTAGAGGCGTCCATGAATAACGTATCTTCAGTTACAATATCTGTTTGTATTTCCTGATCCAACATGGCGCTGTCATGCATGGTATGTGATTCATACCATGTCAGATATATATAGAGAGAGATAAGGAAGATATGAGAGACTGTCTAGCCCTCTGTCACTAAGTTACCTCTCTATTTTTCCTTTATTTCATTGTCTTGTATTTTATTTCTCACTTTTCAGACTTATTTTACCTTGTATTTGTATCAAGCATGTGACCTTCTGTTTATTTCTCATTGTTTATTTTTATTTGGCTTCTTTCAGCCACCAGATTTTATTGGTCATCACATCATGTGACTGGGAAATAATCTGGTTTGTAACATTATTTAAGCTGACTCAACATGTTTAGTCATGATTGCTCATGCTTTGTAACAACATTTAACATGACTCAACATGTTTAGTCATGGCTTGTCATGGTTTGTAATTTCTTTGTAAGATTACACTGTATTTGTAATGTACTTAGTAATAAGCTGATTCATCACCTGGTTTGTAAGCCACATTCTTACCAATCCATCTGATTAATCATGCTTAGTAAGGGGGTTCCCAAAAGGTATAACAGGACCCCATTTTCACCCATGAAATACAATCCTCCCACTTGACTCTTATCTCAAACCGTGTGAGACCACTAAGACTTAAAGTGCAGGCCAACATAAGTGCCTTGAGGTAATCTAAGATATCATTATCTACTCTAAGTTATATACTACCTTACAGGGGTTGACTATATAACTTTCGTTATCGTTATTCTACTCTAGGTTATATACTACCTTACAGGAGTTGACTATATAACCATTGAACAGCGCTCATTCTAAGCTTTACATGTATACAAAAGACTCTCTCTTTCAACGGAAAGTGAGGCACATATCTAAGGACAACAAAGTTGAAACAGACTTTCATAGGTTGAAACACGACCTACTAGGCTGAAACAAACCTAACGAATTTATCCAGAACACAGAACATTCCACAACACTTCATATAAGACTACACAAGAAGAGGACAACAAACTAAATCCTCCCAAGAACTCAGCACGTTACCTCCCATGAAGTAGAAAAGTCAGAGATCATGGACTTAAGGACTGGCAAGAAGTCTTCACCGTGTATAATTGTGTTGTCATTATACACAACTTTCATATAAGACCCTTAAGTAACAAGACAGCGCGGCTGGGAGGTAACTGGACTGTGCATTTTACAATGGAGTCACATTGTACCCCAATTGTGACTGTTGTAAAGGCACAAGTGTTCATTGCAATGCTGCTCTGTGAGACTGTTGCATCAGTATGGTCATATGGCACATCATGACAACATGGTTTCAAACTCACCAGTTCATCCATCGACTGAACGGGCTGACCATATTCCACCACACATTCCTTGCCAGTGCGAGATACATAGAGTGCACGACCAGCAGCAGTAAAGAATCGTGACATTGCACCACGATCTGCTGATAATTCATGGCATGTGGCCATCATCTCTGCCATACCAAATATCTCCAAGTATTCTTCTGAACTTTTTGCAGTAACAAGTAACCCATTAGCTACAAGATTGTCCGATGGATCATTATCATTGAGTCCTACCAAAGCCACCAACGATAATTTGACATGCGTTAATACCAAGGGTGGTGACAGAAAGTCTGACGATTCGTATTGAATGGCAAAGGGAATGTCGGAAATTGACTGGAGTTCTAGAAATCATATATCATGTAAACATACACTGCTGAACAAGCAACATACCACATCTGTGTCAACAGATACAACTGTCATTTGTGCAACAGAAATAGATGATGCAGTGCTCCCTTCATCGATGGATGAATTGACACAGGCATCGATTATGTTGAGTAAAATCTCCATATCTTCTCCTCCACCTGAGCCTTGTATTGCGCCACAAATATCATGGTCCTTGCATTTTTCCTGGTGATATGTAGTCCAATTTACTGTGTCACAATGTGAGGAGAGTGAAAAAATAAAGCACAGAGAATGCACGAAAAACAAGGATGTCTGAACATTCTCCTTTCTCTACACCCTCAATGGTTACCCCATGCTCTGTAGCCAAGGATTGGCGCCACCCATCATGAAATCCATCGCACGTATGGTCCAACCACAGGTAGTAATCAAGAGTAGAACATCTAAAGGTGTTCGATGACTTTTCTGTATATTCCAATTTTCTTGTTGAGTGCATATAATGGAAGACAATAATGTGGAGCTATCAGGCATGACCTTCGAGAATTTCCACTGACCTTCAGTGAACACTCTCCATCAATGTCTTGGATGGTCCCCTTGACTTTGAGCAATTGTTGCACGTCTCGCACATTCCATTCAATAAGGTCGCAGGATGGATGCATGGGGGTGATCTAAACGAGCATGGTAAACGACATACAATGATATATCAAATTATGCTATGCTCAGAAGTGAGAATCCTCGAGGCACACATCAAATTATATTAATGCTATTGGATAGCTCATTTATGACTCGTGAAATTTGTAAAACCATTTCCATGCAAAAACCGATTTATCTCAATTTAAGGAAGCAATCAGACATGAGATAAATCACATGAGGCAAAAGTTTGTTTCAATTTAGGGACCAACAACATGACCAGAGACGGATCAATTCAATACATATGGCATTAATATTGGAATTTTAGATCACCGCTGTCTTACAATTCAGGCAGTAGTATCTAGGTATAGTCTGATCTGCAGTGGGCAGCATCGCTTGTGGTACATTGTCCTTCCATTCCTGAGGCAGTTGTCCAAGGGTTCTGGCCTCCTCTACAAGTTCCTGTCCCTTTCTTAATATCAATGCATTGCCAACAATCCCACATGATCCCCCTCATTGAATCGGCATGATTAAAAGTGATAGAAACTGCAGGTCAAAGTCCACATGACTGTAAATGGACAGCAGGCCTGCCTTTACATTGCAACCCAGGGAATGTCCCAGAGCGGCAAGACATTTCTCGTTGATCCAGTGACAGCATTTCCTGCAATATCGCCGGACAATGGTTGGGGAGAAAAATGTGGGACCACATTGATTACATCCACATCTAGTGGCTGTTTGAGAGTTCTACATATTTAATGAGATGGAGAACAGAAACCAGAAAGAAAAGCTTCATACCCGTATGTTCACCCCTTCTATGTACAAAGTACGACCATGCCTTGAGAACTGTATATCTATGGTCCACCAAGTGTAAAGTGTACCAACTGGCATCTGTGGTTATAATATATCCCCTTTGCTGTACTGCAAGATATTGGCGTGATCTGCAAATGGTCCACAAATGTCAATGAAAATCATTTAACCATGCAGGAATGTCAAAACATTCATCCTCTACACAGGACATATCGACTACATATTTATGACCACTGAGAATGAGCTCATATTCACCCACAAAAGCTGAAAGGCTACACTCAAATACTCATTCATCAGAATTGTACGAGTACACATGTAGACACTTACTCAATGTCCTCATCTTGCAAGTTGACTTGTCTGTAATACCACTGTATTTCGAGCCATACATCCTATAATAAACATTTCAAATAAATAAGGGCAGGTGAATGTTTGAATAGACCACACTTTCCTGCACCTGTGTACCAGACTTTAGATATATCTCGGCCACCTTACCATACCAGTATGACATCACTGGTAGGCTGCCATCTTATCACTGAACCGCCCTTTGATCTAGTGGATAAATGGTGATACTTCGAAAATTATATCAGGATGACTGTGAAAATAGACAGGAATGTTCGTACTTTTCCCCTACTCGAATAACCATCCTACCATCATCAGAATCATCAGAATCATTGTCGGAGTTGAAGACCTCTTTATATACAGAATGATATAAGGGTAGATATGAGATATCTGAATGACCACCAATGGGTACTTAATTTCACTCACATTCCAATAATGTGCATCGCCTCAATTTATGAAGTTTGGGATGATTATTGCGCATTGGTGCTAACCTTCTCCTTCCATCTGTTGTGTGGGAGGAACAAGTCGTTATTGATGGTCTGCAGGACATGGAGGTTGGGATGGAGCGAAAATATTCCAACATCCACCATTTCAAGAAATAAGTACCGTTCAGCGGGAGCTATTGAACATTCCCTAAATGAACGAATCAAGAAAAACCCCATCACCTTACCTTAAACAACTGGGGCTCAGTCTTACGGCATTAAGGAAAGTTTTACATCATTTTAGGCATCAAATCAGACCGCAGCTCGCTACATGACCAAGTTCTGTTTCATTCCATTAAACCGAAACCTTAAATTGTCTGAAAATTTGAGATGCTAGTCCAGGATAGGGTGTAGCCTCTGAGTCAACTTTCAGGTATTTTCCCCATTGTGTATCGCTTATAAGGATTTAATTCGCTTTAACACACATGGAAAGTTTGGGGACCATCAGAGCGAATATAATAACAATGCATGCTTGCCAGGGTGCAGGAATTTGCTCACACAACGCACTACATACCATGGATAATGACGGGGACTCACTCGATATTCTGCAACAAATACTTAAATTGAAGATATTGGATCCAGACACACAGCGATCAAGAGTATTAGGTTCTACTGGCATTCCAAATGACCGTGCTACTGAGGTAATATCAAATGACAATTCAAATGGTAGAGAAATGTTTGCAGCTGAAGTATCATGCAAGATCTTGGACAATGGGAATATTGAGGTCCAACAGGAGAAGCCAAAGAGAGGCAGGCCGAGAAAGCAAGTGAGACAGCATCATCAGTACTGATGCTTGACCACAATGTAAATGCTAATTTGACAACAATAACCTGGTACAGGAAAAGTGTCATATCCTGTATTCCGGACCTACATCCGATAATATTCCCACGCCTCATCCGGACCTTCGGATGTCCTATCCATGTCTCCAGTCCTCTACCCATCCGGATCCCTGCACCTCTGCACATCCACATCAGCACGTCCACGTCCAGATCCCTTATCTTTTGCAGCTAGCCTGCATCATTCATCCTTTGTCCTATCCCACATATCCATGCATCTTGTCCAGACCATATCCGATCTGATGTATAGATCCGTTTCCGATCCGATATAGATAAGCTTCCTAATTCATTTCCTGTTCTTATAACGTTAAACACAGCCTATTCGGTATTTTCTCTATTCTGTGGTTTTGGTTATATTTATTACCGGTATGCTTACTGATCCATTAACCTATGTTCATTTCCGACTCGCGTTTGTTAATCTTTGTATATGCTTCATACATAGCCTCGGACTCTGCTTATTGATCCTTCCGTTATTTCTCTTAGTATATAAACTTGTGTATATGTCTTGTAGTACCTCAGTCTGAATATCATATTAGTCCTCACACTAGATCTCACTCTAAGTCCTCATATCAGTTCTAGTCTTCCCACTTAGTCAATATCCATCTCAGGCCTAGGGAGGAATTCCCTAGGCCGGAGTTCCGATCCTCTGATCATCCACTTATCAACTTATCCGATCCTCCGAAGTTTCCGGAAGTCTATCCAGATCTTTCCTGCGGTCCTCTGGACCTATTCTGCTTCGGACTTTGTCCTTGCAGCCTTTCCTCTGTTTGCTTCTACTCAGGACAAGTCCTGAGTAGCCATTACACGTATCTGTATTAGGATGAAACCTCATTGTAATTTCCGGAACTTTCCCGCACTCATCTGGAAGTTACTTACACCTGTCCGGAAAGTCCTTCCGAAGTTTCCCATGCCTTCGGATGTCTTCGGACTTTCTTCGGACACCAATCTGAAATTAAGGGCACATACTCGGGTAAGGGGCGCAGCACACGAGCTGAAGCCAAGCCCCTCAGAATCAGTCCTACCCTTTGTGCATGGTCTTAACAAAAAGCTGCATTACCTACATTGCCAGCTGAAGCACCAGATGGGCAGATCCTGAATCAAAATAGATGACTCATCCGTGCCACAATCAGCCCAATCCCTGAGCTGTTCTGGCCAAATATTGATGAAATGCACCATCCTTTGCTAGATATACTACCAGAACGCATGGTACAAGACCAGGATCAACAGCATTGGAATGCACCCAGAGATATACAATCAGATGTGACTGAGATAATACAGATGATCATGACATCTGGAATCCTGGATTGGAATACAAAGGGATCATTTGCTGCAAATAATATAGCAGATGATAGCTTGAATGTGAATCAAGATATCAAGGCACATTTGATGGACATTGACGATGGGGGGAATGCAAAACAAACAGATTGTTCAATGCAAAAGAAGCCACATCGGCCATGTGGACGACCAGGTAAGAAATCCACCACCAAGCGTGAGTCCTTGCATTTAACCTTGTGTTGTATTCACATTATTGTTGGTACAGGCAAAAAATTGAAGAACATTCTGGACATCAGTGGGGCACAACTGGAAAACACTTGCCTCGAACGAGTGGCTTGACGCAACAGTGGCAAACTTTTATTTGTCTCATGTCTGGTATGATAGTCTGGGAAAATCAAGCATGAGATATGTGGACCTATATACAGCAAGGGTCAACGAAATTACAACAGAAGAAGTGAATCTCTTCAGGAGGAACTATTTTGTTCCTTTGGAGGGGCAATGCCCAGTCGTCCTTGTTGGATTCATAGTCCATCATTCCGATCATTTCTTTGTTGTAATTTTTGACTATCAGCTATCCGTAGCACATGTCCTTGGTCAATATATTTCCGACTCTGCAATGGACATTGACGGGATTGATCCATTCAACTGGGAGGGTTGGCAAGGACCAGAATATTGGAGAAGAATTGCATCCCTTCATGGCTGGAGGATAGGCAATGTCACTCAAATATCTGTGATACACAGAGATTGGACACAAAATAGAGTGGACTGTGGGCCAATAGCTTGCTCGGTGCTAGAGCAATGTCTCGCATCAGGATTAGATGAAAGCGGTGACTTGCCAACATTTGAAGTGCAATGTGGTCACAGGTTGAGAAGTCACATGTTGCATGTCATAGCAGGTCGTATCAAGCTCAGCTGCAGTGATTATCTCATGCTGCTGGACCGCCAACGACACCATTGGAGCGAGGATGAATTTCCAGATGAGGATACCATCAATGACATTCAGAATGGATGTCACCAGGCTGCATGTCTCAAGCTCATCCATACCTTGACAGTTGCCAGTGCCACCTGTTCAAATTGTCAGCGTGTTGTTCTATCACAGGATGGTAGACACCCTTCACTCGGTGCTGAGGATCAAGAGGAGACAATACTGATGCGGAGGATATAGATGCTGAATTGAGAGTTGATGATGATTCCCTTGGGATAGCCCTGTTGAAGGACAGAAAGAAACATCTTGCAAAGCTATTAAAAGACCACAAACAGCTGAAAGGATCAAGGAACCACAATAACATTGTCCCTCATGCCATTGGAACTCACCTGGAACTGGAGATAGAAATTCCACATCATTTGAATGATACAGACGACTCCCAGCGCTCTGCGTCTGCATCAGCACCTCGCAGGAAAGTAAAAAACTGGCATCTTGGAAGTAACAAACGATTTCCATGTCCTATTGCACCACCTTCACTCGTTGCATATTCAGGTAGAAGATGGTTGCATGATGATGGCACATTCGATGATTATGAGGGCGGACCTACCATAGAGATGTTGAAAGCACACAGGGACTTAAATCTGACAATGACATTCCAGGCTGGGGCAATCTAGCTCTCTGCTACTTGGGTGGATTGGGTCGATCATGGATATTGCATCACACCCAGCTCATTTCACATATTCTATCAATGCGAACCAATAGCCACCATGGACCACATCATGCCTATTGAAACGACCAACTCCTATGATGCTTCAAATCAGATTCCAGATTGAGTGACAGGTGCATACAGCCTTACACGTCTTGGGTCATCTGCTGAAGGACACCACATAAATGTCAGGGATGTGGAGATACTCTCTGCTTCAGAATTGATCAAATCTGCGCAATATGATCCCCCTTCACGAGGAATGTAGGTTCGGACACAATTCCTTTGTCCGTGGCCGTACCAGCCATCGATATGGTGATGGTCCTGCATTATATGTCGACCTTGAAAGAGATGCAATCAAGTTTTCAGAAGATGAGATAGAAATCTCACTCGACATCGACAGTATCATTTGGACGACAAAGGTGTTCTGATGCAAAGGGTCTGTAGGAATTTATGTCACTCTGCCTTTTCAAACCAAGCCTGGTATTTTCAAGCACAACCATGCATACGTCGACATTATGATTCCGCAGTCTGAAGAAGATGCTAATGCTCCTGGTGAGCAAAATGAATGGCTATCCAAAAGATTCCCCATGTCTGCAATCCCTCACACCTCCATTGGGTGCATATCCTCTGCTTCCTCGATGCTCAATCTTTATATTGCCTTCCCAAGAATGATACATCAACACCCAATGAACGGTCGTAAAATTACATTGATGCCAAAGGAGGTGTTGGATATATTTTGGGATCGAGTGTGCTTCCATCCATAGGGGACTCCACTGACGTCAGTTGGGTGTCTTACCTTAAACACACTTTGGAAGAGGCGAGATACAAGGCAAGAGGTAGAGATGGACGCAAAATGGGTGGGGACCTCCAAAGATGATACCACTCTCCAATGATGACTTTGGAGATGTACAGGACCATATGGAAGCTCACATACACAATGGAGAGGGAGAGCTCAGCATGTATGAGTCGTCATTCTTTATTCTGGAGGGAAAGAGAATCAAGCTTCTCACAAAGGATGGACAGAGGGGGCGTTTCTCAGGACCAGAAGAAGCTCTGCTGCATAACCTTCCAGATCTTAACTGGGAATATATGATGAACAGGAGACATGGAGAGTTGCTGGTAGACATTGGCATCTCATTTACTCCCCACTCACCAGAGGTTCCAGTCATTGGTTTATGGAGATTAGATGCATTGGAGGCATCATTTGGTGCAGGTGGCTACAAGTGGGGTGAGATGCATCATCACAACATGCTCTCTAGATATGGCACATTTCTGGTAGAGATGCAACAGGAGAGATCTCAGCAGACGCATATTGCATTCAGGAGCACCTACAACCTATACTACGAGTCCATCCAAACCAACAACAACCAAGTCAACTTTGCTTCTGACAGCGATACATACAGAATATCTCCATCATACATGGCTGAATGCTTCGATGTCATGAAGGTGGTCGATGGATACAAGGAGAAGATTTATGGTGTCAGAGATGAGTATCGGGTCAGCGGCCATGCAGCTAGAATCATGCTAGATAATATCCAAAGCAAGGTCAGTGATAATTGGCACTGGAACTAAATTAATCTGACCATTGTTAAACTCCAGGCTATTGAATATTTGCAATCTGATCCAATACTATGGATCCCATCCAAGATCTAGTTTGAGCTCATGAGATGAAGAATGCGGGAGATTCAGAGGACCCAGATTAAAATTGTGAAGAAGAATCCTCCAAACCTTGGAATTCTGACTGGCGTGCTGAACCACATGCTGCGCTCGACTACATCAACCCCTATCATCTATGACTTCCACATCCGCGAATCCCTTGCTCTTCTGGAATATAGAAATGTTCTTGAGACATCAGGGATGTTTTTTGTCCATGATTTCGATCTAAATAGTGATACATGCTTGGAGGATGTGCAGCAAATTGATGATGTCCATGTGCTAGCCCTCATGGGTGTAAATGCAAAAGCTCAAAGAGATAGAGCAGTCGCAAGGATGGTCGCATGGCAGAGCTCTGAATCAGAGCTGGAGGATTACTCCATCAGTCGGACGCCAACATGGGCACGCCTCAAGGCTGCCATTTCCAGTTCACCTGGACTTATAATGCGGGAGTGGACATTTCCTTCCAGGCTTTCCAATACTCAACTCTCTGTCGAACATTTGTTCATCATGTTCACAAGGCAGATGTGGCTGATGCTGACCACCGAAGTTATAAAAGGATTCAGACCCTACCCTAATTCACTTCACGAGGCAATGAAGTGCTGGACAATCACTAGCATTGATGACACACTTGCTGCAGTCACTTTTGAAGCATGCAATGCTGGGCTGCAAAACAATACTGGTGTAACCCCTGGTCGTATGGGTCCCAAGTTAAGAACATTTGCTGACAGGTGCTCATTATTCTTTCCAAATCCTGATGCTGCACATAAAGGCAACCCACAGTGGTCTGTACTATGGGAGCAAGATAGATATATTGCAGAGTTTTATAGGATGATGAGGACTATGGAGGAGAGCCAGAAATTTTCATTAAAGCAAGGTTTACACAAGATATTTTCTAACCTGCATTATCTTCCTACAAGTAGTGCAAGAGTATGGACATAAAAGAATGATTCCATCATTTTCATTGCAAATCCTTCATTTTATAGGATCAACTATATTAGAAGGGGAGAGGAGAGTCAAAGGAAGGCACCAAGGGCTCGTCGTACCATGAAGATTATCAAGGAAAAGCGCATCTTTGCAGCTAACCTTATGGACTCACAACCATTTGATGCTGATGGGAATCTGAGAAGGAAACAAAGAGGCAAAAGTGTCGGGAGATTCATAAAAAGATCACCATGGCCAAGAGAAACAAAAGAGTACCTCCTCCACCACGTCCTTGCAAGTCCAGGCCATTTTCAATGGGTGAATTAGGCCCTGAGGCAGGAAATGATGGCATGGATGTAAATTAGTAAATGTGCAAGATATATACATACATCAGTGGATAGTCATATGTAGTATCCCAATTATCCAATCTAGATGTCCCTCTCATGTTAACAGGTAATTAGATTGAAATGTTACAAACCTGATTCAGACATGGCTTGATTTGTCATATCAGAATATTTCGATCCTAGGACATCTGACCGTCCGATTCTATCCAGCATCCACCCTGGATATGACTCAGTGTGCCATCTCCAAATAAAAAATCAAACATGCCACCTTGAACTGTATACCCCACCCCTGCCCTTTGTTTCTTTTTGCTCGCCCTCACCCTTTGTATTGTAGTGAATGTTGGAGGTGAGCCAGTAGGGAGGTGATGATGCAGCAACTGCAGCACCTCAAGGGCTGATGGTATTGGCATAGTCATTGAGTGTGGTGCAGGGAGGTAAACATGTAGCAGTGGTATTAAGTAGCTCCTCTCAAAATGTAGTAATATCCCTGGTGTTGTGCACAAGGTAACTGACAGTGAGGACATGTGAGATACAGCAAGCTTCATACATGATTGTATATTAGTTGTTGTGATTGATCCATGAGAATGATGATTATTATGCTGGCACTGTGGTTGGACTGTTCAATGAGGTTGGATGGTCGGATATCCCAGGATCAAGATATTTTCTGTCAGACGGTATTGAATCAGCATTTTGATATTTTTGTATATAATCACTGAGTCTGTCTCTCAGAATACAGTGTGATTATTTTCTTACTTCCACAGTAGAGTAATTCCAACTCACACACTTTTGGAAGAAACATTTATCATTCACATTAGCAATAGATACACTCTCATACATAGTGACAGATATGACTACAATAGTGCAAAAATGTGAAAATGCTGGACCTGTTATCAACAGGTTGACTGTCATAAAGTCACACCCAACATAAAAGTTTGTAGGTGAAAAAACAATGCAAAAAGACAAACACTGGGCCTGTTATCAACAGGTTGACTCCCATGGAGAAGTGACACCCAGCATAGCATTTTTTAGGTAAAAAAAAAGTGAAAAAGCGAAGGAAACTGGGCCTGTTATCAACAGGTTGACTCTCATTGAGGAGTGACAGTCAGCATAGAAGTTTGTAGGTACAAAAGAGCAAAAAATTAAAAAAGAAACTGGGCCTGTTATCAACAGGTTGACCCCCATTGAGGAGTGACACCCAGCACAGAAGTTTGTAGGTAAAAAAAATGCAAAAAAGAAAAGAAAACACTGGACCTGTTATCAACAGATTGACTCCCATTGAGAAGTGACACCCAGCATAGAAGCTTGTAGGTACAAAGTGCAAAAATGCAAAACTCAGATAGTGAGAACAATGTAGTAAGTAAGTGGGTGAGGAGGAAGAAAGAAAGAGAAATTTTTGGTTCATGTTCATTGTTGATCGCACTTTTGCTTATATAATCATTCCAACACACAACATATTACATACAGATTAATAAGGTAAGATATGTTGACCACATTTTTGCTTATATAAGCAGTGCCATCTGCCTCATCCCAAGAATGATTTTCCCAGCCTTCATATCATTTGCTAGAGTTCAGCTTGAACTTAATTTTGAGGTTGTTTAACACTCTGCACATGATCTAAGAGCCATTTTTGCCTCAAAAAATCAAATTCCAAAGTTGACAACCCCCCCCCCCCTTGTTTTGCAGCCTCCCCAAATATTAATCTTTACAGCCTTCATATAACTTGCCTAACTTCATCTAGGATTTTATATCTGCAGTTATTGAACCCTCTGAAGGTGATGGTGAAGCCAGTATTCCCAGAAAAAATCAGGTTCTTGAGACACCCAGGGTCCCCATCTCTCCTACTGTTTCATATATATATATTGATTGTATTTAGATACTGATATAGCAAAGAATTTATTTGGTGTTTCAAGACATTAGAAAAGAGCTGTCTTCATCTTGTGCCATCCTCCAAGTGTTACAGTAACATTTGCTTGTGTCAGCCCTCGCTCTGCTACCGCTTGTTTTCCCTTAATCTCAACTCGCCAACACCACCATCCCACCATCCATCTTCCCATATGAAACTAGAATACATACCCTAAGCAGCAGAGACATGCAATATCTTTTACTTAAGTGGCCTAGACCACTATGACATCATCCATGGCCTAGAAGGCCTCTGATCCCATCTGAGAAGGCCACTGGCTTATTACACCTCATGCCTAGTTAAATAACAAAGGCTAGAACACCTCATTGTCTTATCTTGATAGAAGGACTGCATCATATACTCTTATCTCTGACTTATGACAAATATCAAAACCACCATCAAGGTAAGTGCTATGTTGTATATTAATACCTGCAGCCTTGATGTTACCAAGTTCCTCTTTCAATTCCACTTTGGAAATGAACAACACATTTCCATTAATATGCTCAAAAAAGAAATAGGTTCCACATTTTGAAAATGCTTCGTTTATAACTTACATGAATCAGCCATGATGTAGCTGTGAGCTGGCTGAGTGTTCTACCATCCTCTATGGCAGACACAGCGAAAAAAATGGCAAATTGGGCGAGAGAACTTTCATAGAGTCCAGAGCTTCCTGCCTCTATGACTCGATGGAGGGAGTGATGAGGATGGGAAGGGTGGGACCCTTGCATGGCTGGAAAACAGGTGACAATATCCAGGTAATTCAAGATGAAGCAGAGCCTGTGTTACCTTTTCTAACATCTATTCTAGAGATCCACCAGTCGTGAAATTACTACTTGCTTCTTAGCATCCACACATGTAGCAAGTTCCTTGCTATCTTGTTCATTGTCGAAGACAAAAAAACTTCAGAGCTGGTCATATGGAAATTGAAACAGGTGAGTCAATACTGGTAAGTCAAGATTAACTAGTTTGTACACTGAAATCATGGCAGGACGAGGATTTGAACCTGGTCATTCCTAATGAGTTCACCTGTCTTTCATTCCACATAGCAAGCTCTTAAGTGTTGTTCTGCCATAATCTCAGCTACCAATATGTGAACCATATTTCTATTTTTCCCATATCAAGGCAGATGTGTTATTCCTTTCCGAGGCCGAATGGAGAGAGGAACTCACCATGCTACTTGATGACATCAAGGCCGAAGGTAACAATCTAAAACATAGTACTTACCTTCATGGTAGTTTCGATATCTGTCTATATTGTCAAATATGGGTCAAAGGTGACAAGACAGGCCAACCAATTTGCCATTGAGTTGGCTGTGTCTGACATGGAGGACAATAAGAGACCAAGCCTACTCACAGCTACATCATCATGACTCGCATTAATCAAGCATTCCACCACATGATGGAGCTGATGTCATCTCCTACAATCCTCCATGAGAGCCAAATCAATGGCAAATTGAGCAAGAGAACTGTGATAGAGTCCAGAGCTTCCTGCCTCTCTGATCAGATTGAGGAAGATATGAGGTTGGGATGGGTGGACCCTTGTATGGATAAATTTATAGACATTATGTGCAGTGAAGAATTTATTTTTCTTGCAAATGTCGGTCTGTTAACCTTTATTTGTTAGTTAGTTCAGTTCAGTTGACTGGCTGCCTCTGTTTGAGTTTCATGTTTTGTGCGTTCATATGATTGGTGAGACTTGAAGCAGAACTTGTTTCAAATATGATAGAACCTGCTTAATCAACTGAAAACATGAGTTTGTCCATGAAACATAATCACCTCATTATGCTGCCTCCACATTTTTTCTGCTTATATAAGCAGGCCCACCTCAACCAATGATTGATTTTTCCAACCTTCATATGACTTGCTTGGCTTCAAATAGATGTTTCACTTGGGGGTATTGAGCCCTCTGAACACGATGGTAATGCCATTTTCATTCAGAAAAATCATATTTCAAAGTTATGAATGTCTGTAATGCTGAGGCCTCCAACACAAGGTCTATTGCTTCAGCCTTTATATTACTCACATGACTCGATCTCAGGCTCATTACAAAGGTAATTTATTCAATATATTTAGCAGCCACAGAAATTCAATAAGTCAAAGTGTTGTTCTAAATTTGCCCAAGTCCACTGCTTTTGCTTATGTAAGCTGTGCTGCCTCACTCAATGATTGATTTGTTCAGCCTTCATGTGACTTGTCTGGCTCCATATTAAACTTGATATAGAGGTTGTTGACCAATCTGAATGAGATGGCAATGCTGATTTGATCCAAAAAAATCAGGTTTGAGAGTCATGCTACCCCCTCTCCCCACCTACTTCACCAAAAGGCATGGTTTCATGTCAATATTGATGTAAAAAGTATGTTCCCAGTGCTTAATGATCATAATAATAGATTGGAGATGGTTTTATAGTGTTCTGAACCAATATGGAATGTGATGTGCGAGTTTGCCTGACACCCCCCTCAAAGATTGATTTTTCTAGGCTTCCCATGTCTTTTCAGGACTCCAAAAGTATGTTTCCTGAGGGTTTTTGATGCCTCTGAACACGATGGTAAAGCTAGTTTTGTCAGGAAAAATCAGGCTGTTCAGATATGCAGGGTCCCCCTCCCCCCCAAACTCATATATCATGATATTATGTAAATACCGATATATAAAAGTATGTTCCTACTGTTTTCCAATCATATAAATTGATTGAAAATAGTATCAGAGCTATTTGAGTCCATTCTGATTAAAATATGTGAGTTTTCCTGATACCCCCCTCAAAGATCAAATTTTCTAGGCTTCCCATGACTTGCTTGTCCTCTAGAAGTATTTTTCCAGAGTGCTCTTAATGTCCCTGGACATGATGGTAAAGCCTGTTTTATCAGGAAACATCAGGTTGTTGAGATATAGAAGGTCCTCCTCCCCTCTCCTACCCCATATATCGTACTATGGTCAGTTTTCACTCAAGACCAATATTGTAAATGATGAACCCAGTGATTTTGAGACGTAGAAATCGATTGGTGATGGTCCCAGGGTCTCTGGAGGTCGAGGATATTGAGTTTGGGCACAGGTATGAAACAGTTAGTATTTTGACATTATCTCCACATCCCAACCGCCATTTTCCTTTATTTCAGGCTCATATTGATCCTTGGAAATCTCTCTAATATATGTACCAGCCCAAGAACAGAAAAAAGTTTTGAACTTTGAAACCTATTTCTGTTTTGACCATATAAATGTGAAGGGTGGTACTGAGTGTCGAGGAAAGAGGTAGTGATGATAAGATATTGCCCATTGTGGTGCGCAGGGGCACCAGAATAGATTTGTGTACTGGGGTCGGCAGATTGACGAGTAGTTGTCAGAGACAAGGAATGTATGAAGGTCTGAGGAGAATGCTTTGTCAGATTGGATGAGGGAAACAGAGAGGGAGGAAGCTTACTTGCGAATCAAATGGTCATCAGAGTCAATAGCATTCAAAATATAATGATAATTGGTTTCTGAGACGTCCGAAAACACCTGGTAGCACGGCAATCAGCCTGAGAAAGATAAGATAATGATGGGTTCTCGTACCTTGTGTTCGGGCCCCTCGCTGCCCTTCCGAATGGCGGTGATAACATGCTGATGGAAATCTGTGCACCTTAGGAAACAACTCCCATGCCACTTCACCAAGACATGACTCACTGTCCTTTGACTCAAACACTGGTGGTTTCAGAGACTTTGACTTTAACAAGAGGCCAAGTTTCAGGTCCAGGCTTGAGGCTGACTCCACCGAAGTGCCAGGAGGGCTACTTTCCAACAGACTTGCTGAGGATGTAGAGTGTCGCTTAGCATCTGGGAAGCACCCTTTGCTACTAGCGCGTTCGAGTTGTCCAGGTGGTGTAATGGGCTGAGAATACCATGAAGGATTGAGCCCATAAAAATGGTCCTGCCCATTCTTTGAGCCTGGCTTGAAAAATTTGAGAGGTTCAGCAGACATAGCTCCAATGGCTCCCAGTTTGCTTGTTCCTCACTTTATAAGCAAAGGCAATGGTGTCAGCCGGTTTCTTAGCTTGAAACCGGTTCAGAGTGTTCAACTTGGCCGGTGTTTGTCATAGGTTGATTGTTGGAGATGCCTGTCTGGCCTATTCTCACTGGTAGGGTTAGGGATAAAATTAATTGATGAATTATTAGCCTGCTTTTTAGCCAGGCGGCTCTTGGGGAGTTATTAACTGGCAGATTATTAGCCACTTTTTAGCAGGTCACGTGATGTTGTGTTTAGTGGGCAAAAACATGGCTAATGACCCAGAAGTATACTCACCGGAATCGCTCAGCATTGTTGTGCAGCTCGATAACATCCATGGTGATGCCTTGCATGGGTTCAAGGTTGAAAATCATACTTTGTATTTATAGCAATGAATCTTCTCCACCCAGTAGTCCAGATTCTAACAGCGACTGTCATCCTAACCCTAACCTCACCATCCCAGACATCGACTGCAATGGTTGTCTTGCCACTTGGAATTAATAATATCAGCTCAATTGCTACTTTATTTAACTTTACTAATTTTTTTCAGTCTCCTGACACCGCAATGCAGTCTCATTTTCGTTTTCCCCGGTTCTGGTGCGACTATGCCAAGTATACTTAGAACTGAGCAAGGGTGTTTACATAAAAGGAAACTTGAGAACACCAGTTCACAATTTGACAACATAGACAAATAGCAACAGCCATCTCTTTCAAGGGTGGTTGTCTTCGGAGGAGTCTAATGTTCAAGTGATCTTGCTCCTGTCTCTGTGAGTGTATTTGCGGTGTCTTCAATAGCTGATGTGAAGAAAGAATATTGACCGGAAACAGCAGGTATAACTCGATCAATGATTATCCTGCCTGCTGATGTGGCTAAAATCGGCATCAATAATAGTGTTTATATATAGTCATCAGTGTCTTGCATTTATTGGGGCGTCTTAGAACATTGGCAAGTTTCCAGGGCCCCTGCCCGGTCATGGAAGTGATGGAAGTTCGCAGACCAAGGCCAGCAATAAGTACCAGGACATAGATAGTTCCTCTGCCTGTTAAAGCAGCAAGCTTTGAGCCAGCAGAGTGCCATTTCTGGAACACCCTGAGTGAGATCTTCCATCCCATCGGTTGAACAAAATCACGGTAGATTTGACTCAGGTTAAAACCTGTATCTAACCTGATGCTGCCAGTGAACCCTTTGAGATAATAGACATGGACTTATGGTTTTCGCTGTTCAAGATGGGTAATTTGGGGAGTAGAGCCCAGCGAAGAGTTGATGATTTGCTGACAGCGGATAAAGGTTTGCTCTGGCAATTCCATTTGTGATTTGAATCCAGGTTCTTCACAGAGACTTGGAGTTTGTACGATCAGCACATAGGAACGTGTTTTTGCTTCTCTTACAAGAAGGATAGAATCCATCATCGTCATCGAGCAATGGAACTGTACTAATAATTTGAGCACATTGCGGGATTTGTTTTTTGAAACAACATTACCTGAACCTCAACTTCACGAGATTTTCCCGTCTTATCACAGAATGTGCCATCACCTCATTGTTGAACGAGATAACAAGAGCCTAGACCCATGAACAGTGGGTTCTTAAGCTCCTGCACATGCAAGTGAATCATACGCTGCCAAATGGAAAGATCATACCTGGTGAGCAAGGTTGCGTATGAGTGAGTTCCTTGAACTGTCCTGTTTCTTGATTGCGACGGTATGAATAAGTGAGCCACGTTTGCTGGTATTTCATTCCGGAAGATGGTCTTCTGGACCGGAATAAAGTAGCCTCGCCTGAACTGAGGAGAGGGTTAAAAACAAAGTGAAAACTATAGCTCGAGGAGGTAGCATGCTAATCGTGACGTACATAGACCGAAACCGACTCTTCCTCAACATACGACAGCAGTTCCGAAATCGATTAGTTTAACGACGTCGCCCTGTGTCATGACACAGTTGTCGAGCTGTAGATCTCTATGTGCTAGGCCTAGAGAGTGAAGGTATGCGACACCATTGCAGATCTGACGGAAGACGCAGAAAATTTCTGGACGTAGCATGCGGCCAGACATGACGATGCTGAAGAGGTCGTAGGGAATGTACTCCATGACCTGTCGGGGATGAGGGGAGGAAGTTGTTATGAACGAGCGATAATCTAACCTCATAGTAATAGTATTTACTTTCAGTGTCCTCACTCTGAATTGATACCCACTGAGGCAGCATATCCATGGCGCAGCGTGCAAATATTGTGCAACTGTCAACATCCAAGTCCAACATTTGTGGGTGTTTGTTCGTAGCATGTGACTTTTAGTTTGAAGTGTTTCTTTGCACAGACTGCACCACGTCTCTCTTAGGTGACACTGAGTTGCTGATGTCATGCGTGCCATGGCCATGTTCAGTTTTAAGTTTGTCACGCACTCATTCTTGCTGGTTCGCACAACAGAATTTGGGATGTGGTCTGCCACTCCGTTCAAACCCCCGCTCCTGATACACGAACACTCTACTAGGGAAGAAGTAGCAGTGGTGCGTGCAACCACATGATTTGGCAACTTCACCAATCTTAGTGAAGGCATGTGCATCTTACATAGTACTACCTTGCATCGAGACTCACCCAAGAGATGCAGGGGATATGGCCAGGCTACGTGAGTCCCTGCAAGACCATGCTTGCTGCTTGCTGACACCCTGATTTCAAACCAACAGTGATGCGACCATTCTCTCTTCGCTATAAGCAAAGAGAACAATTATGGTGTGGACTTTCAATATGATGAAGTGGTCAAGAGGTGAGGGGCGAAAACAGAAGCTTGCTGATGATTGCGAATGTTGTTGTGGTGCGCATGTCTCATTTTTTGCAAATCATTACTCAATCTCCATGCTTCCTCAATAGTAGTATGAAGGTGTTGGACCACTGCCTAAGCCTCTCCAGAAACCACTTTGGCGTTCACCCTCTTCGACACCTACTAAGAAATGCGGTTATGCTTGTCGAAACGTTTGACGCCATCAATATCAATCTATGGTCGCCCCACAGCCGGAACCAAAATCAGAAAACCGCGTCATTCTCATAATCATGCTTGTTCCCTCAAATTACATTTAATTATGTTTGATGACATCTCAGTTGTTGTTACACGTTGTCGAGCCAACAATGTTTTCCTGCTGAATCGCTTCTTTTGAAGTTTCTTCAGAAATGCTCCATGCATTGATGATCAGCAGCAAAAGAAACGGTCCATATACGCTACACCATTCTGAAGTTGCGGAACCAATATTAGGAAGGTGAAATTTTCAGGAAGAAGTGCTGCACGCATGATTTCATACTTCCAATAAGATTCACTTGGCGTGGGTTAGTTTTGCTCCCGTGTTTGCATAAAAGGAAACTTGAGAATGCCAGTTCGCAAAGTCACAACAAGAACAAACAATAATATGAAGAGGAACTTGACATCTCTTCTGGGGTTCTCATAGAGTGGGCATTTGACGTCTAATGTTGAAGTTATCTTGCTCCTGTCTCTGTGAGTTTATTTGTGATGTCTTCATGTCTTTTTACGATGCAGTGGGTTTTGTTACATGCAGCATGTACTATGTAACCTGAATAACTTGAACCTTTGACATTACAGCTGCCATGGCTTCGGTCCAAGTACCGACACAATCAATATTATTTTCTTCCATGATTTGGTAACACTGGCCTAGCAAGCCTGCATCTCGTTCTCTTGTCTTGACCTTAAACTTTTGCTGTTAACTTGGATACATTCATGTCTGATGTCTCTGAAGACTCATATCATACGGAGTAAGTAAGACTTGAGCTTTTCCTGCAAACTCATACTGATTAACCTGACAGCTCTAGCGGTGAGGAGGAAGAGGAAGATGATGACATCGGTGTTGCCTTTGATCTTGCAGATGTGCTGTCAGTTGTAGAGGCCAACGACCCTTTGCCCCAGAGTGATGTTTATGAAGGGCTATTTTTGTGCCAGGAGGGTGTTGATGCAACCGGTCCTACTTGGGAGCAGACGAAGACAAGCACGGTTAAGCTTTCGGCCTACACTCATATGTTCGAGAATAATCAAGCTCAGAAGGCCATCATCGCCCTTCTGCACTGTAGAGTCAACCTCACTATCGATTCTAACCTGAGCCCTTGTTCGGATGACAAAATGTTAATGTGGGATGGGTCCAAGCACTTCCTTGATTTCACGCTAGTTGTAGCTGGATGCATGGGTTGTCAAGCCTTCCTACCAAACACTGTTGCTGATCACACATTCACGATCACCCTGGACCTGCATCAATTGTACCGTCAATTCAGACCCAAATATGGCAAGCTGGGTTTTGATCTGACAGGCTCCATGATGGCAATAGGCACGGGGGCATCTTCAGAGCTATGGTTTGGCTTTTGTCCGATTGCTAACATAGAGGACCTGACGGTAGCTAACGAGGCACCACTTTTGAGTGGAAAACATGGAGACACTAGACTGTCGGCGCATCATTTTTAGATGGCAGTGATGTTTCTTGCTCAAGCTCTGTCTACGATCACAGGGTTGCCAATTCATGTAAGTCATCCCTATGGAACAGAAGAGGACATGGATGGGTGGAGGGTTGCTGATGCTATGAATGTCTAGTGAGTGATGTTACATGACTGGTGTGTATTGGACATGAGACTTAGATATTATGGCAGCTCACAGCGGACCTGGCAACTCTGCCTCGGGGATGTAAAGGAGCTTAACGACTGCATAATTGCAACCTGGGACGACTGGGTAGAAGGATCGCCTGCATTGTGGAAAGAGGATGGTTGGCTGGTGGAGCATCAACCTGTCTCTGTGTTGTGTTGATTTGGACAAAACCAACCTATTGCTAGCTCCAACTTGCAAACGAGAAGGGTAGAGGGGGCAAATTGGCAAGCTGAGAGGGCATACGGCAACATTCGGTACATGTTGCTGGCTATCGCGACAGATGTAACGTGAGTGTCTGACTCTGATGTAGCCCTAAGTCACTAACCTGGACACTGCTGACAGTGCGACAAGGGTCAACCGCTGGCAGGACATTGAGACTGAGGAGATTCTACTGGACCACAACATTGTATATGATTCACCAGATCCACTGGTACGCCAAGAAGTGGATCTGGAAGAACTTCCCCATCACGATCCAGAGACAAATGATGAAAACAAGGTGTATAATGAGGAAGGTCGTCGGATACCTCGTTGTTTGGAAATGGCGGCAGCTGGGACAAAGTCTTGTGGAATTCTGGTGAATTTGGAAACTGTTCTGGAACTCTTTTCTTCTTTCATTCCTGATCATGACGACATGGTGATGGACCCGGATGTCTATGAAGATGAGGACATTCGGACTCCCCTGGTGAACGTCTATCCACAGGCGTTCTTGAGAAAGACAGGTCACATTCAATGCAACGCAGTTTTCTCTCAATTTGGGGCCTTCCTGAGCCTAATCCGCAAGTCTGTAACTCAACCTCTTCGTGGTGTGGATAGCAATGATGACATGGATGATGATGATGAGGATCTCTTCAATCCGGACGACGGCCATGTTCCTCCCGCGGTGCTGTCCATAGGGTGTCAATTTTACAATGAGCTCTCACATAGGACGCGACCTTCTGCAGCGCTTCATGAAGTCCAGCAAGGTTGGATTACTTCTGCATTGTCTGGAGCATATGGAACTAGACAACCGGCAGCGCTAACACACTGCAACATCATTAGGGAATGTGAAGCCGGGCTCCCTCACCAGTGTTTCAATGGAAAAATTGAACATGAGAACGTGCCTCGTGCTTTGAGGTTGGAGAATGTGTATATAATTCAACTAGATTCTTTGTTGCCTCGGCACCGCACCGGGCTGTGAGTTTTATATGTTCTGGTTGTTGCTGGGGGCTGATGCTTTGTTCAGGTGCATTTATGAGGACATCATTATCCCTCTAGCTCAAGCATGGTCGCACCCTGATATCTTTGATGTCTTGTGACCACATCTTGTAATATTCACTCCAGAGGTATGCAGGTTATTTATGGGATGTGGAAAACTCTGAAGCTAAGTTTTAGGCATTTCCAAACCTATACCAGTGGACTATGTTTGGGGTGACTTCGTTGCTGGAGCATATATGGAAACACCAGCACCCCCTGTTGAGGCGCGGTCTTAAACCCATGCCTGAAACTATAGAGTTGTGTTCTGTCCTGGAGAGAACATTGGCGTATGCGCACACGGGCAACACGAAAGTTATAGCCACAAGTCTGATGAGACCATTTTGGTTGGTTCAAAGTTTACTGCAACAAGGTATTCCTATGCTGTCGACAAAGATCCGAGTGTCTTCTTCTCCGCTGATGACACCAATAACTGTCAGTCCAGCTGACTGGCCCACGCTGACGGATATAAGAGTCCCTGCAATCTCTTCGAAACGCTCCCAGATCCTAACATATAGTCAGGAATATTTTGAGGTAAGTAACTTTGGTTGAAGGCTCTTCTGAACCCAAACTGAATGGGGCATCTTAGGCATACAAGGCTGAATTTCATATCATGCTGACGGTCAACCAGCTTTCTCCAAACCTGTTTCAAGCGTGCACTTCTGAACTCCGACACACGAGCGCAATAGCTATGGTGGCTCTACAGGCTTATGTGGCTGATGTGAAGGGGCTTGTAACTACGGTGGTCAACAAAGAATGCGCTGAGGAGGACTTTGGTATAGCTAATCCCAGCAATTTCAAGAGCCGGGCGACTAGTCTACGCAAGTGGCTGTCTTGCTCGCATCCCCTGAGCTATCAGGATAGGGTGTTTGAGCATCTCCTACAGTGCATTGTTCCCAACCCTGAACATCATTGCAATGGATTGCCCAACCCGTCGGAGGAGCAGTTAACAATTAGGGATTTCTCTCTTCGGATCATCAACATGACTCGGGCCAACAACCCTTCAGTTGTGGGGGCTCCCCTCATCTCATCAGCACCGTCTACCACTGTGTTTCGCATTGCTGCCACGTATATGCTGAAATATGCTCCGCAGCACTCTCCTGGAGCAGCAGACAGTTTCATGTAGGATGTGTTCTCTGGGGCAGCCAACCACCTTCACATCAATCATGTGCCTTGGCATGTGGCCAATGGTGGGGCTCGGGAGCGTAGGTCTTGTAAACCTGTGCATACGTCTTGGGTGAATCTGGGCAAAGCTTCGGAAAAGCAACCCATGGGTCAGAGGAATGCTCAGCCTACTAACAGTGCTGTGGAAGCATCCAATAAAGCTCAAGCAACCGACGCTCGGGCGCCTTGGGCTGTACAGTCTATCAAGCTCCAGTCTCTACCGCAGTTTATCTGCAGGGATAGCTTTCCGGATGAATTCTCGTTGAACCACATTGAGGTTGAGGCGCTGGAGATGGAACCCCTCATCCATCAGATCTATGAATGGGTGTTCAGTAATTTCGATGCTAGGAAGCCCATGCATAAGATTGCTCTGCTTGCTGGGATCTACATCAGCAAGATTCTGCCGGACATCTTCACTGATGGAGCTTATAATGTGAAACCTGGGGATGGAGACCGTATGATAATGCAGGCCCTGAGGGCCCTCCCATGGAATCCTAACAGAGGTATTAGAAAAGGATGCCAATCAGAGAAGCATTTTATTGTGATGGTTCCAGCGTACATCATAGCTGTGTATGAGAAGGAGAGCCCTTTGCGCAAGTTCTTTGCTGACCACCAGGGCAAAGGCTTCCCTTTGCGGTGGAACTCCAAGAACAGTAACAAGGGCATTGGGTCGCTCCTGATGATACATCTAGGTCTTGCTAAAGCCAAAGGTCAAAGGTTTTGGAAGGGAGGCATCTTCAACCGATCCTGGGTGCTACTTATGGTTGAGGAATTGAATGCAAAGCATCATGAGATAGATGCGCACCTCTCTGACCTTCAATATGGTCCTTTCAAGATTGCTGTGGCATTCTTTGGATTAGATAAGGCCATTGAACTGGGAAGAAATTCGCAGACGTACACCATCAACCCAGCCATGTGGTCCATTGCAACTCAGAAGCATCTTAGGGAGGTAGCTAAAGATGATGAAGATGAAGAGGTTGAGATTATGGAGCATGTGTTGGACAAGAGAATAAGGCAGTATGGGATGTTTCAGTATAATGATAGCTTTCAAAATGTTGCGTATTAACACTTAGATTTGTAGCCTAACCTAACTCTACCAATGGGGGAAAGTGTATATAAAATAGAAAAAATTGCCTAAGTCTAGAATTGAACTCAGAGCGCCTGGACATTAATATAAGAGCCTATGGCTATAATATATTGTATTGATGCTCCAGTGATGCTCCAACATCTCAAATGCTACATCTTTTAGATGAATACAACGATGAAGGGGACTGGAGCGCTTGTAATCTATAGGTCTAAATTCAGATGTTAGCAATGTTCATATTGACATAATATGTATGGTTTGGTATTAGTTATCAGGATTACAGGTTGGCTAATATTGTTGGTCATATACAATATTATTGTGCTAGCTAAGTGAAAGAAATTCAAACTAAATATATCAAAGTTTCCGCCAGCAGAACAGTTCCCTGGGGGGCCACAGAAATGGCAAATGTTAACTAACTAAATACAATTTAGATTCTGCCAGCAGAACAGTACACAGGGTGTATATTATAGATGTCAAGTTGCACCAGCTGTTAGTTAACATTTTGCCATTTCTGTGGCCGCCCAGGGAACTGTTCTGCTGGCGGACTTGGAGATTTATTTTATCTTCAATTTAGTTAGTTAACCTCCTTTTCCTATTTTTGTGTCCACCTAGGGAAGTGTTCTGCTGGCGGAAACTTTGATATATTTAGTTTGAATTTCTTTCACTTAGCTTATGGTTCTGCCAAAAATTTGTGCCTTCAGAACAGTTCCCTGGGCGGAAATAAAAATATAAAAGATCAACCTAACCACTAAATGACCCTCACCTATTTACAAAAATGTCCTTTAATTCACAAAGGACGTGTGTTGACCAAGAGTTCGCAAAGATGGTAGCAAAAGGGGCTGGCTGAGTGCGTATTTAATCTTGCGAGCATTGTTGAGACTCTGAAATCATTATGTGAGAGATGGAAACCCAAAAAAGAAAACTGCATACCTGCAATTCAAGTTAAAATTACATCCGTTGATGACGTCAAGATGCTAGATGGGTGTAAGCACACTATGACAGGTATGTTTTTTGCATTCTCCAGCAAGGTTCGCAAGTGAATTCAAGAGTAATTGAAGTTGCTGACATGGGATGCAAGGGGAGTCGTCGGTGGCCCGAGTGTAGGTTGGTGAGCATTAGAGGAATCTCGTAATGTTGTGTGATGCAGGGATGGGGAGCCCCGCCATTGATTTGTCTCCCGCATGCGCAGCTAAGCTTGAGCTTGAGCTCAATCTGAACTTAGCGCAAATATTCAGCTCAAGAGTGATGTTTCGAAATGCAAGTTAGGGATGTCATAATCTATGAACCGATCGTAGAGTGGACTTGACCATTTGTTTTACTGATGAATACCGAGAGTGCGTGACGATCAACAAGAGAATATACAGGTAAATGGATAATGTCCCTTCAGACAAATATACCGTGCTCCAAGCAATATGTGACACTGGAAATTGAGATGTTTCCAGGATGAGTGGGAATGTGGGTAGAATGTGTGTAAATTTGGATGCAATCTGGCTGATTTATACCTCTCATACAGCGCAAACACAACCAAGCAGACATTAAGCTGGTATGATACCAGCATGCACCATATGAAAGAAGATGTAACTGCAAGGAGAGAATGTGACAACTGCGTCAGAACTAGAAGTCGCTGTTGGGGGCCAGAGGTCAGTGTGAATTCAGACATGTGGGGAGTGGTCAGCGCACCTTGATCGTCTCCTCCACGGCTTTATTTCTCCAATTACTCTTCTGCTTTCTCTCTTTCCCAGTATCTTCCTTTCTCGTTCACAACTATCTCTGACACATTCGCCCAATCCATGCCAGCATTTGATGGTGTGTGCTGTGCACATGCGCTGGACACATATGTGTGCTGGAGTGTTGTGGTGGTTGCAGGACATCGTAGTTATGGTGGCACAGTTGATGCAGGTTGCGATGTTGGCAGGAGATGTTACAACATAAAATTTTTGCATAACAAGATGACCAATACCGTTGACTGGAGTAAACATACCACTGCGTGTTGTCTGAAAAAATTTCTTGTAGAAAGGTAGTGGAAAATTAATTTGGGCCTTGTGTGTCCGCTATAAGTTCGCTGATAGGCCCTCCAGAGACACTCACTTAAGCACTGCGGTGGACGTTCCTAGAGATGTGCCAGATATCAGCGCTCATTATTCGGACATATGAGTAGATTGATAGATGGAAGTACCTTGGCATGCACTCCCCTGCAGCACGACAGCAACAAGAAACATCAAACTGTCCGGTAAAACTTGTCAACACGATCTAAACAGGGCGCACACCATGATAGACAAAGAATCTCTAGTTTTGGATTAGCTAACACTAAAATAAAAAGAACAAATTGCATACCTATGTGTAGCACAAGTTATATAATCTGTCTTTATGGAGTAGTGAGACATCGAAGCTAGCATACGGTGCGTTAATTTGTGAATACATGCCTCTAGATCTGTGATGACCGTGATTGAGTCAACATACAAGCCTGCACAGTGTAAGGAAACGTACAGAATGTTAAATCAAAAATTCTGGTCTGATACTGATGAAGAGATGGACATGGCCTGGGTGTGGGTGTGAATATCAAAGCTTATAACTTGAGTCCCATGCACCTCAAAACATACTATATTCTCAGCAATCAATGATCTCCACAGCTGGACAGACATTCCATGCTGACTATGCGATGCCGTGTCGTTTAGTCAAGAGAGCAACATGCACGACGAGAACAAGAGTCAATTAAAACTCCGCTGCAAAACACTGTAGTGCTAAGGTCGTCCAGTTTCGTTCACGCACTTCTATCCATAGGTTAAAATTGTCATAAGTCTCAGCTACAGGGTCGGAAAAAGCCAACGAACCTACCAAGATGAGCCTTTATATTCATTTGTGACAACCGGCTAATCTTTTTGGACAGTCTAATTGACATTTTTCTACTTGCAAAGCTGTAGCAGTCTTATAATTATCGTTTTCCTCACTGAGGCCATGATATATGTCCCTGGAACTGAGTGATTTGTGGGGGATTCCATCAGTCTCCGTCCTTGATTTACTTACTTCCAGTGAGTTTTTTGTGGAGGAATATATTCCTATAGCCCATCTATCCTGTGCGCATGTGGCACGAGCTTTCCATCCATATAAGAGTCCAGTCTTTGAATGTTCCCGATCATGTGGTCCCCATGGGGCATCTAAAGCCTATTTCACATGTGATGAGATCTCTATCTTTAAATACACTTTCAACAAGTGCAGCACACCTTACATGAAATTTGAAAAACTCGCCATTTGTACCGAACTGGTACGAGTTATAAATCGGGTCACAAATCATCAATCATTAATCAACCGAAGAGATATAGACATGTCAATTAGTCAAGGCAGAAAAGCGATTTTATAAACACACATATGGTACCCAAACACGCTTGCTATTCCTCACATGTGCTAAACTTCAAAGTCATGACGTCAACACAAGATACATGATGAAGGAGAAACAGAATGAACCATTGTCAGAGATGGGCACATAGCACTTTCGCCGACATCACGATGGTAGTTATAAGGTAACTTGAAGATGACACCAACACTCTGTATATGACATGGTATACTGCAAGAGAGGTCTACGAGGAATGTAAACAATAACGCACATAATATATGCAGTAACATAACTTTACCAATATTATTCTGTAGGCATCGTGATAACATGTATGAAGGTGATATAAAACCTGAAATTATTGAGCGCACAAATCAATAAATGTTGTTTGTGCTTTTTGTCCTGTAGTCTAATAGAAGATTCACTTACCTGCAATTTGATGTATAATATCTGTAAACGAGATTTATTGTGGCAACGCCCTGTGGCATGATATGGTCATATGGTGATGAATACTTAACAATATGCTTTGGAAAAATTGTAGATCAAGCAGGGGAGCTGTTGAAAATGGATGAATGATTTCCATGATGTTTTGCATGGACAAAAACCTGGTTCACGCAACATTAGAAAAGGAGATGGAAGACACGGTTTATGTAAAGACCAAGTGATGGCATTATTCAGATCAGAACTTGTGAGGATCGCTGAAGCCGAAAATGCAAAGCCTACAATGAGTTGATTAAATTGTCCCAGCACCGCACAATCTGTCCATCTAGTTGTATTTGTACATGGTCATATGTCGTATGTAGATATTTCTTCAATATGAATTTACAAGTTAGCGGTGTCAGCAAGTCCAGTGATGAGGCGTGTAACTAAAGTGATGTGCTCGTTTTGTGCGATTCTTCAGTGATGTTCACGTTTCATCAGCTCTTCAATATGCTTCCTTTGGCCCTCCATTTGTTCTTCAAGCTGGTTGACATCGTCACTGATGATGTCAATGATAACTTGCCGATAATGAAGCTCATCTTCTAGAATCTCAATGCGGTCACGATACCGTTCCACCTCAGCCTCATGTGCTATACGTGCCTCCTCGCATTCCAGCCGCAGGTATGTGACCTGATACTGTACGCGATCAAGCATCTCCAGTACCTCACGCACATTTTGACACATGTGCGACTGTGGGGTAGGTGATCGTACAGGTGAGATGGAATTATCTTCATGATGCTGAAATATCTCGGATATGATCCTTACAAAGAAGAAGACTGAATATGTATTCACCTTGTACGTTGTTTCGTCGATTTTGATCTCATCTCTGATGCACTTGGTCATCCTGGACGTTGAGGAATCTTCTTTGGTACCACATTTTTGCATAGAGAGATAAGTTGCATATGAAGATGTTTAAATTGTGAGGTGTACTTGAAATGAAGACCATTCAAACCGCAGCTAAACACAGGAGTGAGGAAGGGGACACACAACATACTGCATTATAATATGTAAATTAAGTCAGCAACATTATGTAAGCTAGGCTTGCATGTTATTCTCCTTTACACGATCTCAAACGACATAATGATTCAATGTCAACTGGAACGAACAGGTCATGGTATGATAGCACAAATTTTAAATCATTAATATTCAAATTTCCAACCTATGTGATTTGCTACAGGATATAGGTTGTTCCTGTGATCAGAATATATCGCTTTTTACGTCGACAAGAAAGGTAAATGCTTGGTTATTTCCTACTATCCACGGACCATGTGAAAGGTTCATTCATGTCATAATTATAAATTTAACAGAGCCACCTGTAATGGGTCTGCATTCTCTGACACTTCTGAAATCGCAGCCTCCGCCCTCTCAAGGCTCATTACTCTCCACGCAACCTTCACTGATAGACTTCCCATTAAAGCTAAAGCGGTCGTGATGTATCTTGTAGCTCCCCTCCATCAATCAAGGTGCATGTGAACTTGTTCTCTGAAGTGTGATCCCATCACTTCTGACACAGAATATGATATGTGTTCTGGACATAAGGAAGGTCAAATTGCGCAGTATTTATGGTCATCCACCTGGTGTCTTATCGCTGGCCCTCATCCTAGGCTCGGCTCACATTATGCCGCTTGGTGGCCCACTTGGATTACAAAGATATAGATTTCTACGAGAGTTTTATCGCTCATGTGATCAGTCAGACTGTAGGTGCACGAGCCATGGTGTTTCTAAATGCTGGAGGATTGAAGGGTCACCTTTTTCCCAGGACCATGAAATAAATGATATTGACCACCCGAAGGCAAAACCTACACCCACACCCAAGCGTCAATGTATGTATGTCTATCAGTTGTATCCATTCGTACGCAATGAGCTTTCTAAGTCAACATCACACCATAGAGTTTGCCACAGCATAATGTGAATGCACGCATACGCAGTAAAACTGTGTCGCGATCATTTCAAGACCATGGATGTACACTACAACATCCATCTATATGACGTGAATGAAACACTGAATGACCTCCATAGCTCTGCACAGCCGTTCTTACAGACCTTCCGTAATGATTTATTGCATACATTATTTAACATCTACAAACCTCATTATGACATGCCCCACCGCTAAACCTGTGGGCCCTTGGTCCTAGCCCTCTCCACCAATAGTCGTCTGGGACTTCGCGTGACAGCACACGAATTAGCTTCCGGTACCTTGGGGATATCAAGGTAATTAGCGTATGCATTTTTGATCATGCTAAGTGATAGGCATCTGTGACGATCTAGTGGAGTGTCCGAGCATTACACATTGTCCGTAGGTTAATAATGAGGCTCACGATTCTGAGATACAGGAATTTGAGTCCACTCCTCTGCTAGCTCCCACATTAGCATGCCGCCCTGGCCGGATGAAGAATAAACAACTGAGCATTGGAATTGGATCATGTATGTCAAAAAGTACAACCATGTCTCATCTCATGTATGATATGCCAAATTATTGTGTGACATCCGCATATCGAGAGCAGTGTATTAATCATTTTGGATGACTAGCTTCAGCGATAGATACAGAAATTTCACATCATTGTCATGGGTATGGATCCTGATAAATATATGCGTTATTTATTGTGCCAACATGTGTGCATACATTGCCAAGAATCTTTCAACATCACACATCCATTTAATATTGCCTCAGAATAGCGGAAGTTGAATGAATCCATTTGATTCTGGTCACCACTCGTTCACATCCAATTGACATGAAATACGTGACTGCAGTGGGAGACTCGCTTAAGTTATAGACTGTAGTGTGTTTAACCTTTCAAACATCAAACACATCTCCTGGGCCAGCACCAGATTTCAGCCGCAGACATTGTCTTTGTGATGCTCTCAGATCTTCATCTCCATACAATTCATTTTCAAGACATGGTCAATGTAGAATGTGTGTTTGACGCACAACACGAGCGACTACAAATCACATGAAGAGGAATCTACAGTGTGTAGTGACAGATTACACCTACCACACTTATGGCACCAGAGGTATAATATTCGGGGGTACGTCAAGCGACTAATGGGCAGTCATAAGTAGCATAACAATGCCAATATATTCAAATATATATACATATATTACGAGTCATGCACGACACCAGTGAGTGCCGGCAATGATCAGACAAAACAGACGAAGGACAGGCAACTAGCATCGACGGTGAAAGTCCGTCGAGGCAAGAGATTAACTGCTTGCACACAACAGGACACAGAACATGAGCAACGACACGCAATCAATCCGGTGGGTTGCTGCCTTCCACATTCAATAACCATGGAGGCCATTACTCACCATTCATTAAAGCCAAAGGGAGGGGAGCAGCGACATGGCAGCGCTAGCGATAGCAAACGAAAGCTGAATGGAAACGGGGCGTGAATAGCTCACGATGACGAACAAAGGTAGCCATCATCAGAGGATGTACACCCATAGAAGCGAGACACTACCAACCAAAGTCCAAAAGAAGAAGAAAAAGTAAGTAGGAGAAGACAAAAAAGACGACAGATAACGGTAGCCACCATCATCAATGATGAACGCCCATAGAGATGAGGAACCACCAACCAAAGTCCAAACAAAAAAAGTAAGTATGACATGATCAAAACAAAGGATGACGGAAAACAGCATCCACCATCATCGATGATGAACACCCATAGAGATGAGGAACCACCAGCCAAAGGCCAAAAAAAAAAGTAAGTAGAAGATCAAAAAAAGGACGACAGATAACGGTAGCCACCATCATCGATGATGAACGCCCATAGAGATGAGGAACCACCAACCATCAAATCCATGGGAAAGGGAGAAGACACGATGATGAAGGAGAAGGTGGCCACTGTCATGGACGGTGAATGCTGATAGAGGCGCAAAAACCACAAGTGAAGGTGATGGTAAGAAAGAAAGAGAAAAATTTGTGGAGGGCAAATATATGAACTTCTCATCACGTGACTTTCTCACGCCACCAGACATTATTAGCAGATTTCAATGACTCCTAACATGGCAATTACTTACCTTGAAGAATGACTGGGATGATGTATGTGAGACATGTCTGTGTTCATCGTGTACTCGACGTGCCAATGCGCATCACACAATCATCCATACAGTAGTTATTTGTTGAGTGTGGACATCCTTTAATTATCATGGTTGAATATCACTTACAAAGAATTGTCCGAGATTAACTTGGTGCATAGAAATGCAGCGATAATAAAGTACTTCAAGTGTTGCCAGAATTACCTTGGAATACATTGTAAGTGCTGATGAATTGAATGTTCATGCCGCTGCACTGATTGTAGCACCATTTTGAAGTAAAACCACAATTGTTCGTCAGTGACTGCGTACAGCGTGTCAACACTCACAACACAATGCTTATATTGCGTCTACCATTTCCTGCGAATATAGCATAAGGGCTGAAGAATGGGAGGTGTTTCCATGACTGGAGAAGCAGGATGTACACTTCGTTCTTTAGCCCTCATGCTGTATACAGAGAGGGAATAGTGACAAACTTGGAAGTACTATATTGACTGTGCACGCTTGTGATCGATCAAATTACCAGAGAATTTGGTTCCACTTTACAGTTGTGCAACAACCAGCAGCATGAATGTCCCATTATTCAGCCCTTCCATTGTATTAAGAGGCAAATGAAACATCATTTTGCACACCTTACTTGTGTAAGACTGTGCAGTTACTGAATAATTGAAATTCTATGCTGCTACACTGGTTGTGGGTCCATTGTAAGATCAAATTACAATTGCTTTTTAGTATTTTATACCAAGTGTCAACACATTCTTATGTGCTGGTTGTGGCACAACTGTAAAGTGGAACCAAATTCTCTGGTAATTTGATCAATCACAAGCGTGCACAGTCAATATAGTACTTCCAAGTTTGTCACTATTCCCTCTCTGTGTACAGCATGAGGGCTAAAGAACGAAGTGTACATCCTGCTTCTCCAGTCATGGAAACACCTCCCATTCTTCAGCCCTTATGCTATATTCGCAGGAAATGGTAGACGCAATATAAGCATTGTGTTGTGAGTGTTGACACGCTGTACGCAGTCACTGACGAACAATTGTGGTTTTACTTCAAAATGGTGCTACAATCAGTGCAGCGGCATGAACATTCAATTCATCAGCACTTACAATGCATTCAAAGGTAATTCTGGCAACACTTGAAGTACTGTATTGTCGGTGTCCCCAGTATGAAATATATCAAAATTTGAAAGTGCAGTACAAGGAGGATATATATGATATCTAAGTAATGGAAATGGTACGGTGCACGAGGAATAAAAACCCTACAAGCCCAGTTTATGTTTGAAGTATCAAAGTAGCTCCATATGATCAACTTCGATACCTGAGTGCAGCTGAACACATATGTAAAAGGATATCTCCAGCACGTTTGCGCTTCATCATTCCAAGGAATTCATACACAACCTGAACTATATTGAAGGATGGTGCATTGTTAAGACCATGCACAAAGGGTAGGACTGATTCTGAGGGGCTTGGCTTCAGCTCGTGTGCTGCGCCCCTTACCCGAGTATGTGCCCTTAATTTCAGATTGTTGTCCGAAGAAAGTCTGAAGATGTCCAAAGGACATCCGAAGGCGCAGGAAACTTCAGAAGGACTTTCTGGACAGGTGCAAGTAACTTCCGGAAATTACGATGAGGTTTCGTCCTGATATAGATATGTGTAATGGCTACTCAGGACTTGTCCTGAGTAGAAGCAAACAGAGGAACGGCTGCAAGGACAAAGTCCAAAGCAGAATAGGTCCAGAGGACCATGGGAAAGTTCCAGATAGACCTCCGGAAACTTCGGAGGATCGGATGAGTGGATAAGTGGGTGAGCGGAGGATCGGAACTCCGGCCTAGGGAATTCCTCCCTAGGCCTGAGATGGATATTGACTAAGTTGAAGGACTAGAACTGATAAGAGGACTTAGAGTGAGATCTAGTGCGAGGACTAATATAATATTCAGACTGAGGTACTACAAGACATATACACGAGTTTATATACTAAGAGAAATAACGGAAGGATCAATAAGCAGAGTCCGAGGCTATGTATGAAGCATATGCAAAGGTTAAAAAACGCGAGTTGGAAATGAAACATAGGTTAACGGATCAGTAAGCATACCGGTAATAAGTATAACCGAAACACCGGGAAGAGGACATACCAAATAGGCTGTGTTTAACATTATATGAACAGGAAATGAATTAGAAAGCTTATTGTAAATCGGATCGGAAGTGGATCTATGCATCAGACCGGATTGGACTGGATATGGTCCGGACGAGATGCGTGGATATGTGGGATAGGACAAAGGATGAATGATGCAGACTAGCTGCAAAGGTAAAGGGATCTGGATGCATAGAGGACTGCAGACATGGATAGGACATCCGAAGGTCCAGATGAGGCATGGGAATATTATCGGATGTAGGTCCGGAATATGGGATATGACATGCATGCCAAAATAATGGTAAAAGTGCCCGCCAGTTGGAAATGATGATACTGGCGTATACACATCATTTAAAATGCCAGGAGGCAGTAATATTCTTTATACATCAGAAGTGGAATATACAGAATTATAAACACTCTCAAAATATTCCCCGGAAGAGGTGTTAGCACTAAAGCATCGCAATGCTTATGAATCTATGATTTATGCCTAGCATATTCTGCAAGTTTGACCTAGAGATCCTGCAAACTAATTGGATTGTTAGCTCCATCCCTCAACGACACAATCGCCCAAAGATTGATGCCAGCCTCCATTCTTACCCAATTCAGGGTTCCATCAGCATCGTAATGAGGGTGATTAACAAATCTTGCGTGATGTAGCAAAGCCAATACATTTGTGGTGAATGTGTCTAAATGGACGTGTGAGCGGATTGCCACACATTAATAACTGTTGCGACTATTACAATCTTTTTAACGCACACCATTAATGCATAATGGACGCCATGGTTATATTCCAATTTTCAGGTCAATGTACGCATGCCTAATAATTCTTCCAGGCGATTTATGTAGGACACCTGTATTGAATACCCACATATTGAGGGCGATATTGTCCACTATGGTATAAAGAATGTTTGAAGGAGAGAGGTCCTCATTTTGCATAATTGGACATGTGTGTGGAACCGACCTTAGACAGTGGACATTGCGGGATGACTTTCATGAAGGGAATATCAACCTCATCGCAAAGATTAATGGTAGAACCATGTTATATCGCTGGAAGAATGAGCCAGCATGGTCTCTCAAGTGTCACACAATGCAAGGCTGGACGTTATCACAGTCAACAAACACTTTTTTTTTTACAAAATGTTACAAAATAGATGAAAAGTATCCTATCATTGAGGCAAGTACGTAGAATCAAATTTGACAATGTGGAAGTACACACCACTACACCTGTAGACCAATCGTCCTAGCCATCCCCATGTGTACGCATGTAGGCCTTCGCGTAGCAGCGCACTGATTGATTTCTGGTACCTTCGGAATGTCGAGGTAATCGGTGTATGCATTATCTATCTGGGTTTGTGATAGGCATTGGTGATCTTCGAGTGCATTTTATCATATTAACCCATTGTTCGTATGTAAAGACAACAACTCACAATTGTCAGGCAAAGCAGTGTGCGTCATGTCCTCTGCTAACTCCCAAATCAACATATTGCCTTGCCCAAGCTCACCCCATACCGGGAGTTTAGCAAGCAACAACACGATCCTACAATTGCAAATGCCATTTTCTTCTAGGAATTCCTTGACATCAATGTGACTGTCCTGCACACGAAAGGCAATCAGCCTAAGGTGTGCATTGGAAATGAGGCGGGCGATCACATCTGGATCAGCAAAGTGCGGACTGAGTACAGCACACAGGTGAGTCAAGGTTTGAATGGACTCCAACATTTCCCGTGGCTCGCCGAGAAAGTGATTTCTGTTTACTTTGAGATGGCTAAGATGTGTAAAAGTATGAGATGCACTGAGGAAGGGTTCAAACCGCATATTGAGGGTAAGGACTAATGACTTCAGCGGGAGGCCATTCAGTGTACTCCACAAGGACGATGCATCCGTAGTGAATTGGTTGTTTTGGAGCGCGAGATGAAGAGATACAAGACCACTGCAGAGGGAGATAATCTCTATGGCAGTTGATGGCTCGATTGAGCCAACTAAGAACAATGCTTCAACGGATTTTTGAGCGAATTCAACTGGCATGAGATATTGGTAAAGACATTGTAAAAATCGGTTGGCATCTTCTTGTCCGTGTATAACAATTTTTTCATAAAGCAATTTTTCTATGCTGCCGCATGATTTTGTTAGCAGAAGTCCATCTGCGCATCATTAGATAAAATGCATACCAGGGATGTATCGCCTGTGAAATTGTCAAATGTGTAGCAGCAGCAGCAGATCGTGTGCGTGTTGCAAGAGTCATTATTTGGTTCTTAATCTCTAGTGGAATGGTAGAGGACATGATGGGGGCAATTTAATCATCACGCCACCTCGTTGCAAGTGGATCCATACCATATATTGCATAATACACGGAATCCTAAAAGTTTTAAGTGCCACATTGGACATTGCCCATGAGGAGCATTAGGGTGATACTTAGGGATGAGATTTCAGCATGTTTCACTATGAGAGAATCCTGGCGGTTAGATATCAGTCATTCAGCAAATGCAAAATGAAATGAATTTTGATTGGAACATTGTCAGGAGGAGATACATGTGATATAAGAATGAAGAATGTGACGACAAAAGGGAATTCACAACACTAGAGGTCGAGATTGTCTTTGAATGCTCATAGTAGTTCCACACGATCAACTATGTTACCTGGGTGAAGCTGATCACCTGTGTACAGCACATCTCCAGCCCGCTTGTGCTTTGTGATTCCAAGGAATTGATAAACAATGTGAACAATATCGAAGCATGGAGCCGCGGTCTCTGTGTCATCCACAGACTTTGCATTGCTTCCAGCAGCCCAATATTGCCTGCCTTGACATGCCATCATGCAAAGACTTAACAACGATCTTTGAGGAAGCACTGGAAGGAGCGTCAGAAAAAGGGAAATATAAAGTTATGCTTTACTCACCTATTCTCGGTGACAGATATGGAAGCATAATAACCATATGTCTCAAGGTCTCTGACGCATGATTCATAGCCTGGTTTGTCGCAGATCCTCCAACTTCAGCGTCAATATACCTTGAGAGTTCCGTAAGGTGCATGCACGAGTAGTGGTAAAAATGCCCGCCGGTGGCAAATGATGGTACTGACATATAAACCCCGTGTACCACGCCAGGAGGAAGTATTCTGTTTCCTATAAATTAGTGATATAATTCACAAATAATGAAATACATACAACATATCTCCTGGAAGAAGCGTTAGCACTTCACCATCGCAATGTTTATGAATCCATGATTTATGCTTAGCATAATCCGCAAGTCGAACTGAAAGATCCTGTAGACCAATTTGATTGTTCTCGCCACCCCTTAACGTAAAAATGACCCAAAACTTAATCCCAGCCTCCATTCTTACCCAGGTTAGTGTTCCTTCAGCATCATGATGAGGATATGTCAGAAATCCGGCATGATGTAGCAAGCCCCATCCCTTGGTAGTAAAGTTGTCCAAATGAATGTAGGAATGGATTGGAACACAGTGGGTGGTCTGATTCCAGCCTTGCACAAGGCCGTGATCCAGATTCCTGTGAGATTGAGTCACGAAAAGGTCATTGAAATAGAATATATATATGAATACCTTAGCGTTTCAGGCATACTGATGTGAGCGAGGGGGATGTCGAGGATGCATTGAATTTTTGTTTTATCAAACATTGACTTCATAAATGAATGTATATTTCCATCAATTGTCGGATTAACATGGTCATCACATCTCTTCTGTGCATCTATTGAATTTATTAGTATCTGTGACACGTGTTGAAGCGTTAGTAAGACATACAGTCTATAACAGGCACTTGAGCCAACAAAATTTCATTGGCCTCCCATTGCGCAACAAATAAGTATTATATAGATCTGTCTGGTACAAAATGTTAAAGTATGTTCATAGATATATGAAATCAAATTTTGAGTCCATTGATCAATGTTTGAATATGCTGTGAATGCATCAGCGTTTTCGGCCTTTATCACTGTTCCATGTCCACTTGATCCAGCACCAAAACAGTAAGTCCGATGTTATCTTTGCAATTGGTAATGTTAATGACCAAACTATTCACTCCCACCATCAGACTCATTGCCATCATTCTCGTCAGCATCTTCCTCATCACTGTCGTCTTGTTGGCCCTCCTCAGCTGCCACCTCTGGATCACTCAATGTTGGCCTTGCTAGCGGTGCTTCCAGTTTTCCAAGTTTTGGCTTGTTCCATGCTGGTCTCCGTCTTTCCAACTTGGCCTGGTCTCTTTCTGCCTCCCATAGCTTTACTTGATCTCTGTACGCTGTTCTGCGTGCTTCGTTTCTCACCAATCGCGCAGCTTCTGCTTCTTTCCACGATTTCAATAATTCTGTTTTCCCTTCTCTCTCGATTTGGCAAGCTTTGCGTGCCGCTTCCTCTTCCTCAGCAACTCTTTGATGTTCAACCACACGGTGGTGAAATTTGTCGCTTGTAAGTAATCTTGGAAGCCCATCCCCAACGAGCTGACCACCTTTTTTAGTCTTCTTTTTCTTCTCGTCCTGTGCTGCAAGCTGGCTAGATAGGTGATCACAGAACATGGATTGCAGGACGATAGTAGACTGCATGCCAACCAGTGTGCTCTTGTAGTGAGTTTCGCAATTGTAGGCACTGCAAAGGGCATCCTGGTACAATTGCTCTTTGGCTGATTCAGATTCTGTCTCTAGCAAGTCATGTATTCGTTTGTGAGTTGGTGTAATAGGTGTTGAGATGAATGTGGGGAGACTGTGAGTGGATTGCACTGGGGAACTTGAAACGAGAAATGCTGCAGACATTGATGCCAATCCCTCAACAGCCTGCTCTGCCGCATCCATCATCCAGCCAGGTGAGCATAATGAACTTCCTGTCGCAGGGTCTGAACTTTTTTCGTTGTGCTCCTTCAGGTATTGTTGAATGGTACTTGCGAGGGCTTTTACAGGACTAGTCTGCGGCAAAGGCAAGTGGCCCTTGGATGATGTTTCCAAACTGGGAGCCATCATTTCATTCGTGACTACATCAGGGTTAAACGGCCATGCACCTGTTTTGTGAAATGCCACTTTGATATTCTCTGGTGTCAACGCCTTTTTGTGAGCTCTTGAATATATTGAGATAAAGTTTGCTTTGTAATCCTTTGCCTCTTTGAACTTTCGAACTGATCTCTCTTGTGCGTCCAGTAATGCTTCAGTGGGCCAAAGATAACCACGTCGAGGCCTTGATAGACATGAGTTGAATGTGATGGATAACAAAGTACATGAATGCTATGTGTGTGAGCATAATCAAGGAAGTCCTTTGTGTAGTGGGAGTTATGCCCATCAACGAGCAACAAGCGTGCATGACCATTGGCTTTCTGGCTCGTCTTCTTGTCAAAATCTTCGATCCAAAGATGGCCAATGATGCCATCAGTCCAGCCCTTCGGTGAATGAGCAACACTGAATTTCTGTTGAGTCGAATTTTGTCTCCAAAAGATTGTTATGACTCACGATGCACCCAGGGTATTCTCATCATGCCAACTTGTTGAAAATGATTTCCCTTTGTAGATCATGGTCAGAGGAATATCAGTGCCATCAGCGCATATGGTCACCATGATGGTAATGTTTTCTCGATTGCCATCTCATTGCAGGTGCTGAGTCTTTTGCTTTGCAGGTCCAATGACCCTTTCTTTGAACCTCATTCCTGGTTGGAAACCACTTTCATCGGATGCCCACATACAGTCCTCCTCAATATTTAGCTCCTTGATTGTCTTTCCAAGTAGCTTGTACCACTCTCGATTGTTTGTTTCATTGACAGCACGTCCTTGAGCATTTTTGAGAGAGCTGCTCCAGTACCGACCGAGACGAGAAGAATGCCTTTCAACAAAGTGTTTTGTCCAATTAATCCCTACTCCATCCTCAGGGAAATCATCCCCAAGCCAAGCTTGTAAGATTGCATCAACGTGAATCTTGAGTGTCCTGTGATTCAGTGGGAATGCTCTGCTTGCGAGATCGACGCAGTACAAAACAACTGTATCCTCTTCTTCGGGCTTCAGCCATGCATCATCTGCATATTGAACTGAGAACAGCTTTGACCCCCTTTGAGTCATCGGGAGACAGTATTGTGGTTAATAACAACATGCTTTTTGTGTTTTATGAACCAGTCTTCTTTGACATCCTTGCAGATCCTCCGTAGGCTTCTCTGCTCTTCTTTTGGCTTGTCCTGCTCAATTTTATATGTTTTGACGGCAGCAGTAATTGCATTCTCTTTTTCCTGGCTGGCAAGCTGCTTTTTCTTGGTCTGAGAATATGGGCGACACATCTTCTGGGGGACAGTGGGTGAGCAGCATGTCAGACACCATTTTCAGTCTTAGCAGCAAATCAAAGGGTCCAAACCATATGTGGCTTATTGTGTGTCATAGATGAAACCTTAAGATATGATAGTGCACATTTCACAACCTTCCACCGGCATCGCACTGGCAGATGATGATATGCAGTATTCACACTTTCTATTTGATGAAGTTGTTGGCAGAGGTTGTGTCCATTGATTTCATGAATTTGGTTGACAAGAATAATTCAATATGGTCTCATAGCATCCAAATAGTGAGATTTCTGGCACATTTCAACCCACAGCATGAGATCATGAAATATATTTATGTTAGGCAAGATCATATATTGAAGATGACCATGAGACGATAAAATGTCAGCCTACACTTTGGCCAAATATTGTGCGAGTGTTGTGCTATGGGTGTTTGGTTCAAGTGACAGTGGTGGCTCAAGTACCTGTTATAGACTGTACCATGAATGCAAACTGGATGCAATGGTGAGATACCAAATTCAATGTCCAAGTAATTTTCCATAATCATCTGTCCTGGATATCTATATGGGACACCGGATATTGCTACACATTTATTCAGTGACAGGCTGTCTGCGATGATGTTCAGGATGTTCGGAGTATATGAATCCGCGTGTTGCATATGGGACACGCGGTTGTAACCGGCATTAGACTGAGGACATTGCACCATGAATTTGATTAAGGGAATGTCAACCTTGTTGCACAGGTTGACATTTGAACGGTCATAGATTCCAGGAAGAACAGTTATATGGCCATCTTTTGTGTTCCAAGTACACCGGTTGTTAGATCAAGATGTTCGGAGTTTGACATGCTGGAGGCTCAGGTAACGAGACAGCTGTTAAAGAGAGGAATATTTATTACATTCCAGCGTCTCTGATGGATATTTAGGGCAGGTGTTATAATACATCATCATTACCTTATATATGACTTTTTGCAAGTTCCGGGCTTGCAAAAATTGAATTTTCGTTGAATCATTATGGATTGTAGCGTCCCACATGGTTGAATTACGTTGCAACTATAAACTCACAACTAGACACACAATATGTGGTGCGCTAAGGGCATTCAGTTGAAGGCATTTTGTGGGAGCATTTTACATGTATGAACAACCTATCTCAACGCAAAAGACAACAATGCTATTCGTAAGATCATAAACCATCTAAGTATTCGAGAACAGGACAAATCATATTGTAGTTACGTCACGTACGGCGGCGGGTCATTCTCTCCAACCAACTCTATCTAAATTATTAATCATCTCCTTGTATGACGTGATGGTTCACTTACTTGGGAGTTATTATATGAATTTATGCGAGGAGGGGTGACATTTTCCTCGGTGCATGTGTTGACTAGTGACACTGACAGTTATCCAGGAAGAGAAGGAATAAATGCTGATGTGTCTTCAGGTTGTGTAATGACATTGGTATCTGGTGTGATATCTATGTCACGTTCGTTGGAAGACGGTTGGGTGCTATGTACTAGGATGACAGGGCTTGACGATCTAACTTGATCTCCACATGTCGATGTCGCAGTGTTATTCTGATCTTCCCTGGAATGTTGAATCTGGCCTTCATCACATACATTCGACGACTGCTGAGTTGCATCTTTAAATATGATAAATAATCGATATATCCATGATCAGCATGTAAAATAAAACCTTCATGCGGTGTTTCATTATCGTTGGTATGTGTTTGAATCGGATCATCCCATGCCTCCATTATTTCGGATACATTGTCTGCATGACTACTGATGGTGGACATTTGGGAAGACAGCGGTAGCATTGGCAAGTTGATGAAACCAGATTGGTCTAGATCAGGTGAATATTGGATAATGGAACTTGATCTGACACTTGTCTGAGAACCCTTCTTGGAACGCTTTGGAGTCCCTCTACTGCCATCATTCTAAGACATGTTAGCATCACCGAATTCAGCCATGCAAAATGATTTTTACCTTTGGGGGGGACGCCTGCGACATTGTCCTCTTCCTCTTTTCCAACCTGGATGTACCGAAGTGAGTTCCATGATTAATCGGGACATCATTGTCTTTGATCATCATTGAATCTAACGCCTGTGTCACATTGTGGCCATCAATATCGATGGATCCCTCTGCATCGTCGTCGGTGACATTTGTAAAGGCTAGCCATGGATCCGGCATAATGTTATTGTTGATCCTTAACCAGGTCATGTCCACATCATTCCTCATCCTGGTTCAGAAGTGAGATGGCGACAATGTCAATTGAAAGTACGTACTCTCTTTGAACGGCCGGTGGGGAGCGACTAGGCCAGATGCGCGGATTACTATTTCCAACTTCAGACTCAGTCAAGTGTTTTCTGAGTGCGTGGAATAAATGACACATGTAACAAGGCCTTGACTCCATGTGTACAATTGCAGAATATAGGTGTTCCATCCCAACGGCCTCGAAGTAATGATCATCATCCAGCTCCTCCATCAGGTGTGGATTCTGTGATATTAAGAGTTCATTGAGCTCTGAATCCATATCAAGGTTAGTTAGTCAGGTCACAAAATCAAACTAACATCCAGGTAGCCAGTTTCAAAAATATTTTAGAGTTTCCTTTCTCAAATGCCAGCCTCGTCAAGGCCTCCCACTTGTCTTGATTGGGTGGAAGAGGACCTGTATCATACCCTTCAGTGTTGACATCCGAGATATCAGTTCCAGAAGTCCCATTGTTCTGTAAAATAGTCATTGATCAATTTAAATGTGTGTTGTTCAATAATGTACTTGTTGCAGAGAAAGACCAGGATGTGGGATGGGCTGTTCCTCCTCCTCTTCAGATTCAACCTCCAGTAATGGTGATTGAGGTGCTTTCTTCTTGCCATACGCCTTTTCCCCCTTTCCCTTCCTGACAAGCTTTCGCTCCTTGGGTGACTTCTGCATCTCATCTTGTCTTTCAAGGCGAGTTTCCATGTTCTCAGAGATGCTCTGTAAACATAAATACAATTTTATACAGGGGATACAATTGACACGCACCTCAATATGACACCCATCGACGTCAGCAACAGCAATGTTGATCGGTGAGGACTCATCGTCCTAGACATTGTCAAACATCGAGTAAAATATATTTAAAGTCATGACTCACTTGAGCAGTGAGACGAACATGATCTGAAATTGGTAAGTTGAACTCCCTGTTGGACTCCGCCTCTGGCCCTGGTGATTCTAGGACATTCTTCTTTCCATGTGACTGTTTGTCTTTACCCTTGCGGGAGTTTCTTCGTCCCTTGGGAGACTTCTTTGAATCTGATTTCTTTTGAAATAGATTTGCGATTTGATCTGTCATGCTCTGCACAAATGAATCAGCTAGTAATCATGGTAAACATTTTTTCATACCTCATCGTCGGTATGTATCACATCCTTCTCGGAATGACCACTGCCTTCAACAACATCATTTTCCTTTTCACGAGAATCCTTCTTCACAGATGCAGACGTAGATGTAGATTTCCTCTTTGCTGACAGGTTGTGGTGGATAGGGGTGTTATCAACATGCATGCCATGTTGCAATGCATTGGGCGATGTCGAAAGCTCTTTCCTTTCGCTCTGTGCTCGTTCTGAGCTGATGTTCTCCATGGTAGGTGCATCGCATTCATGTAGTTGCTGGTGTGGATCTTCGGACGTGATGCTATTGATGATGGAAGCAATCATGTCTTCTTCCGAGCGCGCGTGTTCGAACGACCCTCCACACATATTTTCGCCTTCAACACAAAATTGATTGTGCAATCTTTTACCGTGGACTAAATTCCACATTGAGTTTATTACTATCAAATTTTGAAATTGATAGAAATAAACCACTGACATGCTTGAACCTTTCTGTAGACTTTCTTCTCTCTGAAATGATTCCAACTTCGCTTTATCTCTTGCATTGCGACAGTTTGTTGATCCATTGTGAATGTGTTCCCGTGCAACACTAGAGCCATGTGGTAGTCCAGGTGTGCTGAACACCATTTTGAATTTGAGCTTGATGAATCGGCCTTCGCCTCACGCATGAATGCTGTTATAAGAACTCCGAAATATGAAATTAGGGACATGTAGAACACAAATGTTTCCTCAACCCGGTCCAATTTTGCAGCTTTGGCTATGGCTGTGGCAGTACATTGATACAGGTGAAGTTGATGAACTACAAGTCGAATTTGATCAAGGCACTTCGGAGATACCTTTACCTAGAAAGTAGCATCTTTTATACAACGGATAATAGTCTGAATACATAGTGGACACTCACCTTCTCGTCTGTACCACCTATTTTCAAGACATGGGTATTGTGCTCCACCTCCAAAGACACAATGTGAGATAGAAGTACTTCATTCATAGTAGAACTCAGAGCCTTGATTTCCAAGGCAATCGGAACGTTGGATGTCATTTTTCAATGGTAATAGACTTATGGGTGCAGGGATGCTGGTGTTCTAATCGATGTTTTATGGAAAACGGTGGCGAGTGGCCGAGTGGCGCAACTACTCGCATTACCACATATGGCAAAATTTTCCGACTATTCAACATAAATTAACCAATACATGGAGCATGAGAAATCTGTGAAGTACACTTTGAACAACTACCAACATTTTGAAAGCGTGATGCTGACACTCTCGCACTTCCCTCGCACAGTTCAGAAGGCAAATTGACCTAATCCTGCACCAACACAGGAGGCACCACGCCCATTAGTGTCGGATCATTCCTGCAGGACCAATTTGCAACCGTTACCAGTGCTCAGCACTCGTCCAAAGCTAGCAAGGGCTGCAAAAGACAAATCAGATGCACATGCTCTAATTGCACCCTATGTCCCACTATCGCCAATTATGGACGATGAACCAACTGAAATGGACATTGACGAAGTTAAATTTAAAGCAACAGAAACATCACTTCAGTCAACCACTTGAAAAGACCTCTTAGGTCTATGATATTGTGGCTAGCAAAGGACCTAGTGGGTGTGCTTTAGGATGGTATTCCCAATAATTTAACCTACATACTGGGATGTCCCAGACCACACTGGACCAAGTATCTGGGCTATCCCTAGTGCCTATTCGTGATCTTTCCCAATCCCATCTGGGATCAATTTAGCATTTCTCTGGGACATCCCTGTGCATCTATTGTGTGGGCTTTCCCATCATAAATAAGAGTGACAGGGGTCCATTTTGAAACATTTTGGTACATCGAAATATGCAATTTGTACATTGATTGGAACAAGAAGTGTGCATATCTAACAATTGAACAATAGGATGCCACAATAGCAAAGAGAAGATACCTATGTTTTCTTATTAAAATCACATTAAAAAATTGACATGATGGAATTATACAAAAGTCTACATAGAATTATGGGACATTTTTGAGGCACCCCATAAGGCAAACTAAGGGAGGCAAATTCCCTCAAAATAATAGTATTGGCACAAATATATGGACTGTCCTACTGACCCTCTCTACATTAGTTACTGTATCAATGCAATCAATTTGATGGCCTACTGTGACTATGACCTTGTACACTGATTTTGCAATACCATATTTTTCAACATTTTATCACAGCTATATGAAATGAAATAGAGCTCCAAAAGACTACAGAAAAATATTGTACATTAAAAAATACGAAAAATTGAAACTCAGAGACATATTTTACATCTGTTCAGTAGCAACATCATTTCAAGATCATTACTATCTGGGCTCTCCCACCTGGCCTACCATCAGTATCTGGGCTTTCCCATTTGGCTTTTGATCAACATCTGGGCTTTCCCACCTACCATATCATCACCATCTGGGCTCTCCCACCTGACCTTCCATCACTATCTGGGCTTTCCCACCTATGATCTCTATACCATCTGGGCTCTACCACCTGGGCTTTCATGAGTATCTGGGCTTTCCCACCTATGATCTCTATACCATCTGGGCTCTCCCACCTAGCCTTTCATGAGTATCTGGGCTTTCCCACCTATGATCTCTATACCATCTGGGCTCTCCCGCCTAGCCTTTCATGAGTATCTGGGCTTTCCCACCTATGCTCTCCATACCATCTGGGCTCTCCCACCTAGCCTTTCAGTGGTATCTGGGCGTTCCCACTTACTAGCTTTCAATTGACTAGCTTTCAATCAGTATCTAGGCCTTTCCACCCACATGCATATGCAATGAAATAGAGAAGCTTTACTTGTGAGTTAGAAGAGAAAGCAGAGAAACTTCCGCCAAGCAAAATTAATATTTGTGCGGTGTGATAACAACAGTCCTGCTGAGTGGCAAGGACAAAGTTGGGTCTAGCTAATGCCTAGCTGCTATGTCTATACAGATGTGTTCGACCCTAAAGGGATTTGCTATTAGAATGATGATGGATATGCGCGAACCCAAGAGCACGCGCTAAGCGCAGGAAAATAGCGGACAAGGTATGCGCGAGGTATGGGAATGTATCCGAGGTTATCCGAGGCGCGGGAACGCGCGGCCAAAGGTGTGGAAAGCGCGGGAAAGTGCGGACAAGGTATAGGAAGGTTAAGGAACGAGGTTTCAGAGAGCGAGGGCAAAGGTATATTGCGAGGTAAGGGAATCCTAGGTATAGAGAGGTATAAGGGACCTAATAGGGGCTAAAAAGCGCGCACTACAAGGGACTACTTCGAAGGTAAAACCTATAGGACGAGGTATACAGTACGAGGGAAGTGTAGTAAAGTAATCCTAAGTAATAGGCAACTTATAGTGTCCAGAATCCCACTCGGAGTAGGAAGGGATAGGAAATATAGTAAATATGTAAGGACATGTAATAAGGCTGCAACACATTTTACTAGCCTCAAGGTAAGGAAATTCACATACCAATGGGGTTTGTATGGACTATGGATGGACGAAGGACTTTCCTAATGCATTTCCGAGGTATCCGAAGCACGGGAAAGCGCGGATAAGTGGGCGCGCTAAGCGCAGGAAAAGCGGGTTCGGTTTAGGATAAAGGTGGACAATGGTACTGAAACTGATAGTGTCCTATACTCTTTGACACATATATGAAAATACCCTGTTTCCTGCCCAGTGCGGGTCCGAGCGTCACAGCGGTGAAATGCATATGCAATGAAATGGGAAAGCTTTACTTGTGAGCTAGAAGAGAAAGGGGGGATACTCCAGCCAAGCAAAATCAATATTTGTGCATATGCGATGAAATGGGGAAGCTTTACTTGTGAGTTAGAGGAGAAAGGGAGGATACTCCAGCCAAGCAAAATCAATATTTGTGCATATGCGATGAAATGGGGAAGCTTTACTTGTGAGTTAGAAGAGACAGGGGCAATACTCCAGCCAAGCAAAATCAATGTTTATGGGTATGCAATGAAATGGGGAAGCTTTACTTGTGAGTTAGAAGAGAAAGGGGTGATACTCCAGCCAAGGCAAATTATAGTTGAATAGAGCCTCATCATTAAGCAGAATACCGATACCCTTTTGGGCCATACATGTGGCAATTGCATCAATGCTGAATAACTTGTTGGTAACAATATGGCATGTTACCTCAGTGTCTTTGCTAGTCACATGATTCTTGTTCCTCCGGTGTCAAGTATCAGAGAGATGTATTCCATACGATATAGATAGTCAACACAGTTACTACAATCTTACAGTAACATGTGCATAGCGTCATTTGTATCCCCACCCATCTCAGTCCTGCGGTCGAAATAATTCACAACATTACACCAAGATTCGTCCAGGAAACACATAGTATTGTCAATACAAATACATCCAACCATACTCGAACTCGTCGTATAACTGCAATATTACAACATCTCAAACCAAGGCAGCCAGGCATACGACCTACATTGTTCCTAAAATTGGGACACCACAATATGAAGACATGAAACATTTACCCGCACAAGAGAACAACTGAAGTGAAGAGAGAAGATGTACATGAAGTCCAACAACTTGAGGCGCTAATATGGATAATGAAAGGCAACCAACAGCCATGTTTAGCACAAATGGACAGTGTTATTCTTGCCTAAAGAATGTTAGTAGCGAAACCACGAAGGCCCGTCTTCATGATAAGAGTCACTAGTCCCCCTTACTTGAAATCTCTGACGGTAGTCATCTGCCTGATTGTACTGGCGTGAGTAAGCATGATGTTGAGGGTGTGGATTATCCTTGCTATCTGCGAAGGGAGATGTCTCACGTTGCCGGTGGGCAGGGCGATAGTACCTTGCACGAGTGGTTTCGTCTCGCTCTCGGTGCACAGGAGGTGAACGCGAGTCTTCATGATGGCGGTTTGGGGCAGCAAAATTCCTGTCCTTGCGAAGAGGGTATGGCTCACGGCTAAGCAATTAAGTTAGTGCGTTGCAACTCATGAAAGTTAAGACATACTCGAAGCCTGTATCAATACGCACAGGAGGTGAACGCGAGGATTCACGATGGCGGTTTGGGGGAGCGAAATTCCTGTCTTCGCGAAGAGGGTAGGGCTCATGGCTAAGCAATTAAGTTAGCGTGTTGCAACGCATGAAAGTTAAAACATACTTGAAGTCTGTATCATTATGAGAATGAGTGGGACACTCTTCCATGTGCCATGCCAATGAAGGGTCGACCTGCAGAAGATTAACGTTGGAGGGAATACAGAATAATACTGTATTTACCCGGGAAATTTTCTTCGCCTTGAACGGCAAGTTAGTCTGTCGTCTTCCACTGCCGAGTTCTTCTCTCCTTGTAGGCAGAATAGGGCAGGATTCAGGATCAAAGAGATCTGGCACCCGAGTAGGATCGCCTCCCTCTTGGCGATGTACTGGTGTGGTACTTCTAGCGTGACGTTGATTGGATGGTAAGGTTGGGGGGCTCAAAGTGACGGGAGATTGATTATCACTTGGCAGTGTTTCTTGAGGAGAGGGAACAGGAGCATCGGAATGTGCTTCATGAGCGGCCAACACATCTTCAGGGATAGACACCTTGAACTTCGTGGAGTTGACCAGCTTGCGCAGCACAACATCCAGGGTGCTAGTCACCAAGGGAATGTCGAACATCTCTGACGCCTCGTCCTTGAGCTGCTTGAGACACTCTTACACAATGTATATCAGAACAGGAATGTGTAATGATAACACAAAGATTACATACCATCTGACCAAGCTGCGAACTCGATCTCAGGTACATTGACATCTAATTCATCTATGACGTCTTTCATGGTGCGCTCCCGACCTGGGTGCTTGCCCTTGGACTTCTTTTTCTCGATCTCTAACAAGTTCTCAGCTTCGGCCCGGAGTTCAGCTTCATAATAGGAATGCGCTTTGCGCTTGATGAATGGGACAACGAGCAGCTTGAGATGCTGTGAACTAAGGTTGTGAGGGTTGAAATCGGGACCAATGGGGGGAACATCGTCAGGCCAGTTCTTGATCATGAACTTATACTGGAAGGCATAGTCAAGGAGCTTCCGCCACTGAACTGCTTTGGGTCGATACCCAAACTTCACTATTTAAGCAGACACCGGTCAATCATTGAATGTGCACAAGCCTGGGCACTTACAAGTGTTCTCAAGTACCATAATTGGCCATATCCTTCTGTAACGGTCGCGGGAGCCTTGTTTGGCTTTGAAAGCAGAATTTCATAAGCCCCTACTCCCCCCATAAACTGTGGTACGGATATATTATAGCCTTTTGCTCTGTGGACAAGTCAGGAGGCAGAAAAAGTTCAGAAGAATAAGACATACTTCGTTGCGGTTACAACCCAATCTAATATTGCGCGAGCGTCCAGTTGATGCTTATTGATCAACTTGACTATGAAGTCGGAGCCCGCAACAAAGCCGGAAGCCTGTCGAGCAGCCTCGTCTTGTGTTGTATCGAATATACAGCCAATAGCTTCGACTCCTTCAAGACGAGAATATGCAGACAACTATATCGAGTCACAAGTTATAACGTAGAATGTGCACATGAGGTAGATGTACCTTTCTTGCGATATCCTCCCTCATTGACAAGATGGTCTTGGCACGTGATTGTTTGGTATTGCCACCAGTAATACTATAGTTGCGAATTGTGTCCCACTGTTCACTCTCCTTGGCCATCACATGATAATGTTTGCGTTGGCATTCTTTCCAGTCGATGATAGCTGAGACTCTCGAGTTAGCATCATGTACACCACGGAAATGGGGACTGATATTCTTTGTCCTCGCGAGAGTGATTATCCATGAATCAGCATTGGTGGGTGTTCCAATCAGACTCTAATTGTGAATGCTTGATGGACAGGCCAGCCTCAATGAGAATACTGCGCATGGACTTGCCATATTTGACACCAATGACCCGAGCTTTTTCGGCTGTTTGCCGTCCAAGCTCCTGAGCCTCATCGATGCCCTCCTGACATAGCTGGCCTCGCTTTAAATGGCCTGGGAGTTCTTCTTCATTCTCACTGGCACTGTTGTCTGACGTAGGGCCCAAAACTATACTAGCTGGAGTGGGGTTGTCACTTGAACGTGACATATGAGCATGCTTGGTGTGAATGGTTGTCGAGCGAGTAGCGTTCTGAGAAGTGTTGGCCGAGGTATTTTTGACTAGCGAAGACGTCTTCCTGCGCTTAGGAGGCGGCGACGATAGACTGTGGTGATCGTTGTCGTGATTGTGCTCCAGGTCTTCATCTGCATCTGACATTAGATGTGGCGGGGTCTTCACGATTTGCCTGGGAAGAAGTATAGCTACTATCTGATGAAGAGGTCTGAGGACCATCATCGAAATTGTAGTGGGCCTTGACCTTTCGGGGCCAAAGTCTCCTTGCTACAATAGAACAGATAACTATCAGCCCTCCCCACCAAGAGAAAGATTAGACAGTACATACCTGGTGAAGTCTTTGCACATTCGAGGTCTTCGTTATTCTTGTCATGCTTAGATCCCTCATTGGTGTCCTTGGTGTCGTTGTCATTGTGACTATCGCCTTCTACATCGTCTTCGTGGTCACAACCATTAGCCTTCGCAGCCGGTGATTAAACCAGATATAACATACCTAGTGGTGTCTTTGCACGTACGGAGTCCTCAACATCCCCATCATGGTCTTTGTTAGACTGGCCGTATTCATGGTCTTCATGACCATTATCGTCGTGGACATCGTCGTCGCCAATGCCGTCCATGTCATGATCTCCATCCATGCGAGAGTCCACAGCCGGCAGGTCATCGTCGGTGTCAGATGCATCTATGAAAGAGGTAAGTGTACTTATTTTAGTGAAGAGTGGATCATTACCTGGAGCACCGTCACTTTGCAACTGGATGGAAGAGACTGAGCCCGCTAAAGAATTTACATTTTGCCTGCAAGGGCGAGCAAGGATCTGAGCGTAGTCATCAAATGACATGCTTGAGGAATGTCGGGGTAGAGGGCGAGGTTTTGGGCGGGCAGGGTCATCCGGAACAGGAGAGGGTTGAAGGATACCGCTTCTTTTTCGTTTATTAATCTGCTTGGTTGGGGGGTTGATAGCAACACCACTGCGTGTGCGCATGACATAGCTGCTGGACACCATGGGGACTTGATTGCCAGTATTAGTTGCACTACGACGGGTTGCATTTCTGGTGGAGGGCGCCATTAAAATGTAGACGGACTTGATATTGGGAAAAGCTGTGCTTTTAATATGAATATTAAAAGCAAGCAGCTCGTAAAACACGAAGTCTCACAGCAATCTTTCAAGACTCGAAGTCTTGAGAGTACAATGGAAGAGTACAGGAGACTGAGCTGATTGCGAGTCAGAAGAAGAAAGATTATTGGCAGAAAAACACGAACATCGGGAATTTTAACTGATTGTAAGGTGCCCAATAAACATCGAGAACGAAACAAACTCAATAGCTATAATCCGCCCAATCGACACTGAAACAAAAAGAGTTACATTGAAACAACGTCATTAGAGTACTCAGTAATGCAATATTCACCACAAAGGATCACTACTAACGTATTGCGGAAGGTTCACATTAACCAAGCTTCGAAGCTTATGCAAATGAGAGTCCAAATGGGTGAGGGGGAAAGATGAGAATCTTCGGTGAATGAACGTGGCGGTACTAAACTTCTTCAATGTATGATCTTCGCTATGGCAAAACTAGAGAGGATGGATGGATATGGGTGAAGTAACGAGTTCGGTGTTTGAGCTGTATTAAGGTAGGTAGGACCATCTGACTCGTAGTCAGACAGCCAGGTAGCGCTGGATGACGCGAAGTCACCCAGGTAAAGTGTGTCTGCCTCGAAGGCAGACTAGGCGATGAGGCCAGGTGTTGAGGTACAGATGGGGGCAAACACTGAGGTAGTGATGGGGGTAAACGATGAGGATGTGATGAGTGTATTATGGGCGACAGGTTCCATAATTAGTATTAAGATTGTCAAAATTGGACTTTCCCAGGCCTTGACCTAGGCTTTCCTGGACTGGGCATGGGCTTTCCCACAGTGATTCAAAGCGTGGACTTCACACTTTAATCCCCAACCTCCTTTTCCTCATCGTTCACCTCGCTCACCACCCAACTTAGCTTCATCCCCCATCACGGTTCGCGCCCCCCGACCTCTATAGTCTACCTTTATGGTAGATGCACTGTGGGCAGTAACTTCGTGTTGCTTGCTGCGATCAATTGCTTAAACTTCGGTCGGCAGTCTCGTCTTCCACCAGCAGTATCTTGTCCTCCACTGGCAGTATCTGGCTTCCACCACCAGCATTGTCTTCAGCCACCAGCATTGTTTTCTACAGCAAGAATTGTCTTCCACAACCAGCATTGTTTTCCACACCCAGAACTGTCTTAAGCCGTCAGAATTCTTTTCAACCGCGCAATTGTCTTCGACCGCCTGAACTATCCTCAGCCACCTGAACTATCTCCAACTTTCTGTCTCACTTGACTGATCCTTTAACACTTTTACTGACATCCAGAATTTGTTTAAGACTGCTGTCGGCTTTTGTGGGTAAGCACGTTCATTCTATTTCATCACCATATCATGACATCATCTATCCTCTAACTAGAATCTCAACTTCGCTCAAGGATCACGTCTTCCTTCATTGTAAGCTTATATTCATTATATTTGTTTGTGCTATACTTACTGACATCACGCCTTCATTAAATTTCTCTACACCGTCTCACTATCTGCCTTCGTGGTAGCATTTAAATCACCAGTGACTTCGAGTCGTTTTGTGATTTAAATTTCATTCCTCAGTGACTTCGAGTCGCTGTGTAATTCCCTATCCTCAGTATCACTGTTCCTGGAGCTCCCGTCATGTCGATCCCTGTGTTCAAACCATTCATGAGTTTTGGCGACCGTGCATTTTGGCATCTTTGTACTTCTACTGTCCTTGACTGATTATGTCCAGGTTATCTCACAGCTACCGATGCCTTCTGTGTGGCTACATATGGCCACCGAGTCATCACCACTCCTAACATGAAGTTCATTCCTCAACCTTTCGACAACGAATTCGATATAATTCAAGTGTGGGCAGATGGCAGATATTGGGCCATGGCTCCTTTTCAGTGGCCACAGACGTACGACGACCTGTACGCTCGAAGTTTCGCAATCCCACGCCGGGAAGCCTATCTGGACGACACAAGCATGACATATGTGTGGTTCAGGCCAAATTTCTCAAGCGACTTTGTGCCCCTGGCTGCGGGTAGTCTTTTTGGTCAGCTCAAGACGGACATTCTCGGCCATCTAAAGCGATTGTACGAGAAGGCCAACAAGCGGGTTAGCAGCTACAAGATCGCAAGGATGCATAAAGAGGATCATGTTGTTGGGTGGGTGCATGCGATGCGCGCCGTCTATGAGCGCTTCCAGCAAGCTATGGCCTGGCACGACATTGTCATTGTTGTTGCTGAATATCAGCGCCGATTTCTTGATATCTGGGCGGTTCTAGACTTCTACGAAGTAATCGAGTCCCGCATGCGATTCGTCAACACTACCCATAAGGTTGACCCTAAATGGATGGGGTGTTTCACTCAAGACGTCGCTATCGCCACAAAGGTACATGCTGCTGGAGTTCCTGTCTGGCTTATTCGCGATGCTAGACTCATCCCCTCAAATATGAACATTGTTAAAGTTGTCTCGTTCACACCACCCGATGACCTCATCATCGGCATGTATCATGATCCCCTCAAACTCTTTGCTCAGCCCTTCGACATCATCGCTAGAGGTCTGAATAATCGCCAGCGTCATGAGGCCACGCGTCAGCCGTATTCCGACTTTGAGAAGTTGCCCGCTCCAAAACCTCAAGTTGAATTGGTCATGATGGAGTCATTGGTAGGAAAGGCTCCCGTACACAAAGGGAAGGCGAAAATGAAAGTAAAGCTTGCGCCGTGTATGTTCAGCTGTCTTCTTTCATGGCTGCCGTGTCTAATTTATTCCTCAGATGATATAACCGTTCCTCGTCAGAACAAAGCTGCATCTGGCCGCAATAAATGGTCTAACATAGATCACCCTTACATGCCGCCTATGAATTCTTTCTTCAAAATAGCTTTGGAGGAAGCCAAGAAAGAATTCCTCCGCATCAAGCATCCCAGGGACCAAATGGATGACGGTTACTCGCTTCTCGATCCAGGATTGTTCGTCAACGTTCTTTCCCGCAATCATTGATGAAGTACCTTGCCAACTGGCTGGCATGCCGCCCAACCTGGCTGGAACGTGTCTATGAGGAAAGCCCTCGCCCTCTTCCTCGGGCCCAGAACTGGCGCGATGTTTTGATATCTCAGCACACTCAGGATCCTTCTAACACTCAGATGTCCGGTAAGACCGGCAGGTCGAAAGCAACTACTGCTACGCTCTTTCCAAAGGAAGTCACGGTACTGCGGGCCTTGTGGGCAGGACCTACAAATGTTCATTGGTGTGGAAAGGACATAGCTATCTCCACGCTCAACAATCCCCCCGCAGATCTTGTACGTCAAATCGTGTACGAAATCTGCGAGCAAAGCTTCCGATATGAACTTCTCGACCTTGATGAACATCTTGGGTGCGATGCACGTAAGGACAAGGAGGTGAGGAAGGAAAGGATGGAACTTCTTCATAGTATTTTCCCGTCCAAGTCTTTGAGAGTTTGGAACAGGGACTTTCCTCAGGAGAATGACAGACTTAATGCGCCATCTTTCGACGCTGCTTTGCCGTACTTCGAAAGTTTTTGTAAGGTGTTGTCAACGTGGGAGCACTTTCCCAAGTCCCTCGATCAGCCTCTCGATGCTACCGGACGTGAGCACGACATATGGAAGGGGATGAAAGAATGCTGTCTCTTCTACGTCCAGTCTTATTTCGACAATACTGGCCGTCCACCTATCGTACCTCATTTGCTGTATTCGGTCGTGTAGATTTTGACGTAGTGTACCTTTTCCCCATCTCAATCACTGTACTCTTACAATATATACCCTGAATAGTGAATAGTTTGTATACCATATGTTACCAATGTTGTTTGGGTCTTAAGTGGACTTTGTCATGGACAAACACATTGCTCTAGGGATTAAAGTTCACTTTCCGCATATCCGCTAACATCTTGGTTTCATAGAACAGAGTGCACGTGAACAGGTAGAGTTTCTTTCTTCACTTTTCCTAACTCTCATTTGCTCCAAAGGTTGATTGACATATTCGGCCACTCTATCCTCTTCCCTTTTGATGCAAGTTTGGGACTTCGAGTTCACTTTCAGCATATCTACTAACATATTAGTTTCACAGAATGGAGTGCACGTGAACAGGTAGAATTTCTTTCTTCACTTTTCCTAGCTCTCATTTACTCCAAAGGTTGATCAACGTATTCGACTACTCTATCCTCTTCCCTTTCGACGCAAGTTTGGGACTTCGAGAACCTCCTAGTGTTCAGTAGTCGACTCCGTGTCGACGCTGAACTTAGTGCGGGCTTCGTGCTCGCCTTTGATTATCTCGTTATGGTCTCATCAATCCCTATTGATGGGCCATCCACTCCATCCCTTTCCAATGTGCAGGACAGACTTGTCACTTCTTCAATGGTGAAGAAGAGGCGGCGCTCCCGGCAAACCAGCAGTTTTCACCTTCCTGTAGCCCCCCCACTATTCGTACTTCCCGGAAGAAAATGCCTCACACAAAAATCACTCGATATAGCAAGAAGGTCGCAGCAGCAACAGCCTTTGGGTGATGTCGACACTGCTAACCAGCATAATATCCCATCCGCTGGGGATCTCTTAGAGCAGCAAGAGGAAAGTTTTTCTTTCTATAACTCACTTCACTACATCTCCGATGCCGAGTCTCTCCCGCCTTCCCGTTCGAATGGCCACCAAAAGAAAATAAATCAGTGGCAGCGCTGGACAAATGAAGTTATTCCTTCCTTGATCACTCCCTACCTTGCATACTTGCGCAAATCGACCTCTCTTCGCGATCACATTGGACCGCAGCCAGATGAAGTTGCTGCCTTTCAGTGTAAGTCCTCTTGTCAACAGAGGGCTCTAGATATCACTTGTATACTTTTCAATTGTATGTCTCTCTCATTACTCAAGTTATTGTTTGTCTGATAATATCGTAGATATCGAGATATTACGAATCGAGAGCTGCACTTGCGCATCTGCTCCCCTTCAGCTCCTGGCTCGCGGTTATTTTGCCTGCGCTCCCATTGCTCCTTCCCTCGCTGTTGACCTTCAGCTGCTGGAGCTCGTCAAGACTTTGTTCGTGCATATTACTCCCAATACGACTGCTTGGTGTGAAACACTGGAAAATTTTCTGGCTGGCTGTGGGTATCAGCTTACCACCAAGGTTAGTCAAGCATCTGTATTGAGTTTAGGCCACCTGGATTAGTGTTATTGTAGGATAATCTTCGTCGTCGATTTAGTAACGCTTATCATTGGTGCTCTGTACTCTGCATGAGTGCTGAAGATCACTTGTCGAACCTCATTGGAACTTATCGCCTGCTTCCACTGCCGTCCACAGAGGGACTGACAAGTCCAAGTGACTATCTAAAGTCTCGCTGTCCGATTTGTTTTGGCTTGGATGATTGGCGAAAAGGTGGTACCTTTAATCTTCGGTAAGTTGCATCAATTTCAGTAACCAAAATAATTCTGAAGCATATAATAGACCTGACGTTCATACTTGTATTGACGCATGCTTCACTCAAAAATGTTCATTGGACAAACACAGCAGAGGTCCAGATCCCCCAAACCCGATCAGATCAGTTTTCCTTTTGAATGACGAGGTGGCATTGATGGACGCCCATGTGCGAAATTGTCGCAGCAGACCCACTGATTGGGATCGCAAGAGAAAGTGACCTACAGCCCCCGCAGAGGAGGGGGATGGCTATGAAAATGGCATGCGAGTCCCGACCTCTGTGCTGGATGGCTGCGGTGAATCCTTTCTTGCTGCTGATGAGAAATGTGAAAAGGCTAGCATGCAATTTTTTGCAGATACAGGGGTGATGGCTATGTTATGTTGCCATGATTGTGTATTATGGCTCGCTAACATGACGTCGGCTGGAGAAAAGCAGCACTATGCTCTCACCCTGATCAAGAAACTTTTCGATAATCTCCCTCCCGAAATGACCATCGGCCTCTTGTATGACATTGGCTATCAACTTCATCGAAGTTGTGTCAAGTATCGACTCCTCAATGACGCTGTTCTTCGCCAATTGACTTTCGCAATATCAGTCTTTCATGCTTACGGCCACCAATGCGCCTGTCAAATTATATACCATCCTTGCAAATGTGAAGGCTTTGGCCTTTCGGATGGGGAAGGTTGCGAGCGTCTATGGAGCGCACTCAAACATCTTATTGCTCCACTACGCGTTTCAGGGGTGAGTGATTTCTGTTTTGAGACGTTGCGTACGGGTTATAGCTGCTCATGGCCGTATTAAAATTGTCATGGTTCTATTGCCAATTCACCTCGCACTACAATTTACATGATTTCTACTTACTGACTGCTTTTTCAGCTTCATCAGCGACTTTTTGTCCTCGACACTCAAGTCCGGCACCTAGATGACAAGAACCTTGTCTTGTTTGGCAATTGGTTGAGCTGGAGGTGGAATAACTGCGTGAAGAAGAAGAGTATTGCAATGGAAGCTCTACGTGAGCTTTCAGTGGACGAGACCCATGTCCGTCAGGAATGGAAATCACAATGTGAACATCAGACGAGACCCCTGCCTCGTAAGTGCTACTGTTCATTATTTACAGTCATATTATTCATGCAGTGATCTCAATAGGAAGATCAAAGACAAGTAATGACGAGGAAATCTCGAAAATTCCGTCCCTTGAGAAATCTCTTGGAGAGCTCGATGGATCGTTGCGACACATGAAAATACAACTGTGTATGGGAAATGTGGACAATCTTGTTGACTACAACCTTCATCTCGTTCAAGAGCATGCTCACCGATCAAAGCTCACAGACACTTTGAGCCGCTGGAAGACACAACTTGGCATCAGTCAACGCACCAATCTAGACCAACTACGTCGCAATGTCTATCTACAAGTCCATTTAGATGCTGAAGCTCTTAAGACACGTATTCACGAACGACTTCGACAGCACAAGTTCGAGATTGAGAAGCTCGAGCGCTCATATAGGCAAGCGGTGAATGGTACTTATGTTCTAAGTTGCACACATGGACTCCCAACTGATTGCACTTTCTTGTCACAGAGCGCAAGCTTTATTCTCATGTCGATACTGCCATCCAGCGACGCAATCCTACAATACGAAAACTTGTTTCTTCGTACAATGGCCTATGCGCGGACCTTAGTGCTCTCATCAGACAACGCCGTAGTCCTCCCAATGCCATAGCACCCAACCCTATCTCTCCTGCTGGTATTTTCGATCTTCATATTGATGCTGACATTTGGCAGGACATCAGACTCGATGATGATGTGCTGGAACCCCCTGATTGGTTAGCTGATGAGGCCACTCGCGCTGCGATCAAACTGGTGCTCGAGATTGACCGGTGCAATGAGGAAGAGTCTCGTGTGAAGGTTGAGCACTGTGCTCTGCAAGAGTGGGCCATTGTTGAGTGGGATGCTCTACAGAGAGCCCGCGCACATGCAAGTACATTTTTTCGCACCTAACTAACATTCCATTCTGACTTTCGAAGGTCATGATCAAGTACTTGTCTATCACATGAATCGTTGTGCTCAACATTTCATTACCCTTGTACTTGGGTGGCAGATGAAGGTTCATCCCATTCCATGTGCGTGGCCTATGCCTGACAGCTGGGGACCGTCATGCACTGAACATCCTAATGGGACACACGTGGTGTGCCCTGATGCTAATGATGATGGAGATGATGGAGGGGAGGATCGAGATGATTGGGAATATGACCTTGGATGTGGCGATGAGGAGCTTATGGATGTCTTAGAAGATATTGCATTAGCAGATCAGTAAAGAGGGCAAGAAGTACATGACATTGAGGATGACTACATATTTGATGACTCAGTAATAAATAGCCCATCAAAACATGTCAGATTTAGTTTGTAGTACTCGAGTTAGTAGATCAAAAATGACTATAGTAACTGTATTGACCATCTAACTCACAAGTAAAGCTTCCCCATTTCATCACATATGCACAAATATTGATTTTGCTTGGCTGGAGTATCCCCCCTTTCTCTTCTAACTCACAAGTAAAGCTTCCCCATTTCATTGCATATGCATTTCATACCTCGTCCTATAGGTTTTACCTTCGAAGTAGTCCCTTGTAGTGCGCGCTTTTTAGCCCCTATTAGGTCCCTTATACCTCTCTATACCTAGGATTCCCTTACCTCGCAATATACCTTTGCCCTCGCTCTCTGAAACCTCGTTCCTTAACCTTCCTATACCTTGTCCGCACTTTCCCGCGCTTTCCACACCTTTGGCCGCGCGTTCCCGCGCCTCGGATAACCTCGGATACATTCCCATACCTCGCGCATACCTTGTCCGCTATTTTCCTGCGCTTAGCGCGTGCTCTTGGGTTCGCGCATATCCATCATCATTCTAATAGCAAATCCCTTTAGGGTCGAACACATCTGTATAGACATAGCAGCTAGGCATTAGCTAGACCCAACTTTGTCCTTGCCACTCAGCAGGACTGTTGTTATCACACCGCACAAATATTAATTTTGCTTGGCGGAAGTTTCTCTGCTTTCTCTTCTAACTCACAAGTAAAGCTTCTCTATTTCATTGCATATGCATGTGGGTGGAAAGGCCTAGATACTGATTGAAAGCTAGTCAATTGAAAGCTAGTAAGTGGGAACGCCCAGATACCACTGAAAGGCTAGGTGGGAGAGCCCAGATGGTATGGAGAGCATAGGTGGGAAAGCCCAGATACTCATGAAAGGCTAGGCGGGAGAGCCCAGATGGTATAGAGATCATAGGTGGGAAAGCCCAGATACTCATGAAAGGCTAGGTGGGAGAGCCCAGATGGTATAGAGATCATAGGTGGGAAAGCCCAGATACTCATGAAAGCCCAGGTGGTAGAGCCCAGATGGTATAGAGATCATAGGTGGGAAAGCCCAGATAGTGATGGAAGGTCAGGTGGGAGAGCCCAGATGGTGATGATATGGTAGGTGGGAAAGCCCAGATGTTGATCAAAAGCCAAATGGGAAAGCCCAGATACTGATGGTAGGCCAGGTGGGAGAGCCCAGATAGTAATGATCTTGAAATGATGTTGCTACTGAACAGATGTAAAATATGTCTCTGAGTTTCAATTTTTCGTATTTTTTAATGTACAATATTTTTCTGTAGTCTTTTGGAGCTCTATTTCATTTCATATAGCTGTGATAAAATGTTGAAAAATATGGTATTGCAAAATCAGTGTACAAGGTCATAGTCACAGTAGGCCATCAAATTGATTGCATTGATACAGTAACTAATGTAGAGAGGGTCAGTAGGACAGTCCATATATTTGTGCCAATACTATTATTTTGAGGGAATTTGCCTCCCTTAGTTTGCCTTATGGGGTGCCTCAAAAATGTCCCATAATTCTATGTAGACTTTTGTATAATTCCATCATGTCAATTTTTTAATGTGATTTTAATAAGAAAACATAGGTATCTTCTCTTTGCTATTGTGGCATCCTATTGTTCAATTGTTAGATATGCACACTTCTTGTTCCAATCAATGTACAAATTGCATATTTCGATGTACCAAAATGTTTCAAAATGGACCCCTGTCACTCTTATTTATGATGGGAAAGCCCACACAATAGATGCACAGGGATGTCCCAGAGAAATGCTAAATTGATCCCAGATGGGATTGGGAAAGATCACGAATAGGCACTAGGGATAGCCCAGATACTTGGTCCAGTGTGGTCTGGGACATCCCAGTATGTAGGTTAAATTATTGGGAATACCATCCTAAAGCACACCCACTAGGTCCTTTGCTAGCCACAATATCATAGACCTAAGAGGTCTTTTCAAGTGGTTGACTGAAGTGGAAACATCACGTGGCCGAAAAAATAATGAATGCGAAAATTGTATGTTCGTACACTTTCAATATTTCAAACATGTGTGACATATTTTTTTAGTGTTGCATTTATTGTCATGACTTCGGTTCATACATATGGACCTGTAATGCTGAAGGTTGCGGAATACCCATATGCATAAGCTTGAATCCATGGGATCATGGATGCATAGATGCATCTCCTGATGCGACCACTGGAGAAATGAGTGTAACCCAGAACAACATTCTATGCCCTAGATGCCACCATGACAGATGCATTGCAATGACGGTGAGTATACTTTTTACAGGTCGATACCGAACTTTTAATGATTGCTCTTAACAGTACAAGGTTCAAGGATACTCTGTTTGACGAGATTTTCTGTATCGTAACTATTTCCCCCTGCTCGGAATATTCCTGTCATGGAGCGGATTCGGTAACCCTTATGCTACGAATCTGATCACATTGACGCTCGAGGAGCACTATCATTGTGATAAAAGCAGGGTGCGTATTTTCCGTGTAAATTCCTGCATAATTCTGTAACAAGAATCATTCGTTAACAGATACGCATAGCAACACATGCCCTGAGAGCCGGGAATAATCGCCCGAGCGCAATGACTCCTCATTTCAATTGGTTGCGACAAGTTGATTATCAGGGTAACCTCTTGATATTTGTCAACACTTATTCAGATGGGGAAACTGGTAATCTTGTTGTTTCTGGAGGCGTGGAAAATCCCACATCACTTCCGATTCATGAGGTCAGATCACTCAAAATGTTAATGATCTTACTGAGAATTTGTCTGACTATTTATATAGCTTCTATCCAACTACATTGGTGAGGAAAACCTGATGGATGCGACACAAGCAATCGCTTCCATCAACAACAACTCAGATATTGGGCCGTGTATACGAGGCCTTGTAATATGTGCATGTGGATCCACAGGACAGATCAACAACAGCGTGACTTTGTTGACGAACATGGTGAAGTGGTGAGTTAGGTTGTTATCCTTTATTGAAACTGGAGACTCTTACAAGCAACACAAAAGTGACCTGTTTGACTTTGTGTTGACATTCACAGGCGTATCGACCATGGATTCCGTAGTTGTCCCTGCGCTGAATCACTTCATCGAGAACATATATGTCTACGACATGAAGATATGGGATGCACTAGAAGAATCATTTGGCGAAGACCGACATACCCTGAATCAGTCACCTGTGTTTCTCTCATTTTCCGCAGTAGAAACTGACAAGAATAATGTGCGACGACGTGTGGTGGAAACCAGAGTGTTGGCATATTCAAATCTCAGTGACAGGCGACCTTGGGGGCTCGATATATACCGGTGCTTGAATGCGACTTGCCGGGCACCTGCGTACAACATGTGCTTTCATCCACATGGAAAGCGGTTTTATGGGAAGCGCTGGCTGGAAACAAAGATTAGGTATTTGTGTTTCGAATGCCAGATGACACACAAAGCCATACCCTGTCCTACTTGGATACATCCAGTGCGGTCTCAGAACTTTGGGCGGGTATGGTACCAATGGCCACTCAGCACAGAGCAGAAACGTGAAATAGGAATATTTGAATGATGTCGCCGCATACAAGTATCATTTGTGTCCTGCTCCTTGCCTTTCAAACTTGTACCACATTCTTCAATCCGCGTTCAATTCACTCATATATCACTTAGTCAGTCGTCTACCCCTCGCACGTTGCTAACATTTCAATTTGGCTCCCATTTGATAATCCCAACTCATTACATGTGGTCACAGACAATGTAAGATGATATAATGCAATATGACATACTACCTGGCGAATCAAGGTATATATCAACAAGTCTAATTATCCCATGAAAATCTTTTGTAATATGCTTTTTTTTAAGTTTCATCCTGTAGCACATATTCTGGTCATGCGCAAAATCAGCAATCCAGACTATATTCCATATCGGATAATCGTCGAGCCTCGTTGTGATGAACTCTGATCAACTTCCGATACACAGGTATCCAGTCACATATCCTCTGAATAGTGATATGAAAAATATAATGTTTTAAATGCACAAATATACATTACAATGCCACATAATGTATATGGTGTCTACAGGTCCGTTGTGTGCACAAAAAGTGACATTTTGTTAGTGTTGTCACATCGTTGTTATTGAATAAAAGCTCCCTTATTATTCTTTATCTCCCCCACATATTTGCCCACAAATATTACCTGAAAATTTGCAGTGAAAATTTCATCTTTTCAATGAGTATAGATGCATTATGGTGCATAATGTCGTTCCAAAATGCTGGTGGGGCGTGAGAAGATCACATGATGTGAAGTTCATATATTTTCCCTTCGCAAATTTGCTTCTTTCTTTCTTATCATTACCTCCATTGGTGGTTTTCTCGCCTCTATGGGTGTTCATTGTCGATGATGGTGGCCACCTCTTCCTGTATCATACCCTTCCTCTTTCCTTTTGCTTTGGACATGATGGTTGATGGTTTCTCGCCTCTATGGGCGTACATCATCGATGATGGTGGCTATCTTTATCTGTTTGTCCTTTTATTATTTGCTCTTACCCCTTCTTTCCTTTGGATTTGATGGTGGGTGGTTTCTTGCCTCCATGGGCATACATCATCGATGATGGTGGCTACCTTTATCCGTCCGTTGTCTTATTATCTTCTTTTACCTCTTTTCTCTCTTGGATTTGATGGTCGGTGGTTTCTCACCTCTATGGGTGTACATCATTGATGATGGTGGCTACCTTTATCCATCCATCGTTCAATCATCTTCTTTTACCTCCTTTCTCTCTTGGATTTGATGGTGGGTGGTTTCTTGCCTCCATGGGCATACATCATTGATGATGGTGGCTACCTTTATCCGTCATCCTATGGGTATATTTTGTATCTTCGCCTACCTACCTGTTCCCTTGGGCTTAGATGTTTGATGCTCTTATTTCCGCATTTACCTTGGACATTGGTGCACGGTTGCTAGTCCCATTGTGCTCTTGCCCCTTTGCATTGGATTTTATTCTTAGCGGTTGATCACACATATATTGCGCCAGTTGTCTGAGCGCTGTTGGCACATCTGTATCTCATTCTCAAAGTCATTTAGTGCCCGTAATGTATATATATTTGAATGTATTGGCATTATCATGTGGAACATCAATATGATAGTGATAAAGTGAGAAGTAGAAATGACCAGTCTTGAAATGACACTTCAATGCATAGGACCATTGCTCGTACAGACGACAGATACCCATTGAAATATAGTCTACAGGTTCAATTTGTTACAAATGTGTTATACATACAATATCACTTTGTACGAATATCATTATTGCCTAGCATGGATGTTGTTCGCTCCTGAATGACTGATGCTAGGACCCTAAATCCTGGAGCATACAGATCACTGTCATTAGGCTTACATTCTCATAATATATTCACACCAATGAAGAACACAAAAAAAAATTGGTTGATATACACAGAAATTGGATGATTGAAAAGGTCATTTATGTAAATCGCTGCTTGTGCGCTCCTTCATGACAGATGCAAGTATTTTAAGTCCGGGAGCATACAGATCGTTGTTGTTGGGTTGGCATACACATAGGAGATATCAAAGTATGACTGTAACAAATTTATTGTTTTCATTAGTCTAGGAGAGATAATTTAAATAATCAGTTCCACTAAACAACACAAATAAAAAATTGAATTCACCCATATTTTGTGCAACACTGAACGAACTGATTGCTCATCAAATACAGCTCGTGTTGAAAGTTCAACAAACGCACAATGTGCCTGCATTGATGTTGGTCTAGCATAATCTGCATACCAATGGGGGAAGCACTTGATCGTGAGTGACATTTGGAAGTACCTCCTGGCATTTAACAGAGATATCCTTGATCCAGAACTCAATTGACATTAGTAATGAGGCCATACTTCTCATAGCGCAGGGCATGCATTCATGTCGCAAGAGAGATGCCACATGTCGAGCAATGACCAACCATGAATCGTGTTTGGACTCAATTGTCGATCGCAGGAGATGTTGTCCCTCTGGGTCCATGAGAAAGGAAGAAATCCAAATATTCAATTTAATGCAACACATTCTGTATGGAAGCATGATTTATACAGGGCACAACCAGCAGCAGTGAAAAATTGTGCCATTGCACCACGATCAACTGATAAATCTTGGCATGTCGCCATCATCTCTCTCATTGCAAATATCTCCAAAAACTCTTCCATACTCTTTGCCGTCACGAGCAATCCATCAGCCACTAGGCTATCCAATGGCTCACTATAATCCAGCCCCTGTATTTCTCTAAATCACATCACGATATGGCTTGGTAGCCATCTGCCAAAGCCACCAATGAGAACTTGGCGTGCATATCCCCCAAGTGTACTGAGAGCCATGCTGCGGCAATTGAGATCAAAGGGAAGTGGGAACTTTGGAAATGGATTTTCCTGCAGTCAGTCCTATATCATTAAATATACATGAAATGCTGAAGGATATACATACTACATGTGGATCATCCAACACTACCATCATTTGAGTAGCTGAAGGTCCAGAAGCCGGTACATTGACAAATGCTTTGGATCCCATCTGGTCTCCCTCTGCAGTAATGCTGGCATCCACTGCACTCAGTAAGGACTCGATATCTTCCCCACCTCCACATCCCTGCAATGCTCCACAAGAATCTTGTTCTTTGCATTTTGAATTGTGATAGGTCTTCCAATCAACTGAATAGAAGGATTAGCGCCGTGGAGATGCAGGAAATACAGGATTACAAATGAAACACAAGTATATCTGAACATTGGCCGTTCTTGATACCTTTGAAGGTAACTCCATGAGCTGCATGCAAGGCCTGGCGACTATCATCATGGAACCCATCAGCAGTGTGATCCAACCAAAGGTAATAGTCCAATGCTGCTGATCTGAAGTCTCCGTGGACCGGATGTGGCTATCCTCCTGCATCATCACTGAACGCAATGTGTACATCATGTAAATATTTCATCACAGAAAGATAGGTATTTCGGATATCGATAGCTTCAACTCCAGAGGCATTCCACAGGTGCTCCACGACCTTTCTGTAAATGCCAAACTTCTTGTTCAATGCATATAGGGGTAAGCGATAGTGTGCAGCAATTGGGCACCCATTGCGCAATCCAGTGAGCTTGATGGAGCAGTCACCATCGACATCTTGAATAGTCCCTTTCATCTTCAACAACTGACGTGCATCGTGTGAGCTCCATTCCTTAAAGTGACACGACGGGTTCATGAGAGGAACTGTAAATTACAGGGCCCAACTAATGATCTTGTATATATGTGATTATGCTGAAGCCGGAGCCGATGTTCCTTGTATTGTACTAGCTTATAATAGTGATGACACATGGAATTGTCATTTCGGAGCCAGATACAAGGCGATCATCAAATATTGCCATTGGAAGAACGGGTAAGCACTCAAAAAGGTGCCAGGAATGGTTCACATGCGGCAAATCTTATTAATGCCTTATGGAATCACTAAATGAGATATTGATCATATTAACAGAAATGGAATTAATGTTCTAAAGAAAGGTTAGATAGCTGTGGCTGTCGTACATGTCAGGCAATAGTATTGAGGAATATGTTCATTAGCCACTGGGAGCATCACATTCTGTAGCCTGTCCTTCCAATCATCACATAGTCGTCCAAGGTTTCTAGCTTCCTCTATGAGCGCGTGTCCCAGGATTAATATCAATGAATTTCCGACGATTCCACAAGACCCCCCTCATCAAATCGGCATGGTCAAGGTGGACAAAAACTCCGGGTCAAAGTCGACATCCTGATAAATTGAAGACAGGCTGGCCTTAACTGTCTTTTTCAGCTGATGACCATGAAGTGCGAGGCATGCATCGTTGAACCACTGTTGACATTTTCTGCAGTATCGCTGCAGTGTCATTGGTGAGGAGAATGGGGGATCACACTGATGGCATGCACACTCCGTGGCCGTCTGACCGTTCTGCAAATTTTATGAGGCTGAGGGCAGACAGAATAAAAATATATTCACTTACACGGATGTTCACCCCATTCACCGACGAAAGCTGCCTGTCCTTTGAGAACTGGATGTCAATAGTCCAGCGATTGTACAGTGTCTTCACTGGTATCTGACGTTGCTCTAAATCACCTTCATCATATGGCAGGATAATCACATGATCTGCAGACCATCAAGCACGTCAAAAACAATTGCCCTATTGTGTAAATATCGATAGAAACATACCCTCCACACAACTCATGTCCACTACGGACCCATGATCACTAAGGACAAGCTCATATTCACCGACATAAGCTGCCAGACTAAATGAACAAATTTATGAAATATGTTGGAGTGATTGCAAATTAGAAACGTACTCAATGCCTTCATCTTCTAAGTCTATTCTTCGGTAATACCATTGAATGTTAAGCCAGACCTCCTGTAAACATAAATTGTAATAAAGTAATATAGAGAGTATTAGTGAATACACATGCCTGTACTCGACCAGTCTTCAGGTATATGTCGACAACCTTACCATACCAGTACAACATAACTGGAAGACTCCCATCTCCAGTTGGAACTGCACGTGTGTCTGCTGGATATATTGAGACACTGCAAATTTTCCATAAAGATAGAGCTGAAAACATAAAAGCACATGCTTACTCTTCCCCTACTCGAATGACCATCCTATCATCAATAATACCATCTGTGTCATTGGATGAATTGTACACCCCTGATCATAAAAACCATATAAGTTGAAATTAGCAATTGAACGACCACTGACAGTCTCAAAATTGAACATACATTCCAATGACGTGCACCGCCTCAATGTGCGAAGCTTGGGATGACTGCTTCGCATGGGAGGTAAGGTTCTCCTCCTATCTAAACATGTTGCGCAGCTGGTGATTGATGGTCTGCTGGACATAACGATTGGGATAAAATTGGAGATGTGAAGAAGGATGATGAGTGTCCTAATCCTAATTAATGTAGGGTTGTTTTATTGCTAGACACATATGCTGATATGGCAGATGGATCATGCAAAAAAATGTGGCGACACAAGGGGGCTGTTCTTACGGCATACAAAAAATGTGTTAGAGCATCCCATGAAGTTGATCCGACCCTAGTTCATAAAATCTCCATTTAACATTCAATGAAAGCGAAACCTTAATAGAACCGAAAAATGCAAAAAAAAAAATGGCAGTAAAGGTCCAGTAGCTGCATGGGGATTTCACATTGAACAAGCGATCGCCTGTCCCAGAGTTCAATCCAGTTAATGCAGGGCGTGATTTTGACACATGGATGGTCTAGTGCATTTTGGACCATAGTAATGTGATATAAATGTCAGGGTAGTTTCCAGGGTGCACTGCATCACTCATACAGAAGCCCACAGTGTCTGATGGAAGAAGAAGATTTGGTCGACATTCTGCAGCAAATATCTGAGTTGAAGATCTTGGATTAGAACCCACTGGGTTCAAGAATCTTAGAACCTTACTGGCACGAAACTGGGAGTTCCTATGAGGATGTATCAAATAAAAATAATACAGCTGCAACATTTTCTGCAGAAATAGACAACTGCCAGAATGTGAATCTGGAAATAGATGAGGTCGAAAGGCACAAGCCAAAGAGAGGCAGGCCAAAGAAACGAGTTGTTCAGTGTCGTGAGTTCATATGCTCAACCACGATCTTTCCATTCAAGTAATCCTATTGTACAGGTAGCAAGCCAAATACGAACACTCAAAGCGATCAATTAATTTCAAAGAAAAACCTGATGTTCTTAATGGTGTGTTGGCAACTATAATATGCGAAGATCAAGAGCAGGGGGAGACTCTGAGCCTTCAGGATCAAGAGGGAGATGAAACAGATATCATGCAGGAGATCTTATCATCTGGTATCTTGGAGTGGAATCCACAGGTGTCATGGGTCGCAAGGCATATCGCACATGATAGATTGAACGGAGATCAAGAAATAATTGAAAAGTCAAGAGAATCATCCCTCAAGGGCATCACTCAAGAGAATGATCATTCAAAAGAATATCGCCCTTGGCGTCCACGTGGACGACCAGTGAGGAAACTAACAACGCAACATGAGTCACTATACTCAATTCCTACATGTAACCACATAACCATTGTAAAGGATGCAAAGTTGGAAAAATTGTGCCTCTGGACAAAATATCATCAGTACAGGATGTGCAGAAGGGTAATTCAAGATACCTGATCCATGCTACCAGCAACTCAGTGCATGACAGCAAACAGGCAAGGAAATATCATGTGAACTGTGGGGGTGATATTAATGGCTTACACAGACAGATCAAAGTTCAATCCACAAAAATGTCATAGGAGAAATATTGGTCGACACCCATGATGATATCCCATGCATGGAGGAACGTGCATTTAGAAAACCTGTACTCTTTACTAAGTGTCATCGGGGATGTCCAAAAAAGTGAGTTAGGCATGCCAGAGTAACCGGTCAGTGATGTTGTTACTACTGATGAAAGGCAAATGTCATTTACATCGAATATTCAGAGTCCACACATGAGATAATTCAGGAATCATCTTCCAATTCTCTTGAATTTGACAATGAACAGAATGAACACCTCCAGTACATCAGGTCCTGTAAGTATCAAATACCATCCATCTGATATTTCAACAAAGTATTCATGCTTTTAATTAGGGAGTCCAGCACCATCTGCAGGAAGAGTGGTGGATGATGAGTACAGGCCTTCTCCATCAATATTGACCACAGTATGGTCACCATCAGTTGAGGTTCAAACAAATGAAATCCCTGACCTGATGGTTGAAGATATCACTTGTGAGTTTCGAACAATACCAATATATAATAGGAAACACTAATTCGCCACATCCCAGCTCATGCAATGGCCAAACCATTGTTCTGGACTTCTGTGTGGAACAACTGGAGTACCCTTGGGTTAGACCAGTAGCTGGACGCCACAGTGGCTAATTTCTATTTGGCCCATGTGTGGTATGAGGTGCATGATACATCATGCATGAGATATGTCGACCTATATATGGCGAGGGTGGCCAACATCACAGCTGAAGAAAAGAAGCTTTTCAAGAGGGACTATTTCATTCCTTGTGAAGGGGGATGTCCTATGGTCCCTGATGCATTTATAGTGCACCATTCAGACCATTTCTTTGTGGTCATATTTGACTATCAGCGACAGCGAGCCCACATCCTTGGTCGCCATATATCTGAAGATGCAATGAACATTGATGGAGTGGATCCGGATGACTGGGAAGATTGGGGTGGACCGGAATATTGGAGGAGAATTGGAGATCTTGATGAATGGAGTCTAGGGGATATTTCGGACGTCTCTGTGATCACCAAGGATTGGGCACAGAATGGGCTGGACTGTGGACCAATTGCATGCTCTATCCTGGAGCAATGTATCACCTCAGGAATAGATGAGGGTGGCCACCTGCCGATATTTAAAGTCTACTGCGGCCATGTGTTGCACATTGTCACTGGTTGTGTCAAGCAGAGCTGCAGCGACTATCTCATGCTTCTGGATAGCTCACGAGATGATTGGAGAGAGGACAAATTGCCAGATGACGAAATCATTAACGACATTCAGAATGGAAGGCACCAGGCCAATTGCCTGCGGCTCTTGAAGAGACTGATGGTTGTCAGTGCGACCTGCACAAAGTGTCAAATCCACATAATTAGGATGGATGGACAACAGCAATCACATGATGGCGAGGATGAGAATGGAGCCATAGTGGATGAGGATAGTGTGGAAGATGAGTGGAATGATGATGATGATGATGATGATGATGATGATGATGATGATGATGATGATGATGATGATGATGATGATGATGATGATGATGATGATGATGATGATGATGATGATGATGATGATGATGATGATGATGATGATGATGATGATGATGATGATGATGATGAAGAAGGGGCTGTAGGAACGGCCTTACCACCAGGGAGAAAAGCAGCCCTGGCGAAGCTTTTCAAAGCAAATACCCAACTTACTGGATCTCGGGATCGCAAAGCTATAGCACCTTGTTCTATTGGGACGCACCTTCAACTTGAGCCAGAGATTCTGCCTGATCTCAATGGTGTAACTGACTCACAACGATCAAAGTCTGCATTGGCGACTCGTAGGAAGGTGAAAGATTGGCATCTAGTAAGCAACAGGCGATTTCCACGTCTGATTGCTCCACGTCCCTTAGCGGCATACACTGGGAGGAGATGGCTTCAGGATAACCACAAATTCGACGACTATGAAGATGCACCTACGATTGAGATGTTGTCAACATCAAGGGATATCTCTCAGACAATGACGGTCCAGGCCAAAGGATTGCAGCTCTCCACTGCTTAGGTAGACTGGGTCGATCATGGGTACCGCATCACCCCAGGGTCATTCCACATATTCTATCAATGTGATCCTGTGGCGGCTGTGGACCACATCATGCCTATCAGTACAACCGACTCGTATGATTCTGCAAATCAGGTTCCAGATTGTGTCACAGGTGCATATAGTCTTGCCAGGCGAGGGGCACCTCACGCAGGAGGCCAGGGCACAGATATCACAGATGTGGAAATTATGTCTGCCTCTGAACTCCTTGACTGTGCCCAATACGATCCACCTCTACATGAGGTATGTAGGTTCGGACACAACTCATTGGTACATGGCCACACCAGTATTCATCAAGGTGATGGTCCTGCCCTGTATCTTGACCTCGAATGGGATGCAGTACAATTTTCAGAAGATGAGATAGAGATATCAGTGGACATAGACAGTATCATTTGGACCACAAAGGTATTTCGATGCAAGGGGTCTGTTGGGATATATATCACTCCGCCGTTCCAAACAAAATCTGGAATATTCAAGCACAACCACACGTATGTCGACATCCTCATTCCTCAGTCAGAGGAAGATGCGAGGGCACCTGGTAGGAGAGCCGAATGGCTGTCAAAGATATTTCCGATATCTGCAATCTCCATGCCTGTATTGGGCATATATCATCTGCTTCCTCAACACTCAATCTTTATATAGCATTTCCTAGGATGATCCATAGGCATCCAGTGAATGGTCGAAGAATTACGCTGATGCCTAAAGACGTCTTGGACATGTTCTGGGATAAAGTTCTCCTTCCGTCCATAGGGAATTCAACGGATGTCAGCTGGTTACCTTACCTGAAGCACACATTGGAGGAGGCACGATTCAAGGCATGAGGTACGAATGGAGGGAAGGGTGTATGGGGATCTCCAAAGGTCATTCCTCTGTCAGACAATGACTTCAGGGACATTCAAGGATGGATGGAAGATTGTATACGCGATGGAGAGGCTGAGCTCAGCATGTATTCTCAAGGGCAAGGGAATCAAGCTGCTCACAAAGGATGGTCAGAGAGGGCGATTTTCAGGACCAGAGGAAGCATTGTGTCGCAATCTGTCAGACCTTGATTGGCCATATATGATGAACCAGCAGCATGGAGAGCTGCTAGTAGATGTGGGAATCTCATTCACACCACGCTCTACAGATATTCCAGTCGTAGGAGTGTGGAGATTGGATGCATTGGAAGCGTCATTTGGGGCAGGAGGATTCAAGAGAGGGGATATCCATCACCACAACACACTCTCTAGATATGGGGCATTGTAGGCTGAGATGCAGCAGGAGAGATCCCAGCAGATGCACATCGCATTCAGGAGCACCTACAACCTATACTATGAGGCGATCAGAACGAACAACAACCAAGCATACTTTGCTTCAGACAGCGATGCCTACCAGCTCTCTCCATCATATATGGGTGAATGCTTTGAAATTTCGAAGGTCCTGGATGGTTGCAAAGAAAAGACATATGGTGTCAGGGACGAGTATAGGGTCAGTGGACATGCAGCCCAAATCATTTTGGACAACATAGATATCAAGGTCAGTGATATAGACTTCATTCATAATTTATTATTGGATGAAGTGACTTATGTGATTATTTTCATGCAGGCTAGGGAATATTTATGATCAGATCCAGTATTGTGGATCCCATCCAAAATATGGTTTAAGCTGATTAGAAGACATGTACGGGAGATTCAGAGAACCCAGATAGCCATTGTGAAAAGGAATCCTCCAAATCTTGGCATCCTCACTGGGGTGCTAAACTACATGCTTCGCTCGACCACATCAACCCCTATCATCTATGATTCCCATGTCTGTGAATCTCTCGCCCTTCTTGAATACCGAAATGTCCTAGAGACTGCGGGGATGTTTTTCCTACAGGACTTCAACCTTGGAAGCGATGATGTGAGTATCCCAGTCCTCATGGGTGTAAATGCAAAGAGTCGAAGGAATAAAGCTGTAGAAAGGATTGATTCATGGAAGAACACAGGATCGGAAGAGGTGGACTATCCCATTGGTTGTACACCAACATGGACTCGACTCAAAGCAGCAATCACAAACTCCCCTGGAATGATAATGAGACCATGGTCGTTGTCATCCAGGTTGTTCAATGCTCAACTCTCTGTTGGACATCTGATTGTCATGTTCACTAGGCAAACATAGCTAATGCTGATGGAAGACGTCCTGAAAGGAATTAGGCCCTACCCTAACTCTCTTCCGGATGTGATGAGGTGCTGGACAACAACCAGCATCGACGACACTCTTGCTTCAGTCGCCTTCGAAGCATGCAATGCTGGGCTGCAGGACAATAGAGGTGTAACTCCAGGTCGCATGGGTCCTAGGCCGAGAGCATTTGGAGACCAGTCTGTGCTATTCTTTCCTGACCCTGAAGTCTCCTATCAAAACCACACTCAATGGTCATTGCTGTGGAATGGAGATGGATACATTGCAGAATTTCACAGGATGATGAATACAATGGATTGCAATCAGCAGGCAATGCTCAGGCAAGGTTTGCGCGACATATTCTCCGAAATTCACTGTCTTCCTGTGACTGGAGCAAGGGTGTGGACACAAAAGAACGATGCAATTGTGTTCACAACAAATCCTGCATTTTACAGGATTGACTGTGTCGGAAGGGCAGGAGACTGTCAGAGAAAGGTCACAAAAGCACGTCGCACAATGAAGCTGATCAACGGAAAATGCATCTTTGCAGCTGACCTGATGGATTCTCAACCATTTGATGCTGATGGAAATCTGAGGAGAAAGACAGAGAGGCAGAAGCGTCGAGAAATTTACAAGAAAATGACAATGACAAGGAAATACAAGAGGGTACCCCCTCCACCACGTCCTCGCATGTCCAGACCATTTCCCATGGATGTACAAGAAGATGTAGAAGGCAATGTTGCAATGGATGTTGATTAGTATATAGATACAATGTAAAATATATCAGTGCCACTGATGTGAGGCATCTAAACATATTGGTTACACCACATGCATGTATGAAGATCACATTCTACAGTTGGTCAGTCATTGGCATACTATCTCACCACATTTTTGAATGTATCAGTCACTCTATGTCTTGTCTTAATACAATTAATACTTATCATTGGTGCAATATGAATGGTTCAACTCATATAAAGGGTGATACAAATTAAAAGCAGTCTTAGATTATTACAGCCTGGTGGAGGGTCACACAGACAAAGAAGCCCCAAGAAATAACAATGATTGTTACCTATAACTTCACAGCAATAAAGGGTGGCACAACTAGAATAAACTCTCAGAACTACAAAGGAAAATATATCCAGCTTAGAAAGCTGGAGACAGAAGACAATCCAACCATTATCAATAGTGTAATCCTTATGCAAGGTGACACAATCACAAGATACTCTAAGATGTAAAAATGTTAATAGTATTATTGATCGTTTGAACCAAGGAGGGTGATACAAACAATATACACTCCAAGAATCAACAAGAAAAAGACAAAGAGGTTTAGAAAGTGACAGCGAGAATGTCAGAGAGAAAATTTAACAAGGAAATCTCATAGAATAATGAAAAACATCTCAACAGCCTCCAGAAACCACAATGGTTGGCCCACTGTCACTATTGTCAACAGTGAGATACCAATGGAGAAGTGACAACCAGGCAAAGAAGCTCCCTGATCTACAAATAAACATATACAGTTTAGAAAGTGAAAGAGATCGAGTGAGATAGGAAGGGGAAGAAAGAAGCAGCAACTATTTGTTTCAAGTTCACCAAGCCCTGTGATGTTGCTTCATGAAATTATTGATTTATTCAGCCTTAGAATGACTTTCCTGCATTTAGCTAAAAATCATTATGAAAATTAATGTACCCTCAGACACTGATTTCCACATAGCAAGCTCTTAAGTGTTGTTCTGCCATTATCTCAGCCACCAATATGTGAACCATATTTCTATTTTTCTCATATCAATGCAGATGTGTTATTCCTTTCCGAGGCCAAATGGAGAGAGGAGCTCACCATTCTACTTGATGACATCAAGGCTGAAGGCACTAATCTAAAGTGTAGTACTTACCTTCATGGTGGTTGTTATATCTGTCTATATCGTCAAATATGTGTCAAAGGCGGCAAGACAGGCCAACCAATTTGCCATTGAGTTGGCTGTGTCTGGCATGGAGGATGGTAAGACACAAAGCCTACTCACAGCTGCGTCATCATGACTCGCATTAATCAAGCATTCCACCACATGATGGAGCTGATTTCATCTCCTACAATCCTCCATGAGAGCCAAATCAATGGCAAATTGGGCATGAGAACTTTGATAGAGTCCAGAGCTTCCTGCCTCTCTGATCAGATGGAGGGAGATATGAGGTTGGAATGGGTGGACCCTTATATGGAGAAATTTCTAGACACCATGTGCAGTGAAGAATCCATTTTTCTTGCAAATGTTGGTCTGTTAAACTTTATTTATTAGTCAGTTCAGTTCAGTTGACTGGCTGCCTCTGTTTGAGTTTTATGTTTTGTGCGTTCATATGATTGGTGAGACTTGAAGCAGAACTTGTTTTAAATATGATAGAACCTGCTTAATCAACTGGAAACATGAGTTTGTCCATGAAACATAATCACCTCATTATGCTGCCTCTGCATTTTTTCTGCTTATGTAAGCAGGCCCACCTTGACCAATAATTGATTTTTCCAACCTTCATATGACTTGCTTGGCTTCAAATAGACGTTTCACTTGGGGGTATTGAGCCCTCTGAACACGATGGTAATGCCATTTTCATTCAAAAAAATCACATTTCAAAGTTATGAATGTCTGTAATGCTGAGGCCTCCAACACAAGGTCTATTGCTTCAGCCTTTATATCACTCACATGACTCGATCTCAGGCTCATTACAAAGGTAATTCAATCAATATATTTAGCAGCCACAGAAATTCAATAAGTCAAAGTGTTGTTCTAAATTTGCCCAAGTCCACTGCTTTTGCTTATGTAAGCTGTGCTGCCTCACTCAATGATTGATTTGTTCAGCCTTCATGTGACTTGTCTGGCTCCATATTAAACTTGATATAGAGGTTATTGACCAATCTGAATGAGATGGCAATGCTGATTTGATCCAAAAAAATCAGGTTTGAGAGTCATGCTACCGCCTCCCCCCACCTACTTCACCAAAAGGCATGATTTCATATCAATATTGATGTGAAAAGTATGTTCCCAGTGTTTAATGATTATAATAATAGATTGGAGATGGTTTTATAGTGTTCTGAACCAATATGGAATGTGATGTGCGAGTTTGCCTGATACCCCCCTCAAAGATTGATTTTTCTAGGCTTCCCATGTCTTTCCAGGACTTCAAAAGTATGTTTCCTGGGGTTTTTTGATGCCTCTGAACACGATGGTAAAGCTAGTTGTGTCAGGAAAAATCAGGCTGTTGAGATATGCAGGGTCCCCCTCCCCCCCAAACTCATATATCATGATATTATGTAAATACCGGTATATACAAGTATGTTCCTACTGTTTTCCAATCATATAAATCAATTGAAAATAGTATCAGAGCTATTTGAGTCCATCCTGATCAAAATATGTGAGTTTTCCTGATATCCTCCTCAAAGATCAATTTTTCTAGGCTTCCCATGACTTGCTTGTCCTCTGAAGGTATTTTTCTGGAGTGCTCTTAATGTCCCTGGACAAAATGGTCGAGCCCATTTTGTCAGGACAAATCAGGTTGTTGAGATATAGAAGGTCCTCCTCCCCGCTCCTACCCCATAAATCTTACTATGGTCAGTTTTAACTCAAAACCCATACTGTATATCATGGTCCCAGTGTTTTTAAGACATAGAAATCTATTAGTGATGGTCCCAGGCTCTCTGGATGTCGAGAATATTGAGTTTGTTCACAGGTATGAAAAAGTCAGTATTTTGGCATTATCTCCACATCCCAACCACCATTTTCTTTCATTCTGGGTCCATATTGATCCTTGGGAGTCCCTCTAAAATATGTACCAGCCCAAGAAGAGAAAAAAGTTTTGAACTTTGAAACCTATTTCTGTTTTCACCATATAAATTTCAATCATCTCATGCAGCCTATCACATGGAATTTTGGCACTATAGGATCAAGTAATATGCACATCCTCAACAACCTCATCCGTCGCTTTTTTTTGAAACGCAGGCTAGGTGTTCATTGTCCAGAAATTTTTTGACCTTACAAAGGCCAATGAGGCAGTTGCATTCCTTTGTGAGATGTACAACCTTGCGCAGGAGCTCGACAATTTGGCAGGCAAAATTGATCCAACACAGGCTCGGCACAACAAAACGCCAAGAACGACATTGGCCTCTGTCTTCGAAGAAAATGGTGAAGCCAGTGGCACTCAGGATGATCTCGTCGTCTTTGATGCTGACGACATACAAGGTATCTTGAAAAAGATGGATTACCAGATCTTGTTTATTGTATTTGAGGTGCGTACGACTGCCATCTACAATATAGTAACACTGACAATACATCTTACAGCATCTGTTCCTTGCCTTGGTGTCAAATATCGAGGATGATGCTCAACAAGGATATCTCAAATTCATGAAAGAGGGGCAAAAGGAGGTCGAGATCTTGCGATACTTCATGGGAATTGAATCTCCCTCAAATTACACCATCTCGCCAGTCCAAATCTGACCCGTGCAAGGGGGTAACGTCATATCAATGCCTATGGCTAGCAGCCACCTTACTAGTCTATCCAACGCCGGCGCGCACCTATGGCCTGTGGCCGAGCAGCTGTTCAAAGCTGTTGACTTCATGCATCAGCATGGTGTGGCACACCTGGATCTGAAGCCTCCAAATATCCTCCTCCCCGCCGACGGTGGCCGCTTGTCTATTATCGACTTCAACAGATCCGTATGCGTCAGATGCACTGAAACAATGTTCTGCAGCATTGTTGGCACCACCGGATATCTTGCGCCTGAAGTCGCGCCTGGTCAAGGCCTCTACAGCACGATCCGCGCAGACTTGTGGTCCTGTGGAAAGACGTTGGAGGAGCTGTGCTCCCTGTGTAGTCCATCCAGGGATCGCAACATGCTACTCAAAATAGCTCGAGAGCTCATGAATGAAGATACGAGACAGCGACTGATGATATCAGATGTCTTGAACAGGCTGGTGTATTACAAGGTTAATGCCAATTCGGATTAGTGCTAGCCGAGGACTTCATCTCATACAATTACAATGCCCTCGAATCCATGGGACTAACAAGCATCATCTTAACCTGCCCTCTCTGGGTATTTTTATCCTTCTCAACCTCAATCCCCAGTTACCTTGTCGAAAACAGATATCGTCACATCTGGTCGCCCAATATCAGAAGAAGGGAGGCTGATGGTATAGTTCTCAGCGTCAAACTGAGTGTCCCGCTTAAACATCGCCAGACCCTCAAGCCCCAGTCTAAGTAACAGTAAGTTGGTTTCGGATGCCTTCAATAACTGACCATGAATGGAACATACTTGGACACGAACACCCCGAGACCATTCCGGAATGTCCTAATGACAAAGGCATCCTCGGTCACCTCCCTTTCTATCTCATTATGACCTTTGGGGCCAGTCCAACGTAGAATCCAACACTGGCACAACCCGCCACTTGTGCCATCCGGTGGCACCTGTTAACAACTTCCATGATGCGCTCAACGTGCATTTTGGAGTGAAGAGATGGATGTAGTGGTGTATAACCAATAGCGGCAGCAAGCTGGCGGTGCACAAGGATATCTGAGAAATGTAAATGTAAATACAAGGAGAGTGACGAGTGTTGCATGGGCTACATACCTGCGAAGCGACGGATAGGTCTGGTAAAATGTGTATAGATTGGGCTTGCAAGACCGTAGTGCCCGAAGGTATCTGGGGAAACACTGCCGGAGTTGAAATTGGTCAATAACCTCGTCAGTCGGTGCTTTCCATTCTCTTTCATTGAACACTTCGACTACCGCGACATCACCCTGGACCGCTTGGTTCATATGTTCCCTGCCCACTAGAAGGACAGGTTTCATGAACGCAGGGACAGGAACGGTACCCAAAAGAAATCAACACTGGCATGAGCAGAGGCATTCATCACAAACCTCGAGATAGTTATATTGATTTGCATTGAAGTGGCCTTGATGAAGTTGACCAGCTTTGACTCCCACCACGAGGGTGGATATAGGAAGATACTGTAAAGCGCAATATAAGTGTCAAGAAATTGCAAAGCCATATTCACCGCACATCAGCATAAAGCGCAGTACGCCCTGCAACAGCTCTGGTAGATTCCACTTCATCTGAGCCAGTCGCCGAAAGTAGATCGAGAAGATGATCCGAGTTTTTCATCCTGTCCACATAATTGCGCACTTCAAGACTTCTTTGAGAAAGTGAGGTAAAGTATATATCAGACGATACATACCTGAAATGCATGGAATTTTCTCCTTGTCTGCTTTTCGGCGATTTGCAAAGTCGTCTGTGATCAACACAACCTTTGGTAGCACTACATTTGGTTGACCTCGGGTCGGAGGGTGTGCTAGTGGTAGATGTGCGTTGTACCACTCTGCGGCTTTCCTGATACCTATGGGGTTTTTATTCGTATATCCAAAGATACAAATCTGAGCATCACCGACCTCGATCATTCCGGTCGTTTGGTGTCTCGTCGTCTTCTCGCACGATAGCAGTCTCTCTATGACGCATATATCAGTAATGAGGACAATTTGGGACACTTCACGAGGACATCAAGACTTGAAGGATAGTATGGAATACGACTCCAAGATCAAAGACTAGGCTTGGTGCAGAATAGGAGGTGAAGCAGCATATCGTTAACTGCAACAGGGCAAAACTCAACCATATAGGTGCATTCGTGAAGATGACTCACGACCTGAACTCGTTGTTAAACACCCATACTTTCCGCTCATCAGTTGTTGTGAGGGCCTTGAGGCGAATATACAAGGGTAATGACCGGTGACGGACTTCCTCCATAACGGTGTGTAGGATGATGATGGGGGCGTGAAGTAATTGGATTTGATTAAGTTTATCTGTAAAGTATCAGCGCCGTGCACGACCTCATACTCATATGCATACCTGCAAGAAATACATTAGTATCGGGCAGGATATAGTGCCCTGTGGGGAAATCTTTGTGGGTGGTGTCCCCGGAATGCGAAAGGACAGTCTGCGCTGTCGTGTCGCATGCCCTACAGCCGTTGATGCCACAAGATATATCGTCTTGAAGGTACCGTTCACGTAGAATTAAGGAGAAATGGCCTTCAAGTGACATGAAGCATCGTGAGATGAGCCCATGATGTACCTTTGATAACTTTTCCTCGGGCAGTCTTTTTCAAGAACATCCGCTGAGTTATGACAGCTTCCTCCCTCGGTTGCTTGAGAATCGTGATCTCAGGCATGTGAGATGCTTCGGGACTTCAGAAGGAACAGGATTTAGATTTCTGCATTAAGTTGAGATTCAAATCTCTGCTAGCCTTACGACAAATCAAATAAGTAGAAGCATACGTACAACTGCTTGTGACGGATGGACTGGTCCAGACCGATCACTGACTAAGTATGAACTACTAAGCCCCCTGCCACGCACATTATCTGAAACAAACGAGAATCATATGCCTGTTAGAAATAATCACGAGCCTCTGTCTACCTTACAGTATATAAGACTCATACCTAGTATTGTAACAGTTGGCACTCTTGAAATCCTATCTTGTATCTGGTTACTTGAATGTCTGATTTTCATTATCATTGTGACATCTCTAAAAGCTTATCGCTTCTTACCGCCGTCACATATTTTTTAACCTTCAACAAGCTTAACTTTTTACCTGCCTTTGATTCGGGAACTCTGGTTTGGCCAACCTGTTGTTTTGAATCTAGGCAACAAATACCATTATTATCAACTACAATTATGTCAACTACTCATTACCAAACCCGGTCTTGCGCACGTCATGCACCGAACGACCAATCGACCCCTAATGTGAAGGCAGCTATGCTACCTTGCACCAACAGTGAGTCTTCTCTATCTACCGTTTCTGCTCCTCCGGGGGAAGCGACGCCATGGGCGCCCTCCCCTGCGTATTCCGTCGACACTCCCATCCGCTTATACAGCGATGTGGTGTTGACGCGTATTCCCTCGATGCCTGGTGCACTCGAGGCGACCCCGATTGGGGCTATGAAGCCCACCGGTCCAAAGTCCAGAAAGCCGGCTTTGGCGAGGACAGACACCACAGAGACAACACCTGTAAGCACAGAAGTCAGTAGAGAAGAATATAAGAAACCTAGGGTTACCTTTGATCTGCATGATGAGTCAGATCTATCGTCCAGTGAGAAATCCACCGAGTCTGGTGACGACCAGAGCAGCAAATGGATGAATGTACAACGGAAGTGAGGGAGAAAGATCCTGTCGCGGGAGGTATCGCAAGAAAGGCAAGGATCCTCCAAGTTGAGCCAGGAACAAGAAGACCTGGTGAAGTTAGCAGAGAATAAGCTAACTGAAAATGATTGTAAGAGAATTGAGGCTAGGCAGCACACCTTGAACCTCCATAGGGAAAGTACTGAGTCCAGGGGGGAGGGTACATCCCGGGACAAAGGGAAAGCTCCAGACCCACGAAATTGGGGTAACGTCGAGCTAGATGACGGAGACGTGGACCTGGAAGCCCAGAGAGCGGCACTGGAGTCCTTCCGTGAGGCCCGAGAACTTGATGAAGCCGAGCGCCAGGAGCAGCGTGAGGTCCTGAGGTCCCTCGACGAGTCTCGGGAAGATGATAGCCTGGTCTCGGGTTCCAGGGAAAGAGGGGACTACGTACCCCGCGCCCGAGCAGAATCAGCTGTAAAAGCTATCAAGGAAAAAATCACTAAACATTTTGAAGCTCGCATCCAAGAATTGGAGGCGAGACTTGCCTCAAGAGAGGGAACCACGGGGAAGAAGGGACAGAAAAAACCTACCAACCCCACTGAAGGGATGGTAAATAGGGTGCTGGAACGGGCTTCAAGCCCCCACCAGCCAGATCCACTCCCCAAGTGATGGAACCGATCCAGCAAGTCACCCCACGAAGTTATATTGGGCAGGCGCTGGAAAGGCTGAACACCCCTAAAAGGAAGGACAAGAAGTCAAAATCAAAGGGAAAGAAGAGAAGAACCTCACCTGACCCTAGTAGTAGCGATAGCTCCAGTGAACCCAGCTCATCGAGCGCATCAGAGTCGTCATACGAGTCTTCAGAGTCCAGTGATCCGTTGATGGACTCGGACCATGTGAGAGCTTCGAACCACCGTTCTAAGAAGAAACGGAGCCGTAAAACTAAGAAGAACACATTAAAGCTAATACCATCAGTTAACTATGACGGCTCACCTGATTCTCGCGCGTTCCACCAGTTCTTGACCGAAGGCACGGCCTACGTCAAGGATGGACAGGTGGAACACGAATGAAGGGTCTTTATACTAGCGCATTTCCTAAAGGGTCACGCGTGTGAGTTCTACACTAGGGAGGTATCTGGAGATCCTTACCATTGAAGATTGAAAAGGTTCTTCACAGAGTTGTTCAACCATTGCTTCCCCATTGACTTCAGGATGAAGCAAAGGGAGAAGCTAAACCGTTGTTATCAAAATGATAAGACGGTCAGAGAATATATCTATGAACTAAGTGAGCTTTGGAACATGATTGGCGATGTGGCCAAAAGACAAAGAGTAACTCGCCTTTGGACCGGTTTGAATCCTAGTATCCAGACTGAACTCTGGAAAAAGGAGCTTAATCCGGAGTCATCATCGTTCCGGGAGGTCCAAAGTGCAGCTGAGGTAATAGAGATCGCCCATTCCGTACCTACCAGAGGTCGCGAGCATCGAGCCAAGGATGGAAGAAACCCCAACCCCAAGTCAGGGAAAGGAGAAGGAGGAACACAGCCTAGAACGGACGACCAGAAAGGGAAGTGTGGTGATCATGGCCGAAATGGCCGATTCCGCAACCGATGTGACCGATCTGAGAGAGCCGGGCCATCTAAGGACGCGGCCAATCAACGTAGAGACGGAGACAGATCCAAGAACTCACCTACGGAGAAAAGGCCTGACAGACTCAGTGCAGCGTAGAAGGAACAACACGCTGCTGAGGGTCTGTGTTATGTATGCCACCAGCCGGGGCATATATCAAGGAACTGTCTGAAAAAGACAACCGTTAGTGCCAGGCACAACAAAAGTACCCCACCTGCCATGCACCAGTATGGGATGGATGTGAGCCTGGCGGACTCTGACCGAGTCAGAGTCCTTGATGACCCTTTGACATCTAATGATCTATCTGAGTTAGCATGTGCTTCCATGACGATAAAATTAGAGGGAAGCTCACCTTCAGTAAGGCCTAAACCCACGCTGAATGCTATGGGAGATCCTTTGGCAGAATGCGCGATTGAATTACTCCACCAGGAGTCAGGATACTATCTGGGCGATGATGCTGACAAAATCCCGGATCTGGAGCATTTCTTAGTGTATCAGGTCTCGGAGTCCAAGCACACTATAATGGATCATGAGGACAGAAGGGATCCAGAACTAACAATACTTACCTTGTCATTGTTGAACCCCCAGTTCTGCTTAGAAGGGTGGTACTCCCAACGTGTAGGGCGACTCCGTGGATATCGTTCAAAGGAGATCCGGAAGATGAGGATGAGGCCATGGGGACCTGTTATGGGTGTACCGTTGGGGAACCGAGTGACTGAACTCCTCCAGGAGAACGGACCTTATGAAAAGGACTTAGTACAATATTCACATCCAGAACAATTCGAATGCTTACATTTACACGATGGGTCGTACGAGGTACGAGATTATGCCAAGGCGTATTGAGTACCAGTCCCGTTCCACCTCCTGCTTCAGGAAATGTTTGATGTGGTCCGCTGGATCAAGTCGACGTTAACACGTGCCTATGGGAAGTTGTGCGATGTGATTGAAGCTAATGCACCTGAGTATGATATCCTTCGCCTCTTGGACAGGGGGAATCTGACACCGGCGGAGTGTCAGCTAGATGACGTCGCAAGGCGAATCTACACCCCACCCCCAGATGCAAAAGTTATGTGTAAGGATGCGCACCTGTTCGTGCTTGAGCTCAATGGACAACAGATTCCAGCAGGGACTTACCCTGCGTTGCATTGAACAGCTGCGGTGGCGAAAGACTTCAAACGGGTGATTCCGAAACCCTTGGTGGTGACGGTCCATATCAATGGGCACCCGGCACGGGCCTTGATCGATTCTGGATCATTGTCGGACTTCATGTCCGTTACGTTAGCAGATCAATTAAAAATACCTCGCGTCGAACTGGCGAAGCCCATAGTAGTCCAGCTTGCAGTACAAGGCTCCTGTTCTAAGGTGAATCATGGGGCGACGGCACAACTAAAGTACCAGACTGTCGATTCAAAGCGATACTTCGACATTATCAATCTGCAAAACTATGATTTAGTGTTGGGGACCCCATTCTTATTCCAACATAAAGTGATGATCGGGCTGAACCCACCTAGAGTTGTGATTGGCAGTGTCGACCAGCAGCCCATGAAGGGCGAGCAGGTCACGACATTGGAGTCTCGCATGTTGGAGGTCCATGAAGAGAAGCTGGATAAGATTCGTGCACAATTGAATGAGTTAGCACGACCTTTGTGCGCCAAAGCGAGCGAGACGGACCTACCTCCTCTTCGTGCCATCAATCACACGATCCCCCTCATTGACGAGGGAAAGATCTACCCCTGGCAACTGTCCCACTGCCCAGAACCCTTGAGACTGCAGTGGGCAGATAAGAGACAGTCATACCTAGCCTCGGGTCGCTGGTAAGTCACCAGTGCAGGCAACACAGTCCCTATGCTCTTCATTCGTAAGCCGGGATTGGACAGATTACGCACTGTGGTGGACTTGCATGAACAAAATAAAAACACAAGGAAACTGACATCACCTCTGCCGGATATGGAAGGGATCTTGCGGAGGGTCGCAGGGAAGATGTTTAAGTCCGTCCTGGACAGACAAGATGCCTATGAACAAATCCGGGTGGTACCAGAGCATGTGCATTGCACGGCTATGACTACCCCGGATGGGAACATGGTTAGTCACATTCTGCAGCAAGGCGACTGTAACGCGCCCGCGACTTACCAGGCGTTGATGAACCATCTGTTTGGCGAGTACCTGGGAAAGTGGATGGATGTATACCTGGATGACATCATTATATACTCTGACACCCTGCATGAGCACATTGAGCATATCAAGACCATTCCGAAAATATTAGACTGGGAGAAACTTTACCTTAGTCAAAAGAAGATCCAGTTCCTCTGCGATGACGTTAAGATCTTGGGCAGAATAGTCGGGAAGGACGGCATTTGCATGGACCTGGAAAAGGTCGACAACATCTTGAACTTGAAGACGCCGATGAACCGTGACCTTTGTCGCGGATTCATCGGCTCAGTAGGGTACTTGGCTAATGATATCTATCGCGTCCGGATACCGTTAGGTGTGCTATCTGAGGTAACTGGAGATACCGTACCTTTTAAGTGGGACTATGCCCAACAACGCGCCTTCGAGACCGTCAAGTAATATGTTGCGACTTGCGCGCCTCATTGTCGTGTGCCCTTGGTTTACGGCCCGAAGGCACCACCCATCTACATGATGACTGATGCTTGCCTGGGAGGAATAGGGGGCGTGGTAGCACAGGGTGCAGACTGGCGAACAGCCAAAGTGGCAGCCTTTTACTCGGCTAAATTGAACCCGGCCCAGAGGAATTACCCTGTGCATGAACAGGAAATGTTAGCAGGTGTTGAGACCATGCTGTGACATCGGGACATCTTACAAGGGGCCCAGTTTGTGTGGCTCACAGACCACAAGGGGCTGGTTCATTTACTGAACCAGCGTAATCTGTCGGGCTGGCAGGCAAGGTGGATTGAGAAGCTGGGTGAGTTTGATTTTGAGGTGAAGTACCTACCGGGCGTTGAGAACCTACTGCTGGATGCACTGTCCAGGATGTACGCATTTGACGCGCCGGGCACGGTGCGCACCCCTAGTGAATATGTTCAGCACAATATGGGCAACGACTTTGCCAAACAGCTCACCTGGCGTCCATGCCCATGATAGTGGGCGAGGAAGTGTTAGCAACCAGTCCCCGGCGTGGAGGTAGGGTTACAGCGTTAGCAACCAATCCTCGGCCTGACGCACCAAGGGCATCAGGACCGGATCTTTGGCGTAGTGCAAGGATGGCACGGCATGCCGTGGAGGCAATAGTTGTGGCTGCCCCTTATGAGCTGGGGACGGATAGCATGGGGAGGATGGCCATACGGCAGGGGGTCTTGCCATTACCTGATGGTGGGGTGGCTGAACCCACACCACCAAGGCCCAAATGTGCCCGTGCGGTGATTGCAC